>LR749636.1:2074672-2194679 GCA_902729485.2 Mus minutoides
TAAGAAAATCAAGAAAGACCAATGTGTGGATACTTCACTCCTCCCTAGAATAGGGATTAAAATATACATGGAAGGATGTGCAGAGACAAAGCTTGGAGCTAAAATGAAAGGATGGGCCATCCAGAGAGTGCCCCACCCGGGTGGTCCATCACATAATCAGCCACCAAACGCAGACACTACTGCATACACCAGCAGGACAATGCTGAAAGGACCCTGATATAGCTGTCTCCTGGGAAGCTTTGACAGTTCCTGACAAACGCAGAAGTGGATGCTCACAATCACCTATAGGGCAGTACACAGGGTCCCCAATGTAGGAGCTAGAGAGAGTACCCAAGAGTTGTAGGGGTCTGCAACCCTATAGATGGAACAACAATATGAACTAATCAGAACCCCCAGAGCTCATGTCTCTAGCTGTATATATATTAGAAGATGGCCTAGTTGGCCATTATTCGGGAAGAAAGGCCCTTGGTCTAGCAATGTTTATAGGCCCCAGTACAGGGGAATGCCAGGGCCAAGTAGCGGGAGTGGGAGGGTAGGGGAGCAAGGTGGGGGGAGGATATAGGGGACTTTTGGATAACACTTGAAATGTAAATGAAGAAATTCTCTAATAATAAATAAATTAAAAAAAAAAAAGAAAACAGCAGCTGCAATACTTTTACACTTAACTCTTATCAGAAGGTAGAGTGTAGTTCCTGCCCAGCGAACTGCCCAGCCACTTAAACTACAGGAAGGAGCAGGAGATGCTGCTGCAGGTCCTGCAGCCTCAGTCTGAAGGAAGAGCTTGCAGCTTCCCCTTCGGATGTTTACAGCTCTGCAACTACTCTAGAGTACTCAGAGCATGTTAAAGGGGCAAATTTCAGCACTTAGTGTCGGGGCATCACATAGAGATAAGGAAGTGTGAGGCGGAGGCCATTCTAATCACCACTTGTACGTGCTAGATCCGAGTGAATCCATCTTGAATTTCTCCTATCCCAGGTCCCAGAAGACACAGAGCCAACTCACCCCTACTGATCTTCGTATAAACTGAAGAATTAGGAGGAAAACCAGAGTTGTCAGTGAAAAAAAGAAGAGATTGCTTCTGTAGCCCTGGATGCTGCTGTGGGGAAGTGCTGCTTCTCAGTATCAACTCAGGAAACTAAGAAAACCCACCAAAGTCACCAAAGCATCCTGTGAGCAGCACACGGGAGCATCTAACATGCAGCACCAGCACACGGGAGCATCTAACATGCAGCACCACTGTTAACGTGCAGATAAGCGTTCTATGAGTTTACTAAACAAAAACAATCAGCTTCAACTCTCTTCACCACACAAAAAAGAACAATTTTGAACTTGAAGTTTTAATTTTTAGGTTGGGAAGAAAGTAAGTGAGGTTTTCAAAAGCCCCCAGTTTTAGCTCAAACACGGCTACAGAACGTATGTGTGTAAGTACACACATATACAGGTATGCATTACTGCTTTTCTCTCAGATTCCATTGGTGGTTTAAAGGAAAGGGAATACATTTCAGCAAGTATTGCTTTAGTTAGCTGCCTGCGTGCTCATGATGGATTATAGATACATAATAGAGTAATTGTAGGACATAGGTTAGAGTTATCTAAGGCATTGGAAGGAGTCTGCAACAGGGAACAACTCTCTTGTTTTTCCAGTGTTTCTGTGATACAAATACCTATGTACCCCAGCTGCTGCTTTCAGACAGATGTGCATTCCTGAGTGCTGAGGCTGTAGATGGATGCTTCCTATTAGTGAATGAATATGTTTTCAGCCACAGGCACACCTCCTGTTCCCTTCGCTTTGACTTAGGGCAGCCAAAAGAAAAGGCAACTTAGTGGTCAGAAAGACAAATGATTCTGAGTTGTGGAAAAAATGAATTACACTGTAAATATATCAACAAGCTCTGTTATTGTAAAATGGGGGTTGGCAAAACTTTCTATAAAGCTCAGACACACACAATCCCAGGAGCTTTTGCAGATGTGTTTTGTTAGCAATTATTCAACTCTATTCAGTTGTGTTCCTTGAATTTGACAGTAAAATAAGTAAGTGTTATAACCATTTGTCCTAACAAAGTTTCTTTACAAAAAGTGATGACAGGCCAGACTTGGTCTGCAAGCCAGTTTGCAAACCTTCAAAACATAACATTTCCTTTGCCTGGTCTTCCACTCTCTCTAGAACACGTCTGAAAATTTAATTTGCAGTGGAAGAATACAACACTACTTTGCTGATTTGTTAGGCGCGGAACTTTGATACAGGTATGCATTTTCTCTGTTGTTTTGTTTTGTTTTGTTTGTTGTTGTTCTTAAGTGGAAATAAAAATTAGTATGATCAGTTATATTGACAGGATTCAGTGGCTGAGCTTGTGTAAGCCACCTGGAACCATGAAAAAGTACTCAGCAAACTGGCAAGGCTCAGCAGGCTTACTTGAACCTCCTATGCAATTTCCTCTTTGTTTCTGGTCTTCACCTACTTACCAACATGCTCATGGATCCTACGGCAATGGGTTTGTCCTTCAGCTCCGGCTTGTCCCTCATTTCTACCGCTGCATAGAATGCGTCCATGTCAACATGAACTATGGTATTGTTCAAGTTCCGGTTCCGTTCTAACTCCATTGCAAATCTGTCAACCTTAATTTTTAAAAAGTTAACATACTTATAGGCAATATAATATCATTAACTTTAATTCAGAAGGTGTCTATTTGCCAATCTACTCATCCATCCATCCACCTATTAGGTATATTTTTCTTATATCTATGGGTATGTAATTTATTGTTGTTTATCAAGGCTAGCAACTGCTTTTATTTTTCACACAGGCAGCCTATTCTTAGTCATTACCTTTTGATTTTGTGTATAAGTGTGTATGCTTACCTAGGCATGTGTGCTTGGGCCCGTGCCTTGGGTCTCTTCCCTGTTGCTCTCGCCCTTGTATTATGAAACAGGATTTCTCACTGAACTTAGAGCTTGCTCTTTTGGCTGTGCTGGCTGGGCCCTGAGTTCCGGGACCCACCGGTCTCCCCACACAGTGCCGGAGTTACACACATGATGCCACACCTGACTTTCGCATGGTGCTGGGGGCCCAAACTCAGGTCTTCCTGCTTACAAAGCAAGGGCCTTACCCACTCAGCCCTCAACATAAACTGACAGCCTATTTTTAAATGTAAGCTCCTAGTGATTCTTCTTTCTGTTCTTCCAGGCACATAGCAGGAACTTACCAAGGACTTAATGAATAAATGAGCTATCCCAGTTACCTGCATCAAATGATACTACTGATGAACCGATTTGAATAAACTTATTATAACTGAATGCTTCTATTTAGGCAAATTAAACAATTCCCATTTGACTCAAAATTGTTAATATCTTAAAATAGAACAAAGGAACTGTACAATAAGAGATTCTACCTCTGGCTACATGATGCTGCACTCTGTACAAGCGAACATGCTGAAGTAGAGAGTAAATATTCCTTCTGTGAAACTACGTCTGCAGGGCTGCCTTGGTTAGGGTTCTGCTGTTGTGATGAAACACACCATGAAGGAAAGAAACTTGGGGAGACAGGGTTTATTTCACTCACAGTTCCAGCATCACTGAAAGCAGTCAGGGCAGGAACTCAAACAGGGCAGGAGCCTGGAGGCAGGGGCTGACACAGACCATGGAGAGTGCTGCTTATTGGCTTGCTCAGTCTGCTTGGTCTCTAGAACCTAGGGCACCAGCCTAGGAGTGGCACCACCCACAGTGGGCTGGGCCCTCCCATGTCAATCACTAGGAAAATGCCCTACAGGCTTGATCACAGCCTGATCTTGTGGAGGCATTCTCTCAGTTCTGAGACTCTCTTCCCTGAGTCTAGCTTCTGTTAGGTTGACATAAAACTAGCCAGGACAAGAGCTAATATCTGAAATAGTTATTCTATACCAATTAAAAATTGAAGATGTAGCTTATTTTTAATAAAACTTTAATATACATGTCAAACATAACAATGCAGAATTGTAATCTTTAAGCATTTTTTGCTTCTTCAGAGAAAAATTATTGGGTTGAAAAAAAAAAAGAGAAGTGAACATAGACAGAAATAAAATAGGCGAGTAAAGAAAAGTTTACATAGCAAACATCTCCATACCCAGTTTTTATGGGCGGCCTCTACTAATGCTCTACATGTGCTTGCCCAGGTTATCCTGCAAAGGGCTTTGAGACAGGTTTAATTTTGACAACTTATAAGGAAGAGGCCTACATCACTAACATAAGTCATAACAGAAGGCGGCCATAAAACAAACACCCCACACACAGAACATAGAATCTACTACTGAAAGGATCAACAGAGGCATAACATAGCAACCAAGAAGAGAGGAAAACCGCTCCGGAGAAACCAGTAAGCTCTTAAAGGAAAGCAACTCCTTTAGTCAGGTGGAGAGCCACGAAGGCACGCTGTGCCTGCCCATCCCGCAAGCACATGCTGTCTTCAGCCTTGCCCTCACAGAATTCTTGTTTTGTGGTCTTAGAACAGACACACTAGCCATCCACCCACTAGCAGGAGATTACAACTGCAGCTCTTCTCTTAGGAACAAGACCCGAATCCCATCTGCCTGTAGCAGACCCTGACAATGTACACAGGCCTACCCCTGCTGAGCCTACCCTTCTCACTGACCCGAGGCACTCTGCCTTCTCGGGCTGCCCCTATCTAGAACCCTGAGATCTGCCACAGCCTTCATGGGTCAACTCAAATATGCTATGAAACTCAGCTGCAGCTTTGTCTTCTATGCCAGAGAACCAATGTTCTCTTGCTTGATTTCTTGTTTCCACGGTGGCCCTTATTGTAGTAGATAAGCTATAATTATTACAATATGCCGAAAATATGAATGAAATAAGAATAAAGGAGTGGCACCTGAAATATTCTGGCTTGGAATAATATAGAGAAGCAGAAGATAAATAGAAAGCCAACCGCAAGGGAAAACTCCTCACACTCATGATTAACGCTGGGATGGTCTCTTCTGTGAACTTCTCTCTCGTACTTGATGCAAGCGTGCAGCTGCCCAGGGGAAGCCTCACAGTGTGACTCATCTCTTCCATCTTCCTTTACTCTCTCCTTAGTCACCCACCCGTCCTATCTGAACGCTCTCTGCTCTCCCCAATGCACAGCTCCTGCCTTAGCTTTCCAACATTTCTCCCCCTTTACTTCTTGTTCATGGTTCGTTTATCACTTTCCCCTGAGGCCTTTCACAGTTTACTTTGTGGCTGTAACCTTTACCTTCTTCCTCCTGTTACTTCTGAGAACTCGTGTGTCACTGGGGTTAAAAATAGGGACTTTCCTCTGGGTCTCAGTGATGCTTCTCATTGGGCACAGGACAGTGGCTATGTTAGCCCTCTATTACGATCCTTAATTCTAATAAACTAATGGCAAAAGGTGGTTGAAGGAATGAAGAGATGCTTGCACAACGTGTTCTTGGAGAGGGGTATGGCAAGGGCTCGCTGACTACCTCTCATTTTAAGGTAGAAGGGACAGTTATGGAGTATGTCGTATATGTTAAGTGCTTCCCACAAAAACTCATTTACTCGTCAAAATAATTCAGAGATTACAATTATTAGTCTTATAAGTGAGAAAATGAAAGTTTACTAAGATTAAGAGATTTGTTCTGAGTCAGCGCTGACGTGGGAGAGCTGGACTTGGGAAACAGGTTACTCCAAACTTTGTTTTCTTTGTCTTATCTTCTCTAACACAGGCTTTGGTTTTTGCCTTTGTTGTTAAAGCTGTTTGTTTGTTTTGGAAACTATATGTAGTCCTGGCTGTCCCAGAACCCACTATGTAGAACAGG
The DNA here is from genome assembly GCA_902729485.2 of Mus minutoides. NCBI lineage: Eukaryota > Metazoa > Chordata > Mammalia > Rodentia > Muridae > Mus > Mus minutoides. The sequence continues at coordinate 2,080,459 of LR749636.1, forward strand.
CTGGCCTAGAGCTCACAGAGACCCATCTGCCTCCTGAGTGCTGGGGAGAGAGCCTCGAATACCACGTGTGGCTGATAGACTTTAAACAATCTTTAACATTGTATATCCACACTCTATCCATTATTCTAAAGTAATTTCTTTTCAAAATCTTCGATTTCCACTACATTTAGGACAATATTTGGAAATTCTGCTTTTCATTTTTGACTTAGTATCTCCATAAAGTCTACTAAGTTGGTCCAAGTTAGTAAGGACAGTTGTTAAATGGTCGAAATGCATGGATTGGCTGTGCGGCCTCACTTAACTGAATGTGGATGCTCGTTTATTCAGTTTACAAGCTCATTAGAAGATAGTTTATATGATAACCAAGGACTGCCTTCCAGGAGTGTGGTGAGGGTGGAGTCCAGTGGAGGATATTCAAAGAGGATCCAAACCAACTGCCTGGCTCATGCATACAGACTTCTTACCTCGGCCTGACCAGCAGGAATCTACACTAACATATCACACATTGTCAAATCTAGCATGTGGAAAATATGAGTCCAAAATAGAAACATTTCCTATGAAAATGTCCTCCGTTCTCTGAGACCTGCTTGTCTCCTTGAGACTTCCTCAGCCTCCTCCCACGCACACAGCTTCTTTTAGAGGAAGCTCAACAAATGAAACAATTAAATAATCAACATAAAACACATTTCCTACCACTCCTGTTCTGAGAGATGCCAGCAAACACTTGGCACAACTGGAACAAAATCTGAAATTCTGCTGTTCAGTGGGAGGCATTTTCTAGTCCACGTTAAACTGCAAAATTCATATAAACCCCCAAAAGTTGGAACAACACACCACCTATATTCCTCCGTGTCTGTAAAGTTTCTATTAAAGATATAAGTAGATTATAGACCATTAAACCCAGCAAGTCCCCAAAGCAAACTGTTTACAAAATAAGGTCAATTTAAAGACAGCATTATTTTCTACAGAATACCATTTTTTTAAACTTAGAAAAAAAAATCCTTCACACTTTAACTGAAACATATTTTGTATGTCAGTGAAAATAACTATCAAGGGAGTCAAAAGATAAGTTAAACTAGAAGAAAATATTTTTAAAATAAAAGTTAATATGTGACTGATACTCAAAATACACAAAGGATTCTTCAAACTCAATAAAAAACAAAACAAAAGTCAACAATCTGATTTAAATCTAAGCCTATGGCCTTAACAGACACCTCGCCAGAGATTTATACATGACATCTAACCATATGAAATGTGACTCCTCACTCTATGCAGTGTAAAATGACGTAACACCATCATCCTGCATGTGTCAGGATGGCCCGAACTGAGAACACTAACAACGCCAGAGACTGGTCAGAACAAATAGCAACAGGGTCCTCATCCTTCACGATGAGAATGCCAAAAGGTATGGTCATCTTGGAAGACAGTTTGGCAGTTTCTTATAAAAAGTGAACTTCTTTTAAATCACATGACATAGCAAATTATATTCCTTTGTATTTACTAACAACTTATGCCCATACAGATAGGAGAGCATGGGTATCTATAAGCAGCTTACTCCTAATTGGCAGAACTTGGGAAACAAACACAATATTCTCCAGTAGGGAAATGGATAAACTGCAAGACATCTGGATAAAGAATAATATTCAGCACATGAAAACAGTGAGCGATCAAGCTGTAAACAACATAAAGTAGTCTAAGTGTACATCAGTAAGTGAAAGAAGCCAGTGTGGAGAGGCTGCACACAGTAGGATTCCGATGCTGGCCAGGGTGGGACCTGGGACAGTGAACAGATCAGAGATCCAGGGATGAGCAGAAGAGAAGGATGGGCAAATAGGTCACAAAGGGCTTTAGGGCAATAACTCACATTATAATAGAGTTATTGATACTGTAATGGTGAACATATACCGCTATAAACTTGTCTATACCTTTAAAGCAGAAAACAGTAGTAATAAATTAATGGTGCATGATAAAGACATGCCATAGTAGGCACATTTACTGAAACAAGTGCAGTCCACTTCTGGGAGAGAGTGAGTGCTTAGCTAGAGGCTACTCATGTGAGGGCAGGGAGATCTTTACTTTCTGTGCAGCTTTTCTATGAACCTAAAATAAAAGTCTTAAAAAGAACAGCATTAGGTTTGACTAGATAAGCTTCTAAAGTATGTGATCAAAATTAAGAGATGTATTGAAAACACAGTTAGGATATATGGTAAGAAAAATCCTTAATACATACGATCTCATAAATTAAGAGAAACTGATAATAAACTCTAGAAATATGGAAGAAGATAGCACTGGACTGTTTGTTAAACATCTAAATATATCTCCCCATTCTTTCCATTAAATAGAAAGGCTGGGCAGATGGCCACCCAGTTAGAGAGCACATTTTATAACTTCTTTTGCAGTCTTGTGTGGCCCTGTAACTTGAGTTGCTGCCAAAAGAATGTGAGTTTAAATATTGTTTACAACTTCTTTCTCACTTGTTTGACAGCAAATTATTTGCTTTTCATCCCTCCTCTCCCACAGTACTTCTTCCTCACCAGGAAATGGAATGTGGATTACGTTTGTCAGACCAATAATTATAACACCAGGAGATAATAGAATAGTATAGATAATAGAATAGATTTGTGTCAGAAATTACTATGGTAATCAGAGCCAAGGATGTCATGGAACTGTAGGCACTGAGTAGCTAATATTATCCTGAAATCAGAACAACTATGAGTACAGGCAAGGGACCCTCACAAGATCCATCCTATTGACATTCCCTCCCACAAGGAGTGGAGAAGGGTGGCTGGACCTCACTCCAGACCACAAGCACTCCTTCCTGTGCACGCCGCTCCCCATCTGTATGCACTCCTGCCCAGCTACACAACCTTGTTGGAAGTTATAAGTACATAGGAGGTTAGCTGAAGGAGGGAGGGACTCCATCTATGGAGCACTTAGGCCATCACCCCTGCTGGACTGAAATGTCACCCTGCCTCCCATAGGTAACCCCACCCTTTTCCCTCACTGGCTCACCAGCCCAAACTTTTATGGGATCGTTTCTTCCGTCTGTCGTCAGTGACTATCTTGGGTGAATGTATGTTTGTTCCTCTCTCCACGGGAACAGTAATGTAACAAGAGATTACTCCTTATTATATAAGAAGTAACTGTTACTTTGATTTCCTTATGCCACCCACTTAACCTGTCTCATAACAAATACATCTCATAATGAGAGGGTGAGTGCCATGGGAGGAGAGTGTCTTCTCTGACTCAATAAAAGGCAATTAAAACCAGCATGAGGAAAGTAACAAAACAGATGAAATCTGGTTTTAATGAAGCATTTGAAGAAAGCAACACTTACGTGTTGAAAATGTAAATTAATAATTTTTGATGAAAATAACTATACCAAAGTGCAAAGATAGAAGACTACCATCACAGAGGCGTATATAAAATAGAGACTGGAGACAAGGTTGGTAATGTAAGTGTCAGGGTATCTCTACACAGCGGAACGCAATGAACTGTCAAAAAACGATGACGGATCCAATACTCAGGTCATCTTTTGTGACAATAGCAGCCACTTAAAAATTATCTTGTAACTGGGTTGGGTCCCTCACACCAGTAATCTAAGCCCCCTGAAGATTGAAGCAAGAGGACCATCAGGAGTCTGAGGCCAGCCGGGGATGCAGTGTGAGATCCTGTCACATGCAAACAAACAAAACCAACAATCAAAAGATAAAATACCTACCACTACCACTACCAACAACAAATTAATCTTCTGGAAAGTGTTTATAAAAAATGATATAGTTCAGTGCACGATCTCTGACCTCCACTTTTAAGATAAAGATTCTGTGGCATGGTAGATTCATATGACAATTTTATTAGTATGTTCAGTTCTGGGTAATAGGAAAATTACCTTGCCTTCTCTGTCCATCTCCTTATCTGTAAAGATTGTTTCCCTGTACCCAGTGCTTTGTTAACATTGAATCAGATTTAATAGAGAATGAACTCACCTACACCTTTAGTCTGATCTGCGGAAACATGATTGTCTAGAGCTGTCAGTCTCTCTTAGGGTCCTCTGAACCCTGGTTCCTTCCAAACTTTTCTATTGAAATAACTTTTACTAGCTGAGAGAACTTTGAATTTGTTTTTATCTCTCACCCCTTGAGATTTCTGGAGAACATAAAAACCTCTAGGTGTTTAGAAATTGTTTCATTCAAAAACAAAAAACAAAACAAAACAAAACAAAACAAAAAACCACAAAAATTCATGTGCATTTCGTATTTAACTTGTAGTGTAACTTATTTTACTAAAACACAGTCACTCTGATATAGAGTCCCCACCCAGTTCCTCTCCCTCAAATGGGCCATCTTTGTCTTATAGCCTTGCCCAGCTGCAAATTACACACACAATAAAACAACATATGCTGTGCGTTGGTCAAATCCCAATCCTGCAACTAACTGTCTGTCCTTTGAAGCCAGGCAAGTCACCTAAGGCTCCATTTCCTCTTCTGCACAGGAAAAGGTGCAGAGCAAGGCTTAGCGAGCCTTGGTGTAATGCGCATGTGTACCAATGTAATGAGCACTTCCCCTCACCCTGTTTGCTGTTAGGACTTGACAGTGCTGCACTTCTGTTATTAATTTCTATTCTACCAACTTCCCCCTGGCAACTGAATAAATACCTGTAATTGAGCTTTCCTTAGTTGCTGGCTGGTAATTTGAGCTTTTTGTTGCATCATATTTTCAATCCGTTGATTGACTTGCTTTTCCTTCTTGAGCTCATTTCCATAAAATCGGGACCCCTGCAGAGAAAGCAAAGCCTAAGAAAAGTTTTGGAAGGGAAGGATCGCTGTAGTATGTAACTCAGTGGCTTACAGTGTAACTCCAGAGTCACAATGATTTCAAAAGTTAGTTGTGTAATCTGAAAATTACTTCACCTTTTCCCATCAGTTTCCTTATGTGTACAGGATGTTTCCCTAGCATACACGAGGCCCTAAACACACGACAAGCGCATATGCACACGTGTGCACACACACACAAGCACGCAAGTGTGCATACCTTCCTAAACAATGTAATTCTTTTTTTTTTTTTTTTTTTTTTTTTTGGTTTTTTGGTTTTTTTCGAGACAGGGTTTCTCTGTATAGCCCTGGCTGTCCTGGTACTCACTTTGTAGACCAGGCTGGCCTTGAACTCAGAAATCTGCCTGCCTCTGCCTCCCAAGTGCTGGGATTAAAGGCGTGCGCCACCACGCCCGGCTAACAATGTAATTCTTGTGAGACAATACTACATAGAAGCAATCTGAGTTAAGATCTGCATTAGAACCCAAACCAAAGCAGGAAGCCCTCACTGCAGTCTGTCTATGTAGCATATCCAGGTCTCAGCAACGAGCTCATCAGTGTCTCCTTTACTTGTCTCTTTCCTTTTTTTAAAAAAATTTTTTTAATTTTTTTTTTTTTACAATTCAAGATTTATTAAAAATCAGAGTTCCCCTGCTGTGCCCACCTAGCACTAGAGAAATAAATAACCAGAGAGGGCACCACTGGGTGAATGGAAAGAGAAGTTAATCTCAAGGCAGATTCTTCTAACTACCCCTCCCTTTGCCAATACTTCCCACCCCCACTATGGCTCTCGGGACAGACAGTACCTGGGCAGGCAACTCAGTCCAGGTAGAATGTGGCTGGCATCAAGGCATGTCTGCCCTGCCCAGGAGGGGAGACAGGCCCTGGGATCGCGTTTCCAGCCCTTGATAACCCTGAGACCTGCTCCCCCTAGGGGCCAGGGCTGAAGCACCAATTGGAGGCACCTGAGGGGTACGGATGGTGGTGGTGGTGGTGGTGGTGGTGGTGGTGGTAGGGAGAGTGGGCTACCAATCCAGTTTCAGCCAGTACCTGAGATCTGGTCCCACCTGCCTTCCCACTTGAAGCCAAAAGGTCTCTTTCCAGAACTTTATTTAGTATTAAGTCATAAACAGATACACTAGTCAATTCTCAATGGTTCCACCACTGAACACAAGGGGCTGTCAATTCTCAATGGTTCCACCACTGAACACAAGGGGCTGTCAATTTATTAGGTTACAGACACTGAGCTATTTCTACATTTGGCTATCATGAACATGCTAGTAGAGATTTATAAACAGTTTTGCTTGTGCATATATTGTTATTCCTCTTAATATGCATTTAACAGGGTAGGTATTTCTGTGTCTTACGGCAATGCATGTTTAACCCTTTGAGGAACTGTCAAACTGTTTTCCATGACTGAATCATTAATGTTCCTGCATATGAAGGTTCCAGCTTCCCCATATCCCTGGCCACACTTTCCACTGCCTTATTTATTATAGCTATTCTGGCTAACAGTAGTGGAAATAGCATCTCCCAGGGATTTTTAAAATTGCCTTCTCTTAGTGACTAATGATGTTGAGTATCTTTTTGTGTTTGAGACGTGTGTACATCTTCTTCACTTAAATGCCTATTCATATCATTTGACCATTTTTTGACTGAGTTGTTAGTGCTAAACAGTTACCTCAACTTGGCAAATCCTAACATTCAGAAACACAGTCTTGTCTTGCAGCTTTGATATGGTGATATATAAATTCATATAATGGAGGGAGATCTATAAATAGACAAAGTGGCTCTTTATTTAGCAACTCATAAAAATTGTATACATGTGATCTGTATTCTATAGAGAAATTCTACTTCTAGATATCTCTTCTAAAGTTGCACTTGCACACATATAAGATTAGTAAATGTAAGCCGGGCATGGTGGCACATGCTTTTAATCTCAGAAAAGGCAGGCAGATCTCTATGAATTTAAGGCTAGTCTGGGTTACATAATGACTGCCAGGACAGCCAGGGCTATATAGTAAGACCCTGCCTCAAAAAAAAAAAAAAAAAAAAAAAAAAAAAAAAAAAAAAAAAAAAAAAAAAAAAAAAAAAAAAAAAAAAAAAAAAAAAAAAAAAAAAAAAAAAAAAAAAAAAAAAGAAACAAAACAAACAAAAAACCCCTCACTGCAGTACTGTTTATAAAATCAAAAGATAAAAGTGACTTGTCAATCAGTAACAATTCTGATTAGATCAATAAACTACATCCACATATACAAGTATAACTCCCCATCCAATTATAATATAATACTTTGCATATTGTACAAATTCAAAGTAGAAAGCTTGGTAGCAAGAGCAACAGATTTGAAAGGCATTTACACATTTCATAGCTTAATGCTGTATTAAAATATTTTTAATTAATAAAAAGGATAGTAAATCAAACTTAGTGGCTTTATACTAAAAACTGAATCATAGGTATTGAAAGAAGCGTGAACACACCTTTGTGGCTTCCATGATAATTTTGTTAATTTTCTCCTTATCCAACCCTTCCATGCCTGCCTTGTTATCGTTTAGTCCCATGCGGAGCAGGAGGTCGTCTTTGAAGTTGTTGTCCTTTTCCTTTGTGTTATCCATGATGCAAACACAGTAATTTCTTCCGTATTACCTGCAAAGGCATACAAAATACATACTGCTTTTAAAAAGTGTGCACAGAAGGGCTGGAGACAACAACCATTAAGTTGTCATGCAAGAGGCTCAGGGTCCAACCCCCAGCATAGCATCCGAGAGGGGTGGCATACTTGTAATCTTAGTGCTAGGGAAGCACAGAAGAATCAGAAGTTCAAGGTCATCCTCAGCTATAGAATAAATCTGAGGCTAGTTCAGGCTACATGCAACCCTGTCTGAACAAACAAAAACATTTCTTAGTTCTTGAAAAATTAGTCCTCAGCTAGAGGTGGTGGTGCATACCTTTAATCCCAGCACTTGGGAAGCAAAGGCAGGTAGCTGGATCTCTGTGAGTTTGAGGCTGGCCTGGTGTACAGAGTGATTTCTGGGAGAGCCAGGGTTACACAGAGAAACCCTCCCTGTCTTGAACAACACCCCTTCCCCAGACCCTACTCAAATCCTTGCCATTATTATCCTTCGCTTTCTATCTTTTGGGAAACAAGGGATAAACATTTCCTGCATGTTTTGTGCCAGCTATGCTGTTTGCTGCCCTACATATGTGTGCTAAATAGTCCTAAAAGACAGATGTTACTATTCCAGATAGAAAAAGAGGACAGTCTCAGAACAAGTCTACTAACATAAATTTGCTGGAAAATGACTACACATTTGTTAAAAAACATACCCAAGTTCATACCTCATTTTTTTCTATAGAAAAGGTTTCTTTCATGTGCTCCTCTCCAACCCAAATTCATACCCTTTCATTCTCTCATTAAAAAAAAAAAATCCCAATCAACCAAAAAACTTAGAAACACACACACACACACACACAAAACCAAAATAAGCAAGCAAAAGACCAGTAAGACAAAAAAATGCCCAATCGAAGCAATTTGAGACAGAAAGTCTACAAAAACTTTGGGTTCATTTTGTGTTGGACATGGACTGCTAGGTGTGGGGCCTATCCTGAAGTATGGTTAATATACCCAGGAAACTCCATTGGGGAAACTCCATTTTCAGTTGTAAGCAGATATCAAGTACAGACTGCTTCTTGGTGAGGGTTGGGGACTTGGGTCCTAGTCCTTTTCTCAGCAGTGGGGCCATCTAGGCTTGAACCTGTGCAGGCAGTGTGTGTGACCACAGTCTTTCTGAATTTCTATGTGAATCTGTCCTGTTCCGAGGACCCTGTTTTCTTGGGAGTCTTTCATCCCCTCTAGCTCTTACTTCTTTCTGCCTCCTCTGTTACAGTTCCCTGCGTCCTAAGGGAATGGTTTGCTGAAGACATGTATTTAAGACAGTGATCCAGAATCTCTTACTTTCTGCATATTGCCCAGTTGTGGTTCTCTGTGTTAGTAACCATCGACGGCATGAAGTTGTTTCTCTGATGAGGGATGAGTGAGGGACTAATCTATGGGTGTAGCAGAATGTTATTAGGAGATATTATACTGTCTTATATAATATATGGTTAGAACAGTGGTTCTCAAACTGTGGATAATAAACTGAAGACCACTTTGTAATTACTGTTCTTTAGAACCGTTCTTTACAAGAACAGGAAAACTAGGATTTTCCTCTAGGCCCATGTCCTATCTAGTCTAGGGTTCTGGGCCACCACAGTGGTGTCAGACACAGGTTCCATCTCATGGAGTGTACTTAAGTCCAATCAGTGTGGTGGGATACTTCCAAATGTCTATGCCACTATTACAGCAGCAGCTCTTGCTGGCAGATCACCCATTACAGATTACAGGGTTTGTAGCTGGGTTGATAGTTCCCCTTCTCCTCTAGTAGCATGAATGAGTACTTTCCAGTACCAGGAACATGAGGCATTCAGGATGAAGCCTCTAGTTAGGCACCATCTCTACATTATCATGTTTGATGGAATTATATAAGTTCTGTATCAGCAATAAGGACTTACCAACAGTTTTAGAAAATAACAAATAGCTTTAGAAATAGTCTGAGATATTTGGCAATTTCTTTGGTGTCGCTTTGGCCAACGATTTAAATAGATATAACCTATTCCGGGGATGGGAGGTTTTACATGGTGGCATAAAATTCTAGTTGTGGCATTGTCTCTTATTTGACGACTCCATTTTGATTTCTTTCATATATGTATATATTTTAATAAGTGCCTATAGTAGTAGGTTTCCATATGGCCCCTCAAATGGCTCTAGTGTCAGTTGTCCCTCCCTCACTTCTCTTCTTTCCTCTCCCCATTGAGTCCTACCACTCTAGGAGGGCTCCCTCTTACCACTGTTCCTTTATACCCTACATTCTCTTCCCTGGGAAATCCTCTCTTTCCCCCAGTCCCTTACTAGGTACCTAATCTCTGTGGATATACAGACTGTAGAACACACATTGAAAGCTTAAAAGCTAAGACCCACATATAAGAAAAAAACACAGTGTTTGTCTCTTTGGGTCTTGGTTTCTAGATTCATCCATCCATTTATCTGAAATTTAAAAACCTTTTTTTTTTTTTTTTTTGGTTTTTCAAGACAGGGTTTCTCTGTATAGCCCTGGCTGTCCTGGAACTCACTTTGTAGACTAGGCTGGCCTCGAACTCAGAAATCCGCCTGCCTCTGCCTCCCAAGTACTGGGATTAAAGGCGTGCGCCACCACTCCCGGCTAGAAACTTTTTAAAATAAGCTGAATATTCAATCCTGTAAATGTACATCTCATTCATTAGTCTTGTATCAATTAATGGACAGCTTAGCTGTCATAAATTTCGGGTTATTATGATTAGAATATCCACGAACTATTAAGTATCTCTGGGTTGGTCGTGGAGATCTTTTGGACATATGCACAAGAGTGATCTAGCTGGATCTTGAAGTGGAATGATTTTCAGATTCCCAAGGAACCACCACACTGATTCTCACAGTGGCTATACAAGTTTGTATCTCATCAGCAAGAAGAGTTCCCCAACCCCACATCCTCACAAGTATGAGCTGTCATTTGTTTTATTGATTTTGGCCAATGGGACTAGTGTAAGGTGAGTCAGAAAGTAGTTTTGATTTGCATTTCCCTGATGACTAAGGGTGCTGAATGTTTCTTTAAGTGCTTCTCAGCCATTTGTGTTTCATCTTTTGAGAACTGTTTCATTCTGTACTCCAATTTGGGACAACTTGGGACACACACACACACACACACACACTCAGATATGTAATTGATATAGATCTTTCATAATGTGTAGCCTGCTGCTTTGCCCAACGGATGGTGTCCTTGGCCATACAGAAGCTTTTCAGTCTTAAGAGGTTCCACTTATTGTTGGGTTTTAGTGCCTGTGCTACTAGTGTCTTGTTAAGTTTTCCTGTGTCATGAGTTCAACACTATTTCCCATCTCTCTTATATCAGAATCAGGGCCTTATATTGAGATCTTTGACCCATTTGGAACTATTTTGTGCAGGGTGATAAATATGGATCTATTTACATGCTTCTACATGCAGCCATCTGGTTTAACAGCACCATTTGCTGAAGATGCTGTTTTTTTTTTTTTGTTTTTTCCAGTGTGTACTTCTGGCTTGTTAAAAAAAAATAAAAATCAAGTATCCATAGGTGTGTGCACTTTAGTCTGAAGCCTTCAGTTCAATTCCATTAATCAACATGTCTGTTTTTATGCCAATCCATGATGTTTTTATTAACATAGCTCTGCAATCCTACTTGAGATTAGAGATGGTGATTATTTCTAATAGTTATTTTATTAACCAGAATTGTTATATTATTTTAGTTATCTTGCACTTTTTGAGTTTCCATATGAATCTGAAAATTGTTTTTTCAATGTGGTGAAGAAAAGTGTTGGAATGCTGATGGAATTGTGTTGAATCTGTAGATTGCTTTTGGTAGGATGGTCATTTTCATTGCATTAATCCCATCAAAATCTATTAATCCCATGAAAAATCTATCCAGCTTCTGGTATATAAGTTATTTCTTCAATGTCTTAAAGTTTTTATTATACAAGTCTTTCACTTGCATGATTAGAGTTACCCCAAATACTTTTCGAGGCTATTGTGATTGGTATTATTTCCCTGTTTTCTCAGTTTGACAGTTGTATATAGGAAAGCTACTGACTTTTGTGTGTTTTGTATACTGCTACTTAAAGTGTTTATCAGCAGTGGAAATTTCTCCATGGAGTTTTTAATGCCTTTTATGTATAGAGTCACATTATCTGCAAATAAAAAAACCACTGACTTTTTCTTTTCTATTTGTATTTCCCTGGTCTCTTTCAGTTGCCTTATTGCTCTCTAGCTAAGACTTCAAGTACTGTATTGAATAGGTGTGGAGAGAGTGGCAGTCTTCTCTTGGTCCTCATTTCACTACAAATGCTTGAAGTTTCTCTCTGGAATTGCTGTAACATACCTTACTGTGTTGTTGCAAGTCCTTTGTATTCTTACTTTCTCTAGGACTTTTAACATAAAGCGATGATGGATTTTTGTCAAAGGCCTTCCTGCATCTAATGAGATGATCATGTGGTTTTTATCTTTTGGTCTGTTTATATGGTGCATTACATATGTTGATTTATGTATCTTGAACCATCTCTGGTTCTCTGGGTTGAAGCCAAGTTGATCAGACAACTGGACAGTGATTTTGATGTGTTCTTAAATTTGGTTTGCAAGTGTTTTATTGATTTTTTTTGCACCTGTGTTCATAAAGGATATTGGTTTGTAATTCATTTTGTTGGTCTTTGTATCCTTAGGTATTGGGGTAATTGTGGCTCCATATAAAGAATCGGGGAATGTTCCTTCTGTTTCTACTTTGTAGAATAATTTAAGGAGTATTGACATTTATGTTCTGAAGATCTAATATCATTCTGCACTGAATCCCTCTGTCCCTGAGCTTTTTGGATGAGGAAACTTTTAATTGCTGCTTCATCAGGGGTTACAGGTCTGCTTAAATTCCTTATCTGATCTTGATTTAACTTTGGAAAGACATATTTGTCAAGAAATTTATCCATTTCTTTTATGTTTTCAGTGTAGTAGATCACAGATTTTTGAAGTATGTCATTATTCTCTGGATTTCATCAGTGTCTGTTGTCATGTCCCCTTTCCATCTCTAGCTGTATTAATTTGAGCTTCTCTTTCCTTCTACTAGTTAACTTGACTATGGGCTTGTCAATCTTACTGATTTTCTCAGAAGCACCAACTCTTCCTTTCATTGATTCTTTGTATTATTCTGTTGTGTTTCTATTTCATTGACTTCAGCCCTTAGTTTATTTTTTGCCATCTTATTTTGAGTGTTATTTTGCTGCTGCTGCTGTTGTTGTTTTAGAGCTTTCAGGTGTGCTACCAAGTTATTAATATGAGATCTGTCCAATTTTGTGATGTAGTGGTATCAACTTGCCTCTCAGAACTGACTACATCCTGACCCCTAGGATAGGATGTGTTGTGTTTTCATTATCAATCAATTCTAAAAAGTTTTATAGTTTATTTCTTGATGTCTGTCTTGACCCATTTTTTATTCCATAGTGAGTTGTTCAGTGTCTATGAGTTTTGAAGCTTTCTGCTGTTGATGATATCCAGATTTCATCCATGTTGGTCAGATAGGTTGCAGGCTCTAATTTCAACTTTCTTCTTTTCTTTTCTTTTCTTTTCTTTTCTTTTCTTTCTTTTTTTTTTTAAAGATTTATTTATTTATTTATTTTATGCGAGTACATCGTAGCTGTCTTCAGACACACCAGAAGAGGGCATTAGATCCCATTACAGATGGTTGTGAGCCACCATGTGGTTGTTGGGAATTGAACTCAAGACCTCTGGAAGAGCAGTCAGTGCTCTTAACCACTGAGCCATCTCTCCAGCCCTTCAATTTTCTTGTATCTGTTGACTTACTGCTTTGTATACAAGTACATAGTTTTCGAGAAAGTTCTATAAGCTTCTGAAAAGAAAGTATATTCTTTTGTGTTTGGGTGAAATGTTCTATAAATATCTGTAAATACAGGTCTATTGGATTTATGACATTTAACTTCAGCATTTATCTGTTTAGTTTTTGTCTGGATGGCCTGTTTGCAGGTGAGAGTGGCGACTACTGAAGTCAACCACTATCACTGGGCCAGTACGTGATTTTAGCTGTAGCTGTGCTTCAATTATAAACTTGGTGCTCTTGTTAAACCTCAAATTTTTATTCACTATATAGAGAACAAATATAAAATAACACTACCATACATGCCAACAGTTCTCTACTACACACACATGCCAACTTGTTGCAATCATATAAACTATATATAGAGCTCAATTCTAGTAACAAAACTATAGGAAAAAAAAATCCATTCACACCCAGGAAGTGATTACATGGCAATGTTATACCACTTTTAAAGCTAAGAAAAACCATGGAAGGTTCAGGCAGGAGGAATACTTGAGTCCAACAATGAAGACCATTCTATATAAAAACCATACACATGCACTAGCAATATAACTCAGTGGATAAGATGCCTGTCATGCAAGCCTGACAGCCTGAGTTCAATCTCCAGTTCCCACAGTGGACACAGAGAACCAACTTCTAAAAGTTGTTCTTTGACCTCCACACATGCTCTGTGGCATGCTTATACCAGCTTTACACAGATAGATGCATAGACAGACACACACACATACATCAGACACACACAATAATAAATTTTAAAAAGTTTTATTCAGCCGGGCGGTGGTGGCGCATGCCTTTAATCTCAGCACTTGGGAGGCAGAGGCAGGTGGATTTCTGAGTTTGAGGCCAGCCTGGTCTACGAAGTGAGTTCTAGGACAGTCAGGGATACACAGAGAAAGCCTGTCTCAAAAACACCAAATAAAAAAAGTTTTATTCAAACATATATACATAAAACTATATAACAACCCGCACAGCAGATTTAATGATTCTCAGGATTATTCTCTCTGGTTATTTATCAGAAAGGGAAAAATTCAAAACCTCAGCAAGGTTATATGCATTCTGTATGATAACTCAGCTGGTGAGCTGAGGAATTGGGATGGCATCCAAGCCTCTGTGCTCAACTCTAATGAAGCCCCCTTGCCATCAGTTACCCCCAAATCAGGGTTCACTTACACTACAAATAAATGGCTAGGTGAGCAGCAGCCATGTATCTATGGCAATGAAAAGAGCCTCTCTGAATTTGAAGTTGTTCTTAATAGTGCTGCTCCCATCCTGGGTATGACTAGAAAAAATACAAAATATTTTCTTTTATATATATATATTCCTTATTTTTACTTAATCTTTTTTTACACCCCAGATTTTATTCCCCTCCCTGTCCATCCTCCAACTGTTCCACATTCCATACCTCCTCCCCGCTCCCCTAACTCCACTAGGATGTTCCCACCTCCCTACCCCACCAGACCTCTAAACTCTCTGGGGCATGCATTCTCTCGAGGGTTGGGTGCATTTTCTCTGACTGAACCCAGACCTGGCAATCCTCTGCTGTATGTGTGTTGGGGGCCTCATATCAGCTGGTGTATGCTTGGTTGGTGGTCCAGTATCTGAGAGATCTTGGGGGTTAATTGAGACTGCTGATCCTCCTACAGAGTTACCCTCCTCCTCAGCTTCTTCCAGCTTTTCCCTAATTCAACCACAGGGGTCAGTAGCTTGGGTGCAAATACCTGCATCTGACTCTTTCAGCTGCTTGTTGCCAGGTCCCTTTTTGTGAGCGTTCCATAACCTCAGTGATAGTGTCAGGCCTTGGGACCTCCTCTTGAGCTGGATCTCACTTTGGGCCTGTGGCTGAACCTTCTTTTCCTCGGGCTCCTCTCCATTTCCATTCCTGCAGTTCTTTCTGACAGGAACAATTATGAGTCAGAGTTTTGAGTATGTGGTGGCAACCCCGTCACTCACTTGTTTGCTCTGTCTTTCTGCTGGAGGTGAAGGAATCTTTTAGAGGAAATTTTAGTACTCTGACTTAGAAGGGTAGTTCCATTAGAGGGGTAAAATTCTGGTGCGTTGTACAGGCCTCCTCTAATCCCACCATCTGGGAGGCTGAAGCCGGAGGCTTTACAAGTCCTAGGCCTGTTAGGGCTATATAGCAACACACTATCTAAAACAAAGAAGTATATGCTATTTACTCTCAAACATTGCTATATATTGCACCTCACTGGAGACCTTTACACAAATCTTGATGCTCAAGTCTCAATCCATACAGAATATGCCTGGGAGATTTGGATAACAGCATTGAGATAGATAGGCACGTGCTTTCCATGTCCTCCCAAGATACTGGAGAAGTGTAGCTGTTATCTCTAATGGTCTGCCTCTGAAGGCACACAGGCTGGCTTTCTGCTTTCATCATTAGAACTCTTTGCCCTTAACTGTTACATTCAGTCTATTTTACTTCAGCAATTCTGTTTCTTGACATTGTTCTAGGAAAGCAGGCAAATGTAATTAAATTCTAATAACATACCATAACAACACAGAAGAATTCCTCCATTTGCCTTGCCCTTTAAATGTTAAAGTGCATGAAAAGAAACATATTGAATGAATATGAATGCTTTTACATATACTTTACATATTAACTTATTTATATTTGTTAGCTGGCCAAACCTTCCGAATTGATTTGGCTTCTTAACTGTATCAGAACTGAGCTGTCGGCAATATTGTGAGAAAGGTACAGTTGGTTTACAGCTGTAAACCTCTCTGCCTGCTGATGCCTTCATTTTCATCAGGACACACTCAGTGTGGTTTATATGCCAATGGCTTCCAGGTTAATAGTGCTAGCTCCGGGGCCGAACCGGAGCAAGCGGAGCCAATCGGAGCGAGCGGGGCCGACTAGAGCGAGCGGGGCTGTACGGGGGCAGCCGGAGCCAGCAGGGCTGGCTTGAGCGAGCAGGGTGGGGGGGCGTGTCGAGCGGAATGTGCGGGGTTGACCGGAACAAGGGAAAAAAGGTGCTAGCTCCATGTTTGCCTGGCACCTTAAGTTTCAGCATGTTCAGAAAAGCAGGGGAGAGACTAGCAGGGGAAGACAGCAGCAGTCAGAGAGAATGAGACAGATACATGAGAGGGTAAGAGTGGGTGAACATGACCCAAATCCATTTCATACATGTACAAAACTATTAAATAGAAATGTTTCTAAAAAAACCTAACCAAGCCAGCTCCACCAGCTCCTTTTCTCCTTCTAGGTGAGCCCAAGTCCTTCCAAATGCCCAAGCACAGGGCATGGTAGTCACTCGGAATCCTTTCTTTTTCACACATCCATATCCAAACTATCAGGAAGTCCTGCAGACTCTTTCAACACACATCCTGAGTGTAAGTCCTTCTCACTTCCCTCACTGCTGACACGGCAATGGGAACTACCATTAATCTCAGGCCTGGATGACTACAACACACGCTCTGATTCTGCCTCTGCTCTCCTACTGTTTGATTATCAACTCGGATGTCCAACTGAATGTATTTGTTTCTCTTCCACCTTCTTCCCTGCAAGAGAAATGTGCATGCAGGCGTGCGTGTGCGCGCTCCTGCACCTGCTTGCATTTTGTGGAGGCTGAAGCTGACGTTAGGTATTTTTCTCATGGCTCTCACTTTAGACTGAGGCATGGTCTCTAGCGGAAGCTGGAGCTCATCAACTCTAACTAGTTTATCTAGTCAGCTTGCGGGGATGGGGGAGCCTGTCTTTGTTTTCTGAGCGCTGAGATCGCAGATGAGCACCAGCGCTAACACCACTCTGGCTTTTCCTGTGGGTTCTAGGGATCTGAACTCTGGTCCTCAGGCCCAGCGTTCCATCCACGGAACCATTTCCTCGGCTTCCCAACTGATCCTTTAAAGACACAAATTAGATCATAGCACTTTTTGGCTGCATAGTATACAATGTTATTCTATCTCATTTCAGAATAAAGTCTAAAATCCTTAAAATGACTTCCAAAGGATCTAGATCTGCTGAGTGTGGAGGTGCACACCTTTGATCCCAGTGCTGAGGAGGCAGAGGCGGGTGGATTTGTGAGTTCAAAGCTAATTTGATCTACACATTGAGTTTCAGGACAGCCATGGATACACAATAAGGTGCTGTCTCAAAAACAAACAAACAAACAAAACACCTACAAGGCACAACAAAGACAATAAGAATCTAGGCCCTTGCTGCGTCTCAACTCCCACAGTTGTCTGAGCTTGCCTCCTCTTTCACGGCTCTCTAGTCAGAGTCCTCCTTGCTGGTTCTCAATGCAGCCTGTCACATTCTAGTCTGGAGACCTTTGGCACTGTCTTGTCCTGCATGGGACTTCATGTACATCAGATAGCATCTTGGTTAAATTTTTACATCTGTTTCAAGCCTTTGTTGAATCGTTGCCTTCTCACTGAGGGCAGCAAACCCTGGCCTCCTAGTTTTCAATTGAAACCATATCTTTTTGATTATTTCTACATCAAAGACAAAGTTATCAGACCAAGCTAATAGTTATATCCTAAATATTCTCTAAAGGCTTAGTCTCTAAGATAGTGATGTGGAGAGTGGTTTAACTTTTAAAGGAAGGGGCTCTAACAGCAGGTCCTTAGGGGTGGGGCATCATGATGTTTCCATCAGTTCTTCACCACAGGAATACCAATCATGGACTTGACTCTCCAGAACTGTGAGCTGAAATAAACCCTTCCTCCTTAGAAGGTGCCCACCTCCAGTGTCTGTCAGGACAAGACAGTGTGACTAATGAGGAAAAACTCACGAGTTTTAGTGTCTGAATCTCCAGGAATTTTTTTGACATTATCATCTACGTTACTGTAGTGAGTCTGCTTTTGCATTTTTATGAGTATTTACCTAACTCTTCAAGGTTTCTTAAATCTCTTATTAGTTCTGGTCATCCTCTTTTTGTTACTTCTTCAGTGAGTATATCTAGAAATTTCTGGTGAAGATGTTCATATAACATCACAAGTATAATGACTTCCCTATTTTTGCAGGAAGTAGTAAGCCTTATTTCAAATGGCTTCGTTTGATCAGCAGAAACTGTTAAGGGCTCAGCATGGTACCTGATATGTGATAAGCTCTCAGTTACAGCTATTCTTGCTGCTGTTATGAATCCTAAGCCAAACTTCCAGAGCTGTGTGGTTTACTATAGTCTTACTTCTCTCTAGGTAAAGACTACAAAAGGGCCCAGGTAAGCATCCCCAAGGAAAACTGAAAGCTCACATATAACACAGGTGGGTTTTGTTTATACTCATATTAGTATTTATGCTATGATTGCTGAGCATCATCACAACTAGAATAAACCAGATGAATGGATATAACTGCAACCTTGAAAAGAACCGGATTTCAGAGTTCGAGGCCAGCCTGGTCTACAAAGTGAGTTCCAGGACAGCCAGGGCTACACAGAGAAACCCTGTCTCAAAAAAATAAAACAAAACAAAACAAAACAAACAAAAAGAATGACGCTCAACATTTTTATAGCCTGAAATTACACGATATAGTCTGGTTCACTAAGAAGCAAACAGAAAGCACAATTCTTAGTGTGCTGACTAAAGGACCACCTGCTTCTGTAAAACAAAATAAAACAGAAGTGTGCAGCTCCAAGGAAAGAATTCTTGGTTCCTGTGGTTGGGACAGCGGTTGAGGAGTACATTTTCTCTGGAAATCTTCAGATCCTTCCCAGTCTGATCCTACTGCTGACTCGTCAGACTACACTGTGTGTTTGGTGGTACTAAGGATGGAAACTTGCATTGTTTCTAAAGAAGTTGTTCTAAGGGAGATGGTTCAGGATGGGGCTTCTTCTAAACGGTACGCGTAAGCATGCAAACAATATCATGAGTACCTGGCATACTGACCAAAGTAGTCTGAATGAATCTACCAGCAAACCCGAAGCAGAATCTAACCCTAGGGAGCAGACAGTGGGAAGGGACAAAGGGAAAGAAACGTGAAAGGGAAATAGAGCTAGCTAAGGCAAGCTCCTGTGTGGACCATGTTTTCATTTCTAATATATTGTGAAGAATCAAGCCCCATATGGAGAAAACCTAAACATATATTAGACTATTATTTTTTACAACTCCCAGATGTTCAAGTATTTATGTTTTCATCAACAGATTAAATACCTTGGGCAATATTATAAACTGCAATTATTCTTTTATCATCCAATTTAAAACACAATGAATTGAGATTACTCTAAATTTAAGTCTTCAAATTAATAATCAAATAATTATTAGTAAACATAAGATCTCTTTTAATTTTTATTTATTATAAGTTATATCTTAAACTTGAAAGATAAGTCACAACCCCAAGACATTAACAGATTATTTTTCCATGTTTCTTTCAAACTATTTTACATAGTCATAAATGAAACCATATGTCCACAGTTTTATATAATGGGAATGAAAACACAGATGCAACATTGTGTTTTCAAAATGCAAAACACTTGGCTTGAATTCATTTTTTAAGTCTTTGTAAAAGGAGCTGAGGATGTATGCCAGTAGCATAAGGCTTGCTTACAAACTCAAGGTCCTGAGCACTGAAAAGGGGGAGCCGTCAAAATAATTTAGCCTGAATTATTTTTTTCTATGTATATGTACCATATAGTAACGATACAAATAATGAAGCCCTGTAGGTTCTAAACTAGGAGTATGTATGCAAAAGAAGACTCAAGTTGTTATCAGAGATAGGAAATTGCTTTGGGGGACCTGTGGTAGTTTGAATGAGAATGGTTCCCAGAGCTCATATATTTGAATGTCAGGTTCTCAGGTGATGCAGTTTGCAGCTCCTTAGCTACTGCTCCAGCAGTGCCATAGCTAGCTGGCTGCTGCCATCCTCCCCGTCACAGTGATCACTGACTATCCCCTCTTAAACTGCACACAAGCTCCCCGTTAAATGCTTTCTTTTATAAGGTGGCTTGGTCATGTCTCATCACATCAATAAGACAGTAACTATTAGTATACTCTTATTTATTGATTTAGGGACAGGGTCTCACTCACTGTGTAGCCTGAATAGCCTTGACTAGTGATCGATCCTCTTAGCGCCTGTTCCTCCAGACTGGTGGGATTACAAATGTGCAGCACCAGGCCTAATCCATATACCCTCAGATGGCCACTAGGCTATTTATTTAGCTAGTCCCAGTGAAGACTGGGATAGAAGCCAGTAAAAAATATCCACTCTTATCTATAGAAATATAATTGGAAACTATCTCCCTTTCAGTCCCAAGATGTCCTTGAACTTTGGATCCTCCTTCCTGAGGGCTGAGATTACAGATAAGTACTAAAGTTCAGAAAAATCTATCTTCTGTAGTAGAGAATAAGAAATACTCTGAAACCCAGAGTATTAACTGTGTATAACGTGTATAACGTGTCAGTCCAAAAGTAAACTCTGAGTCCAGTTTATGCTTTTCTATTTTGCTAATGAGCTACACGCTTTGGAAAGGCTTCCTGGCTCTGTAACAGTGAAAACACACCCAGGAAGGAAGTAAACACAGTCAGGGAAATGTAAAACTATGAAAAGCTAAATTTATGTGTGTGTGTGTGTATGTGTGTGTGTGTGCACACGTGCTCGCTCGCCTGCATGTTTGTGTGTGCAGATGTACATTTGCGAGTATGTGGTGGCCAAAGAACCACCTCAGGTATCATTCCACAGGCACCATCTGCCTCTGTGTGTGCGTGTGGTTGCGTATGTAGAAGTCAGACAACAACCACTCCTCAGGCGCTCTCAGCATTTGCTTCAGAGCCTCTGGTTGGCCTAGACCTTAGCCAAGCAGGCTAGACTAACTGGCCACCAGGCTTCCCAGAACTGCATCTCATTACTGGATCTCGGTACATGCCATGATGCCTGGTGGTTCACACGGGTTCTGGGGATGTGAACTTAGGTCCTCACATGTACAAGGGAAACATTTTACCTACTGAGCCATCACCCAAGCCCCAGCTACCTTGCGTTTGAGATGGGGTCTCTTACTGGCCTGGAACTCATCATCGATGGCAGGCACTGAGCTCCGGCATTGATTCAGGCCTGGCTTTTTTTTTTTTTTCCTTTTAAAGATAGATTCTTAGGATCAAACTTAGATTTACTGATTGAGCTATCTCTCCAGTCAGCAAATGTGTATTTTCCAGAAGTTCACTATTTTGAGGATTGTTGACTCTAGGGAAGCTAGCGTGAAGGGGCAGGCTGACAAGTTCTTGGCTACTTGATCATGGCAGCAAAAATATCTGTTCATATAAAGGAAATGCTGAGCGGATGAATTCTGTTTCATCTGAGATTTATGGTAAGGTATACAAATTCTAAGGGACATGTACATATGTCCTTAGAAGAGGATAAAAAGAAAGCCTCTCCTATAGAATTCTTTCTGATATTGTACTGTTAGGATATTTAATTTTACAATATATAAATTTACTATTCAACTATAAAATGACAAAGGAAAGCTGGGTGATGGGGGCAGGGTTATGTTGCTAATGAGAAACTGAGTTACTGTGCTATATTCTATGTTATTGGAAAGAAACAAATATCTACTAAACTCAAGATGTTCTACACAAGCTGTTCTCTTGTTCTTTCACGACTCCCTCTTGCAGACAGTTCTGAGGTGGCTTCTGAGTCTAACCTTGACATGGCTTTCTGGTTTGCTGCAGTTGATTTTTAAGTTTTCCCATAGTACCATCAGTGTATGGCAGAGGTGTCAAACTCCTTAACAATATAACCCTTCTCAAATGAGAGCTTAGCTACAGCATCAGACTGACGCTTTGTTTTCTAATGTGCAACGCTCTATAATTCCATGCATATCCACCATTACTGAGGGGGTTTGCAGCCCCATGAGGGAACGACAGTGTCAACAGGCCAGTCCTCCTGGAGCTCCCGGGGACTGGACCACCAATCATAGAGTACACATGGAGGATCCATGGCTCCGGTTGCATACATGGCAGAGGATGGCCTTGTTGCACATCAGTGGGGGTAGCAGCCCTTAGGCTTAATGGGGTTCCATGCCCCAGTGTAGGGGATTGCAAGGGCGGGGAGGCAGAAATGGGTGTGTGGGTGGGGAAGCACCCTCATAGAGGCAGGGGGTGGGGGGATGGGATAAAGAGTTTCCAGGGGGAAGATCTGCCTGGAAAGGGGATAACATTTGAAATGTAAGTAAAGAAAATAGCCAATTAAAAAAAAATAACAGAAAACATACAACTCAGCACTACCTTCATTTCCTTTATCCTTAAATTCCTTAGCAATGTCTGGACAGGGTCAGCGAGATGGTTCTGTGGGTAAAAGCACTTGACAGTCACCTGGAGCCTGAGTGGAAGGAGAACTGACTTTGTCCTTTGTGTAACAGAGGACTTCCTTTGGAAGGTTAGTGTTTTCTCTGGGGACATATTTTTCAGTAACTGTATTCAGTGCTTTAGGGTATGAGTCAGTACCCCTATCAGCTCTTCCATTGACTAATTCCAAAACCACAGCTCTCTCAGAAGGGTCACTTCACAAAAATCAGCACACAAGGAAGTCCAAGGCAGGTAGTAAAGTCACCTCAAAGATTAAAGCAAACTGCCAAGGCTTGGGGCATACACCTGGGAGATGGAGGCAGGAAGAAGGTTCAAGGCTAGCCTAGGCTACACAGTAAGAGCCCCCAAAACAAGTTTTTTTTTTTTTTTTAAAGAAGCAATATAAACAGCTCAGAATAACAGATACTACTGCTACTGATAACACTAATACATGTTAATAAAAGAATCCATCAATCTAAATGAAGTGTGGATTGTTAGGTATAAAGGAAGAGCAAGAAAGGTAAAAACTAGCAATGCCTATTTAAAATGTCCACTTCTATACTACTAGCCATTTAGTATCATAATTTCCCTTAGAGACAGAAATATAACATTGATGTTTGCAATAAGGGCATGGAGACTAGCTTTGAGAGATAGGCTAGCAATCATCACAGTGCCTGGAAAACTGGAGGAAGGATTCAGGGGCTCTTCGAATATCAAAGGGGGAACCAGGATGGATACCAGACTCCACAACAGGTGAGAGGTTAGGGACACAGCTATATGTTATGGCACCTGATTTGCATACACAAGACTCTTGAGTTCCATTCCCAGCACAGAAAACAATGAAACCCACCCAATACGCCAGGCTAGAGGTTAGTGACTCAGTAACTCTCATGTTTGCCTGTTACAGTTTTCCCACCAACCTGTCACGGACAGATACAGGATGACCTCAGAAGGGCAACAGTGACTCATAATATACAACACCTCAGACAACAACAATGCAAGGAAAAAGGGAATTATGGGGAGAAAGAAATACCAGCATAGGCAACAGCAAATTCTGTAGCTCTTGGGCTGTGGGATTATTCCTATGCTAAGATTAGAGACTATAATGGCCAAACATAAATTATACAATGCTACTTCCAATCGCATACATTTTCTGTTCTGTATAGGCTGCTCTGAGTATGCTTATCAGTTAAAAGTCTTTATAAATTCTCTTGTTTATTACAGATTACTAAGATTGGGTTGTT
Organism: Mus minutoides; assembly: GCA_902729485.2. Classification (NCBI taxonomy): domain Eukaryota; kingdom Metazoa; phylum Chordata; class Mammalia; order Rodentia; family Muridae; genus Mus; species Mus minutoides. Next base: position 2,104,225 of record LR749636.1, read on the forward strand.
TACACTGATTATGAGCCTACCTACATGTTAAGATCAAAGTCCAACTGGAAACCATTAGTTTGCAGGGCATACATGCCGAATGAAGCAAAACTGTCTTTTTTGTGTGCTAATACAAGTGATAAGCTAACATGTAAGAAATCCCTACATTGTGTCTACACTTACTTTTTATGTGTTTATAATCAACTTTTTTTTTTTCCGAGACAGGGTTTCTCTGTGTAGCCCTGGCTGTNAGATCAAAGTCCAACTGGAAACCATTAGTTTGCAGGGCATACATGCCGAATGAAGCAAAACTGTCTTTTTTGTGTGCTAATACAAGTGATAAGCTAACATGTAAGAAATCCCTACATTGTGTCTACACTTACTTTTTATGTGTTTATAATCAACTTTTTTTTTTTCCGAGACAGGGTTTCTCTGTGTAGCCCTGGCTGTCCTGGAACTCACTTTGTAGACCAGGATGGCATTGAATGTAATCAACTTTTGTGAGTACATTTACAAAAGTATTATATTCTTTACAATGTTATTAATATTAAAGATAAATTACATGGGACTTTCTTGAAAGACCTTTATATTTTTGAAACTACAATTTCCATTACTAGAAATGTAGGCTGATGGACTCAGTACATTTTATATAAATTAATATCTACGTGGATACACTTATACATAGTTGTGCTAATAACAGCACAACTGAGATACATGCACAGTGAAGAAAAGTTATTATACCAATAATGCTATTATGCAATTATTTATTTATTAATATACATACAAAGTCATGGTTATTACAGATTAATCCAGTTAGGATTAATACCCAAGACTATTCACTTACTTGGAACCTAAGGCAAATCACCATAATATCAGAAGATTTCATGATTTTTAACTGGCCTGTGAGGAACACTGACAGAGGCTACAATGACCTGTTAACCAGAATAGAGAAAAACGCAAAATAGTGCAGGTTACATTAAAAAGTCAGAGAAACTTAAGAGTGGGAGTTCGGTAAATCTTAAATGTTTCTGAGTTTCATGTTGGGCATCATAGCTCACTGGTGGCAGAGACAGAGGCAGGAAGATCTCTGTAAGTGTGAGGCCAGCCAGAAACACAGAGTAGAACAGTCTCAGAAAATTACTTTTTTCAGAATTTTATCTATAGGTCATACTGAACAAGCCATTGAGACCCATAAGTTTTTATTTTAATTCTACTGTATGGTAGAATAAGATCAGGAAACACAAATTATCTTTTGTTTAAAATTCCAAATGAATATTGTTTTAACTAGGGCTTAGGGCAAATGGCCATAAAGCCAGTATGAAGATTAAATAAGAGAATTAAAGAACTGGCTTTATCTCTATCAGGTAATAGGAGAAAGTGCTATCTTCTTTTAACTTATAAAACAGCAGTTTAGAAATTAGTGACATATGTACCTTTTAAATATAGGTTTCAGCCGGGCGTGGTGGTGCACGCCTTTAATCCCAGCACGCAGGAGGCAGAGGCAGGCGGATTTCTGAGTTCGAGGCCAGCCTGGTCTACAAAGTAAGTTCCAGGACAGCCAGGGCTATACTGAGAAACCCTGTCTCGAAAAAACAAAAAAACAAAAATAAATATAGGTTTCTGCTATACTTTCCTTGAGAATAAGAACTCCAACTCCTGTCTACTTTTTCTAAACTTTACTATATTCAAATCCCCATAGCAGTCAATATAATACCTTGTATGCATATGCTTTTCAAATTATCTGAAGCTCTTACACATCCATTAATTATACTTGATACCCCTATGTATTCAGAACTGTTATTAAAATCATTTAAAAATTATTAAAGTACTAAAATTATTTTTAAATTAAATTAATTAAATTTTAAAATAATTTATTAAACAAATTTAATTATTAATTAAATGATTTACTGATTTAATAATTTAAATTTAATAATTTATAATATTAAAATTACTTAAAATGGTTGAAAACAGTTAAAAATTTGTTCATCAATGGAACTTAAATTCTAGTAAGAATATTTAATATATGCTGTCTAATGCATACATTTAAGTCTTTATCATATGCTAGTATGTTTTTTAAAAGGATGGTCAGTATCTGTGTGGGACATATCAATAGGTTTCTACAACTGTGTTATTCCTTGGAACTTCCCCTCCCAGCTCATACAGTTAAAAACAGACTATAATGGAAGCAATGTGTACTAGATATGCTGCTGACTGCTTCTAGTCGAAGTTCCACCACCAACAAACCGCCCCCCCCCCAACCTTAAATACCATACTTTTGGGGAAAACTGATTACAGTATTGGCTGGCCAATTATCTGTTTCTCTGAACTGATGAGAACTGAAAAGATTGAGACCACAAAATCTCACAGATAGAAGACACCTCTAGGCCCAGAGGCAGACAGAAAACCACCAAGACCTCATTTTAAGTTTCCAAAACACACAAAACCAGTTGAGGATTCTGAGATTTCTGAAATAATATTTTTCATATTGGAAATAATTTAAATGTATTACTGCCTCTTCTGGTCAGAAGAGCCTTGGCAAGAAAAGCAATTATAGTACCTGACTGGTCAACCATAAAAGGTTGTCTGACTGCTGTTCCCTTGGTTGGCTTACTCTGAGCCATGACAGTCCAATGACGGTCCGCCACCATCTATCTCCTTACAGCAGAGCCACTGCTGAAAAGCGGGTGGCTTGAAGCAAGGCGGGAGAACTCAGACACACTGCAATGGAGTGTAATCTAACACAAGCTTTAAGAAGGACAATATTACAGTGTAAATTAAGAATTCCAGTAGGGTATTTTCGAAAATCTATCCCCCAAAGAGATTCATCCAAGTGCACAAATACCAAATCAAACCAAACAACAACAAAAAGCTAGAGAGAAAACAGTTGATTTTTTTGTTTTTTTTTGTTTTTTTTGTTTTTACCCTTTATAGAAATGGGAATGTGTCATATAATCCTTTTTGGTAGATGGCAGTTTGGTATAATTGTCATTATCTATGCATCATAACATAAAGAATGTGGAGGTGCACATGGCGGCTCACACTTGTAATCCCAGCATTTGGGAGACTAAAGCAGGAGGATTGGCAGTAGGTAGAGGCATTGTCTCAAAAAAACTAAAAACCAAACAACAACAGAACAAACAAGCCAGGAAAACCCTACAACATAAAAACCGGACATCAACAGGGTAGGGGAAGAAGTGCCGCAATCGGCACTCCTCTCAGCCATAAAGAAGAAAATGTAGAGGAAACAAGAACACTAGAAACCCTGAGTTAAAGGTTAATTCATGTAACTGAATTTGAGGAGGTGCTAGGACACTTTAGCTAGTATAAACATACACCCCCCCATGCAGATATTGGGGGGGGGTTGCATATAAAATGATACAGAAGAAAACTTGAGTGATCAGTTCTGTTGCCACCTAGTTAATTATTCCAGTCATGAAAATAAGGTTACCCATACCTGTGTAACAATTGGTAACATGCTATATTTAGTTCATCTCTTAAGATTTGTTTGTTTAGTGAGACAGCGTCTTGGTATGCAGCCTAGGCATGGCCTCTAACTCACAATCCCCGGACAGCCTCTTGAGTACCTGGATTAGGTGGATTAAAGGTACTGAGCCCAAGCAGCTTGCTTTTCAGACAGTCACAGTTCACGGATTACCACCTCTACTTCACCTTCTCCAGCTTCAAGTTTGCAAAACAGTGGTTCTTCGGTTTTGAACTGGTCATAGTTTTTAGAGGTGGGAACAATTTTAATAAAGAGCAGTTAAATTTCCAGATTAGCTAAAAGGCATTATTTAACTAAAAATGCATCTTTATTGTAACGATTATTGTAGGAATAAGGAACATACAGGCTTTGTATTGACTGACCTGGGTTCTCCCAAAACTCATCTTTGAGGTATCTATCATCACTCTCTATTGTTGATCAGTAAAACAGCAAACATTTGTATTTCCAACACCTCTAGGGATTTTGGCTTCTAGATGTTGGCAATGGAATACAAGGCACAAGAAGGCTTGGGATTGCTATTGGTGTGGAATAACCAGGAGAAAGAGTTAAAGGAAAACTCAACTGGGGTGAGAATGAACTCTGAAGTCTGTATGCTTAGGGCTCAACCCTCAATACAGCTTTTACTATGACTTTTTGGAAGAAAAATTTAACCTTTCTGTGATTAAGCTTCTTCACATAAAATATTACAAATAGAAGGTAATAATAAACTCTAAAGAACTGGTGTTGGGCAAAACAAGGCAGTAGATGAGGAAAATGGGAAATGCTAAATATCAGTGCCTGAATTAAAAGCATTGTGACATGGATACCTTATCTATAGCACTCATTGTTTTACATAGTGGCTTGGAGGCACTCATCTATAGAATCATTTTTATATACTCCCTCCCAGTGAGGTATTACAAAGCACAGAAAAAGGTTATTTGGACTTGAATCTAAAAGACTTAGGTTCAAAAACCAGAAAAGGGTTTCTATAGACTTGGACATAAAAGAGACTTAGAGACATAGGTTCAAATCTTAACTCTGCCACTTAGTAGCCATGAGACACTGGGTGAGTTACTCAGCCTCATGGTGCTTCAGTTCATTATCCTTTATGGGATAAATAGGACCAACAATGCTCCACTCACATGACTTTTAAAAGTCAGATCACATATTTAAGGTGTCTGGCTGACACAAATAATACTGTATGGATATAATTCCCTTACCAATTAAGTGCAGTCACAATTCAAATCTTCATACTTCCTTATTTTCTGTATCTGTGTTTTTAGTGACTGAACATTTTCATATGGATATGTGTATGTGTATTAACAGGTATGTGTGTATATGTGTACATGCGCGCGCGCGCGTGTGTGTGTGTGTGTGTGTGTGTGTGTGTGAACCACGTGCACCACCCTGCCTGGCATGTCCCTGGGTATTAGGGAACTCAGGTCCTTAAGTTTGAGCAGCATCTTTCCAGCACCAAATCTTCCCACAATTTCTCAACGAATTCAGTGAGCTACTTTCATATTCTTTTGGAAAATATAAAACATTTTTATAAAAATAAAAGACCAGGACAATTTCTTCATTGAATATATAAAACCAAACAGCAATTAAATCAATATAGTATTGGTATAGATACAAATATATCAAAGGAAAAAAATGAAACCCAGAGGCAGGGCTATACATCGGGGTTTGTATATGTCATAAAGGTGGCATATTTGAGTACGAGTAAGAATACGCTGCTCAGGATGGTTGCTGACGGTGCCCACCTTTAATTGCACAGCACTTGAGAGGCTGATTCTTGTACGAGGTTTTAGAATCACTGCTCTTAAATAAAGTGGTTGTAAATATTGAAGAATTCACCTCACAATGCAATTTAGAATCACAGAAACAGTGTTATGTTTAATTTTTAAAAAGAGCCTTCAATTTATTTGGTGACTCATTTAGGGTTTGAGTAATTATGACCACCAACACCCAGACGGGTGGATCTCTGTGAGTTCAAGGCCGGCCTGGTCCACAAAGCAAGTTCCAGGACAGCCAGGGCTACACAAAGAAACCCTGTCTCTAAAAACCAAACCAAACCAAATCACTGAACAACCAACCAACTAAAACAACAATAGCAACCACCCCCAAAACAGACAAACAAACAAAGAATAGTCTTCAATAAAATGCCAGGTTTAAATGCCCAGTTGCAAAAAAACCAAAAACCAACAATTCATTTCTTACGTCATTCTATACACTAAAGTAAACCCCATTATTTTACAAGATGTAAAAATCAAGCTAATGAAGTAAGGAGCATAGGAGGGCCTGTAAGACAGACAGCTGGGCAGCAATCATTTTTATTATGAAATAAAGAAAGCTTGTACCCTTCATTCCTGCAGGGTTACTGCAGCACACTGCTTTCCGCTAACAGTAATAATGCAAACCATAATTTCTAATGTGGTAATCTAATCACTATACAAAAATCTTCCTGTACTTAAAATATCTTAGCCTCTAGTACAAAGGACCCATGCAGCGGAGGCAATTTCTCAAACATTAACACTAAATACAAGGAAGCAATTTTCAACTGAGCAAGCGGGAGCTGGGTGTTGGTGGTTATAATTACTCAAACCCTAAATGAGTCACCAAATAAATTGAAGGCTCTTTTTAAAAATTAAACATAACACTGTTTCTGTGATTCTAAATTGCATTGTGAGGTGAATTCCTCAATATTTACAACCACTTTATTTAAGAGCAGTGATTCTAAAACCTAGTACAAAAATCAGTCTAATCATATTTGACTTAGCAAACTATTCTAAATGCATACTCTTGTAATTTACAAAGTGGCTTGCCCTCCTCTCTCTCTCTCTCTCTCTCTCTCTATATATATATATATATACATATATATATATATATATATATATATATATATATACATATATATATATATATATATATATATGTATATATATATATCTATCTCCATCCTTGGGTTATGTTTTAACACCATGACAAGGTAGTCTTAAAATCTTTGTCTCTTAAGGTTTTATGTTTATCATGATTTTACGATGGAAAATCATTTGATTCTGACATACACTAGATTTAGATTCTACAGCACTTAGTGTCTCGACTAATGCTTCTACATAAGTACTTCTCAGGGCTACTTCCTGTCATTATGTGGAGTGTAGGACTCTTCTATTGCTCCCAGAGTTTTTTGTCTTTTCTTAGTCATTGTGCCTTAACACCCCACCCCACCCCCAAACACTCAAAATTTCTTATTTTCCCATCTGGGTAGCAAGCAGAAATTCTTTCTGCAGTTTAATAAGGAATTTTAAAGTTGGAAATGATCAGGAATTTGATAGCTACCTATTGCCTAATTCCTTATTATTGTTAGTAAAACTCGCGTTTTGATCTTAATGATAGAAAGTTTCTATCCAAATTATCCTGTCTTCCGGGGAGGAAAAAGATAGTTAATGTGGGTCTCCGAAGAGATACTTGTTCACAACTAAGAGAAAACTTCAGGGTATAATATGACCCTTATTTCCCTTTTTAAAAGGTTCTTTAAACGTTATTTGTTCTCTGACAACCTCAACATTACTTTGCACGAGATAAAAATTCTATAAATTAACAATGCGGAAATAGTCTTAAGAAATTCTTCCTTCAACAGCAGTAAACGTCAAGTATTAAGTCTACTTCCGAAGACATAGACAGTAGTCCTTCGGAATTAACGTGACGGTTTTATAGAGGAAGCAAATCTTCAGTTTGCGACTGGAGAGATCTTAAACTCCTAACCTGAGTAAAGCGACTGTGCCCATATCATTTTTGCCCAGGCAAGTTGCAAAGATGTTCCCGGGCTTTCCGGAAAGCAGCTTCTCACAGCCCACCATCCTCACCTGAGGGTTCTCACGTCCCGGCTCGCTGGCTCGTCATAAACACGCAAGGCAGAATCGGAAGCCAGGCTGGACGGAAGGGGCACGCACTGTCAAGAGAAGCCCACTTGCCTTCAAAAGGTTCCCCTAGGCAACCAGCCTTTCGGCGCGCTCAGGACACACACCAGTTGCCTAGAATTGCGACTACAACTCCCAGGAGGCTGCGCGGCGGACGGAGCGCCAGCCTTCCCAGAATGCAGCGCAGCGGCTTCCCTGTTGAGCTCTCTCCTCTCCCCGCTCCGCCTCCTTCCCTACCCGTCGTCACCCGGGAGGGCCGGAGGTAGGGAGCGTCGCGAGCCGCCGGGAGGGGCCCGGGGCGGGGTGGAGGGAGGATGGGAGGACGGAGGGGAGGGAGCTGAGAGAGGAGGGAGGGTAAATAGTGGACCCGGCAGGAAGATGGCGGCTGTAGCGGAGGTGTGAGTGAGTGGATCTGGGTCTCTGCCGTTGGCTTGGCTCTTCCCGTCTTCCTCCCCTCCTCCCTCCCTGACTGAGGTTGGCGTCTAGGGGGCCGAGTTCAGGTGGCGGCGCCGGGCGCAGCGCAGGGGTCACGGCCACGGCGGCTGACGGCTGGAAGGGCAGGCTTTCTTCGCCGCTCGTTCTCCTTCCCCGGTCCGCTCGGTGTCAGGCGCGGCGGCGGCGGCGCGGCGGGCGCGCTTCGTCCCTCTTCCTGTTCCCTCATTGCCCTGAGCGGGCACTCTTGGCCGTGCCATCCCCCGACCCTTCACCCCAGGGACTAGGCGCCTGCACTGGCGCAGCTCGCGGAGCGGGGGCCGGTCTCCTGCTCGGCTGTCGCGTCTCCATGTCGGATAACCAGAGCTGGAACTCGTCGGGCTCGGAGGAGGATCCGGAGACGGAGTCTGGGCCGCCTGTGGAGCGCTGCGGGGTCCTCAGCAAGGTGAGCCGCCCCGTGGGGGGCCGTGGATCCGCTGCCCGGACTCACCTGCCGCGAGGCGAGGGGGAGCCGCTCGGGACCTGGGGTGGGGCTGGACTGGAGGCACCGACTGTCCCGGGGCGGGGGCTGCGGAATGTGCTGGGGTGTGGGGCCGAAAGGTCGTCTCGGAATGAGTGCCTGGCCAGGGATGGGATAGGAGGTGCTTGGGACTGTCCTTACCGCTAGCCCCCACAATCCCTGGATCCTGTCAGCTTTGGCGGAGGACCTTGGAAAGCTTGTTTTAAATCTGTGATCTAGTTTGGGAGGCAAGGTGCATCTGGTAACTTGGAACCCAAGGCCGCAGCTGTCTGGGGTGTAGGAATCTGGGTTGGGCAACCGTGGTGTCTGAAGAAGTGCTGGACACGAGGGCGGTTACATCGACCTTTCAGACTGTATTTTGGAGGCCCCTACCAGAATGGGGGCAGGTGCTGTTCGGCTCTTAATTGGTGTAACTTCGGCAAACCAGTTGACTGGGTTTGGCCTTGAAATCTGAGATAGTAAACTTTGAGGTGTGAGTGATCTTTGGTGTCGGAAGTGTGTGCGGCACTTTTGTACTTTACCCCTCCTTGTCCAAGTTCAGAAAAGAGCTATTGAATTGGCACGCTGTGGATAAGAAATATTAATAGTAAGTTGGAACGTGTCAGAGTGAAGACCGACCTTTAGTTCAGGAAAAGGAGCATTATTTAGTAATGCAGTATTTGTATAGAAAGGAAAGACATTTTTTGTTTTGTTTTGCTTCTGTACTTTTAAAGGCTGTTTCAGCTTTCTGTCTGTCTTTCTTTCTTTCTTTCTTTCTTTCTTTCTTTCTTTCTTGATTTTTAAGCCTAGATAGAATTTATAGGGCTGGAAATAGGTGATCTTGTTAATATTTCACAGTGTGTTGTATTTTACGTTTTTGTTGTGGGAAGACTCAGTCATTTTGACTTCCCTGTCCTTTCCTGTTAAACATTTAGAAATGCTTAGAGCAAGCACTTAGTTTCCAGAGGGAGAATCGGGGCTGGTCCCTTAACAAGCTGCTCATAAGATACCAAGTCATGTGCCTATTAAGAAATCATTCTGCTTCTAGTGTTCTTGAACATCATTTCTGGAATTGTCTGAAATTTAGGCTATTAAAGTATCTACAGTGTCCCAGATTGAAAGGCCTGGGATAGATTGAAGAAGGTCGGATGCAAGGCTTCCAGTGTTAACTTTTATTTACATAGTAGAAAATTATGTTGTATTTAATTCTGTGATTTTTGAAATTTTAATGTGATGCTTTCAGTAAAGCTCTCCAGTGTTTATTTAGATTTAATGCATCTTGATAATTTAAGAATCTGTATTAAACACATTGTGTAATACGTTTGCATTTTCTTTTTTTTTTTAAGATTTGTTTTTTTATTTAAAGATTTATTTATTATTACACATAAGTACACTGTAGTTGTCTTCAAACATGCCAGAAGAGGGCACCAGATCTCATTATGGGTGGTTGTGAGCCACCATGTGGTTGCTGGGATTTGAACTCAGGACCTTCAGAAGAGCAGTCAGTGCTCTTAACTGCTGAGCCATCTCTCCAGCCCCGATTTATTTATTTTTATTTATATGAGTACACTGTAGCTGTCTTCAGACACACACCAGAAGAGTGCATCCGTACAAATGGTTGTGAGCCACCATGTGGTTGCTAGGAATTGAACTCAGGACCTCTGGAAGAGCAGTCAGTGCTCTTAACTGCTGAGCCTTCTCTCCACCCCACATTTGCATTTTCAAATGACTATAAAATGGGTTCTTTGTCTCTCCTGATTCTGATAGTTTCAATTCATTGTCATTAGATGAGAACCAAACTGCCATATTAGTTTTTTTGTTCAAGTATTTTATGAAGTAAGCTATACTTTTGACTTGTTTGTTTGAGACAGGATTTCGCTGTCTAGCCATAGCTGTCCTAGAACTCACTTTGTAGACCAGGCTGGCCTTAAACTCACAGAGATCCACCTGCCTCTGCCTCCCTAATGCTGGGATTAAAGGTGTGGACCTCTGATGCCTGGCTTGTTTTTGACTTGTTGATCATCACTTTTTGAATGTTGAACAATTGTAATGACCAATTTAAAAAAAAGACATAAACTTTGTGATCTATTATTGTACAGAGCAGTGTATGAAGTATAATGTGAATCTGAACCTGGGACATGACAGAGTTATGTTCACTTACTCCTAGCACCTAGGTTGCTGAAACAGGAGGATTGCAAGTTTCAAGCCAACCAACCTACCTATCTAGAAAAGGCTTTGTCTCCCAAAATCATTTTTTAAAGTAGGATTCTATTTGATTATGTCTGTGAAAGGGGAGTTGTTTTAATTTTGACTATTCTGTATATATACAACCAACAGTAGTAAAACTTTATTAACAGCTGTAAAGAAAAATTTCCTAAAATTTAAGAATTTATGGGAGGAAGAGGCAGGTGGATATCTGTGAATTGCAGGCCAGCTGATCTACATAGTGAGCTCCAGGACAGATAGAGCTACATAGTAAGACCCTGTCTTGAAAAAAAAAACAATATATGTATATACATACATACATACATACATAGAGCTACATAGTAAGACCCTGTCTTGAAAAAAAAAACAATATATGTATATACATATATATATATATATATATATATATATATATATATATATATATATATATATAGTTCTATATGTGTGTGTGTATAGTTATACCTAATGTTTTATAGAGATTTTTATTTTATATGTGTACATGTTTGTGTATGCATATGTGTACCCCTGCTTGGAGACCAGAGATCTAAACTGAGTGCCTTTCTCAGTCTTCTGCCTTGTTCTTTTAGACAGGGTCTCTCTCTAAACCTAGAGCTTGCCATTTAGCTAGACTGGTTTTAGTCAGCAAGCCCCAGAGTTCCTCCTGTTCCACCTTCCCAGCCCTAAGATGATAGGCATATGCCACTACTGAGCTTGGAATTCTTCTGTGGATGTTAGGGACCAAACTCAAGTCTTCATGCTTGCTTAGCTAGTGCTTCACAGGCGTATGTCTAGTTTCTATTTCCTAGAAGGTGCTTTGTTTAGTTTTGGACATTGTTAGAAAGCAAACCTAGCATGCTAGGCCAGTATTCTGCTGTACTGTGCATGGCTGCAGCCCCAGTAAAGGAACCTTATACTGAATAAGTCCATGCACACTGGATGATGCATGCTTTTAAGATTAAAGTCTTGAAATTTGAACCCTTTGTAATTTACCTGATAATTTAAGCAAGAATTAGTTTTCAACATCTGTTCTTTTCCTTTTGTTGAATTATGTAGATAAGTTCTAATATTAATCCATTTTCTTATTGTTCGTAAACTGGAATGGGTTTGGAATTGACTAGATTGAAATTTGTATCAAAAATAGGCCAATCCAAAACTTTTTTCCTTCCTTTCACATGGTAGTCAAATACCTATGAGACAGTTTTTAATCATGTCAGTTCCAGAAATACTTGATAAGTAGTAATTCCATGTGGTTATGAAATATAAGATGGAAAATGGTTGAGGAAGGTTCATACCTTAGCACGTTAGAGGAACTAAGCCTGGGTAAATGAGATCTTAGCCAGCTCTCTACATGGTTATTTTACATCACCATGAACTTGTTAGTTGCTTGCTGGCTGTCTTGCTAGAGAGGGCTCACTATATAATTCTGGCTGGCATAGAACTTGCTATTAAGAAAAAGCTAGCCTCAAACTTACAGGGATTCCCCTGACTCTTGTCTTCCTAATGCTGGGACTTAAAGTATGGACCACCTCTTCTGGTTCTTTATTTTGAGATAGAGCTTTGTTATATAGGCCAGACTGGCCACTAACTCATGACCCAGCTCCCAGAGTTTCAGATTGGTCAGATGGACATGGCTCTGTGAATCTATCCCAAATGCTGTCCTTTCCATAAAACCTTTTTATTAAATGAATATTCAGTTGGTTCCCTATATTATTTTGTGTGGGCATTTTGGATCTGACTCTTTTTGTTGTCATTGTTGTTGTTGTTGAATTTGTGATCGCCAAACTTAGCAACTTGAAGTTTTCTTATACTATCTAAGATGTAATCCTTGTTAACTTGGTGAGTGGAACCAAATATGGGCAGGGAAAAAAAAGGCAAACCCCTCCTTTCTTGGTTGTAGTAATAGCAAATATTTATTGAGTTCTGAAGCTTATGTCATTTGTTGGTTCTGCAATAAGAAAATAATACAGATTATAAACACATAGCAGAATTCCTCTTTTACCTTAGGTTCTAGAGAGAGAGATTGATGGATAAGCTTCCTTATCTGTGCATATTTATGCCTCAAACTGAGTTAATTGGACAAGCTGGGCAGTGTTGTAAACTTTTTTAATGTAATCTTAACTCAGAAAGACTTGATTGACAACATAGCACTTAGAGGGCAACATGGCCACAGTTCCTGTAGTAAAGGGTAATAACGGCAGCAGGGCTCCTACAGTTAAGCTATGGAGGGTCTTAAATGCTAGTTTGGTCCATTAATGTGATAAAGAATAGGAAATTGTTCATGTAAGTTTCAAGGCTGGAGTCTCAAGTGAGTGAGTATGCTTCATAGTATAATAAGATTACACTTAAAAGGAGAAGTTCCTAAGTTCTCTAGAATCTAGGAAACTGAACATTTTATTGGACTCACTGAAAATTGGAAAGACAAAGCAAATTTGAGTTTGATGGCAAAGAAAGATTAATAAGATTTGGTGATAAACTATGAGGAAGGGAAAAGTCAGATAGTGAGTGTCCTGTATGACTTTGCTAGTTATTTTCATTATTTTATACAACCATTCAAACAACACGTGAAGAAACAAAAGTTAAGTAACCTGTCTGTTGCCCCAGCACAGGTATCAAAATTGGGTCTGTTTCAGCCTTGTGTCTGCTGTTCTGTTCATATATCTGATGCTAAGCCAGCTTTAGTCTCCATGACTGCAAAAGTAGTAATACAATCAAGAAAACAGGAACTTAGGGAGGAATTTACCTCACGGGAGGAGGTGATTTCAGTTGTGTTTGTTTGAAGTGCATAGCTAAGTGTTGGTTTAGTCACAAGCTGTTAGAACTAAGGAAGTAGTGCCCAGAGACCCCTTAGAAATGAGTGAGTTAAATTGTCAGCATGGGTTAGCTCCCAGAAACGGCTTATAATAATGAAGATTAGATTTAAAAGCAAAACCAATCTCAAATGTGCCTAATTACGAAACAGAAACATAAAAGATTTCTCAGTGGGTAAAGAGCCTGAGCTAATACATTGTTTAACAATCCAGTTTTAAATTAGTTTTTAGAACTGTTTATGTTAAAACACCAGACATAAATAAAAACATGGAAAATCAAATATTCCTATAAAACTAGATTTCTGCCTTTTGGCAGTTTCTTGATTGTGATTTTGACTCTATATCAGGACCCGAGCAACACAGAAATCATGATGGATGATCCAGTGCCTTTGAAAACCAACTTGTTATTAATATTTCTGGGTTAGAATACTATAACTATTTGTAAATGAATTAATCATTTTAAACATACAGTCATCCATTCTGTAGAGGAAGAGTTAAAACTAATATGAGCTTAATAAAGATTAATGATCTAGAATTTTTTCTTTGATGTAGTTATGACCATTTTACTATTTTCATATGGAACCAGCTTACAACAAGAGTACAATTTTGATGATGACTGGAGTTATATACTTCTTTAGATGACTGGAGTTATATACTTCTTTAGATGACTGGAGTTATATACTTCTTTAGAAGACTTAAAGTATGTGGTGTAGGAGAAAGACTAACTGATTTGTTCAGCATGTTAACATAGGGACCAGAACAATTTAAATGCCAAGGTGATGAAGAAGGGAGGCTGAAAATATGCAAAGATCATAACAGAACTTTATAAATGTATAAGAAAATGTTAAATTTTTTATATTCTAGCTATTAAAGTAAAATTACTGAAGGTCATTATATACTAGAAACATCTTAATTTCCTTTTTACTCTTTAATCATTTTACTGTTTATTATAATTGATACGCCTTTTTCAAAGTTTTGTGTTAAAATTTTGGTAAGTTTCAATTCCTAAAATACTGACTTAATTTTTTCCCTATTTCTTTTCTTCTTTCTATCCCTAGTGGACAAACTATATTCATGGATGGCAGGATCGTTGGGTAGTTTTGAAAAATAATACTTTGAGTTACTACAAATCTGAAGATGAAACAGAATATGGCTGTAGGGGATCCATCTGTCTTAGCAAGGCTGTGATCACGGTGAGTACCTGTCCCCCATTGAGGAAGTATTCACCAGGCATCAACTGTGTATCAGAACTGCTTTGGGTGCTGTGAAACACTTTGCCCTTCTGGAGCATACAACTTCATACTACTATTTTGTATAAACAAAGGTTTTATTTAATTGGTTTTCAAACTAGTTTAAGTGTTATAGAACAAAAAGAGTAGTAGATTACTTCATAACTGATGAAATTTGGACAATTAGTAGATTATTAAAGAAGTTACATTGGAAAATAACTGTTTATGTAAATTATGTAGCAAAGCACATATTCATTTACCAGCTTTTTCACACAGATATTGTAGAGTTGAGAGTTCTGTGTTAACTGTATGCAGAATGCATGATCTGCAGTTTGGTTTCCATAAAGCGGGGCAGGGGATAAACTTTTGTTTTGTTTTGTTTTTTTGAGACAGCATTTCTCTGTGTAGCCCCCAGCTGTCCTGGAACTCACTATGTAGACCAGGCTGGCCTCGAACTCCCAAATCTGGAACTATAGTTATGTGCCAGCAGGGGGTACCCTGCTGGAATAAACACTTTTGAAAAAGAAGTATAAACTCTTTCTAAATTTTAAGATTTCCATTGGTATATTTGAGTTATGTCACCTTCTTTTAATACCTTTAAAAGAATACCTCACTTTTATTGAATCATTCTTAGTGGAAACTAAATACAACTTCCTTTTCATACAGTGTGTGATCCATCACTTAAATAATGTTAATATAAATAATATTGCATTATGTAAAGGCAAGTGCATTGTCATGACTGGTTTGGAAACTGACAATTGACTTTTAAGTATATAACTCAGCTTCTTGGGATCAAAGTATGTTATTATAACACATGAAAAAGGCTTATTGGTTGAGTGTGGTCAGCATGTCATAGACATTTGTAATCAAAGCAAAAGAAATGTTAGCTATGGCAGGATAGTCAAATAGGGATTAGCAAAGAGAGTCATGGTATAAAAATCTAAAAACAATTCAGTTTTTATTGGTCCACTCAAAAGTCTAGGTTTTTTTGTTTTGTTTTGTTTTTGTTTTATTTTGTTTTGTTTTGACACGATTTCTCTGTGTAGTCCTGGCTATCCTGGAACTCACTCTGTAGACCAGGCTGGCTTCGAACTCAGAAATCAGCCTGCCCCTGCCTCCCAAGTGCTGAGATTAAAGGCGTGCACCACCACGCCCGGATTCAAAAGTCTAGTTTTCTTATGATAAAATTGCTTATAAAGTAAAAGGTGCTCTTGGAATCCTGTTACTGTCTACATTTGACTTACATATTGTTGATGTTATACGTTCAAGAAAAATCTTGCGGTATTTTTCCATCTTTTTTGTATGTTCTATGCACCACTCTTGTGTATTC
The DNA here is from genome assembly GCA_902729485.2 of Mus minutoides. Taxonomy (NCBI): domain Eukaryota; kingdom Metazoa; phylum Chordata; class Mammalia; order Rodentia; family Muridae; genus Mus; species Mus minutoides. The sequence goes on from LR749636.1 coordinate 2,120,110, forward strand.
AAGTTAGAAAGCAAAATCTTAATTGAACACCAAAATAGTAAAACAGGGATTGTTTGGAAGTGGTTGACTGTCTCTCTTTCTTTCCTTTTTTTTTTTTTTTTTTGCCATTATTTGTGTGGACAGACTAATGAGTGGAATATTCTTCATAATCTTAAGAGTCTTTCTATGATCCTTTCTCATTGCCCTCTTTTTACATCTTATTACATATTAATTACAGTATTGATTATTAAAATAAGATTTAAATTTTATCTGTTTTGTTTCATAAGTAGTAGTATTCCCAGTGTGGATTTAAATGTAGTTAATTCTGTTTTGCACTATAGATTGTACTGACTGTATCTGTGTGAGAGAAATATTAATAAGCATACTCATTGCATCTGCTTGGGGGAAAAACATAGGTAATTGCAGATATCTTTGTTACAGTTGTATTTGTATGCAAAATAGCTAGATTCACTGGGCTAAGCAATAGTGAAAAGAAAGTCATAAAGTTGGTCTTTAGATACAGTAAATAGATACAGGCAGAAAGGCTACCATTTATTTTTGTGGTTGTTTTCAACTTCAGTCTGTTCCTTGCTTTTAGTCCTCATGGTCTTTTAGTATGTATTTCAAGGAGATTATAAAATATAATTAATACAAAAAACTTTTCGGGGCTGGTGAGATGGCTCAGTGGGTAAGAGCACCCTACCGCTCTTCCGAAGGTCCCGAGTTCAAATCCCAGCAACCACATGATGGCTTACAACCATCCTTAATGAAATCTGATGCCCTCTCCTGGAGTGTCTGAAGACAGCTACAGTGTACTTACATATAATAAATAAATAAATCTTTAAAAAAAAAAAACTTTTCAGGGAGAAATTTACAAATAGGTAGTTTTAAGTTTTTTTTTTTTTTGAAAATTAATACTAACATTCTTTGTTAAATAAGTGGAGGTTGTTAATTTTAGCCTTACTATGGGCTATTGTGTCTATCACTTCCTCTCTGAAGATGGAGTAAATATTAACATGGAGTAAATATTAATATTAAATTAATTTGTTGCATGGTGCTGCTATAAAATTGGTCATATTCACATAAGAACAAATCTGGGCTTGACGAGTTATAATTTGTATGTTTGTGCGATGGTGAGGATGGAACTCAGAGCCTCAGGTCTTCCCCGCTGAGCTGTTCCCTAGATCTCTTACATATTTATGTAGTGATAGGATAGGGTCTCATGAAGATACCCAGGCAGGCTCTCAATTTGGAATTTTGCAGCATCAGCCTTCTGAATAGCTAGGATGACAGAGCTGAGGCACCAGGCATAGGTGCTTGCACTGTAATGATTTTAAAATGTAATTTATTGGTAGATCTAGGTTGTGAGCTTTTTACCTTTATAATGGAGCCTAATCCATTATTACCCTAATTCAGTCCATATAAAAATCTTTGTTTTTTGGCCCTGTGATACCTGGGTGAAATAATTTAAAGAAACATTATTTTCTTTGAGAGGTATTTGTTTGTTTGTTTGTTTGTTTGTTTATTATGTGAATGGATTAGGAATATATGGATGAAGAGAAAAGCAGTACCCCTTCACTTTGTAAAAGGGAACTTTTTATATGAAGTGTATGTGGAGAAAGTTGAATTTCTCAATTAGTAAAGCTTAATAGTTATTTGCTTAAGGTCCAGCCTATCTTATAAAACTTGTCATATGTTTGTTATAATCAAAAGCAAATGTTTACTCGACATGGTGGTGCAGTCCTATAACCCAAGAGCTTAGGGTTGATGCAAGGACTATCCTTACCTCTGTATCTAGCTTGACTCCAGAACAAGACCCTGTTTTAAAGGCACACACGCACACACACACACACACACACACACACTCACACTCACTCTCTCTCTCTCTCTCTCTCTCTCTCTAGATATTTATGGAATGTTTAAACTTTTTTATTTAAAATTCTTTAAAAAAACCTGAATATTATTAAAAATACTTATGCTATTTAAAAGTAATAAAGTAGCCGGGCGGTGGTGGCGCATGCCTTTAATCCTAGCACTTGGGAGGCAGAGGCAGGCGGATTTCTGAGTTTGAGGCCAACCTGGTCTACAAAGTTAGTTCCAGGACAGCCAGGGCTACACAGAGAAACCCGTGTCGAAAAAAATAACAAAAAACAAAAAACAAAAGTTATAAAGTAAAAGCTTAACCTATTTTTTTCATTCCTACACTCAAAAAACACCCAAAGGTATATTTTTGGTGGTCCTTCCTGAAACTGTGCCACATTTTTTTATAGTTTTGATTTTTACTCACACTGATCTCTTATTAAACTTACTGTTATGCCCTTGACTTCTCTTACTGTAAAAGATTCCTACTGCCTGCTGTGGTGATGCTCTTTCAAGAAAGCATTGCTGTCATTGTAGCAGCTCTCACTTGTAACCCCCAGCACTGGGAGGCTAAGGGAGGAGTGTCATAGAGTTGTCATAGAGTTTGAGGGTAGCCTAGGCTACACAGTAAAATTTTGTCTCAAAAACACAACAGAATACTCCAAAAAATGGAATGCTACTTTTACATTAAATATTAAAGAAATTAGGTTTAGGAAAATATTAAAATACTTGTCAAACTTTTAGATTAATAATGGGACTTATTTTTCTAAGTTGATTATTTTATTCATTAGGTTTAGTGACTTTATATCTTCTTTATATCTTCTTTAACTTTCTTTTATTTAATTTTTTTATTTTTTGAGTCTGAGCATTTTGCCTACAGTGTGTATGTGCTTCATGTGTATGCCTGCTCCCTGTGGAGGCGAGAAGAAGGTGTTGATCCCCCGGAACTAGAGTTAGAGTTGTAAGCCACTGTGTGGGTGCTGACTACTGGATCCTCTGTAAGAGCGGCCATGCTGGCTCTTAACCAGCCACTGTCTCTCAGCCCTTATAAGTTCTTATGTCTGTTCTCTCTCTCTCTCTCTTTTTTTTCTATACTTTTAACATTTTTATACTAGTGCTCTTACTCAAAGACTAGAAAGCAAAATCTTAATTGAACACCAAATTAGTAAAAGAGGGGTTGCATTTGAATACCATTACTTCATACCCCCTTTGAAATTACTAGTTTTAGTATATATTATAAAATCTGTTTTGAATATTTTTACTCTCTTATGTTCATATATATATATATATATATATATATATATATATATATATATACCTTTTAAAAATCATATTTAAAATTACTTTGATATTATTTCATCAGTCAATTTCTTAAACTGCTAGTAATATTTGTAAAGAGCAAAGAAGTGGGAAATTATTCATTTCTTTTTATTTGTTTGCATTTACTGAAATTAGAAGATGTTTTGTAAAATATGTATAGAGATTTTTTTTGGTATGATGAAGCCAGTAATATCTTTAGAACTGGTATATTTGTAATGTTAGCTTTCATTTTGGACAGTTACCTTTGTGAATTAATAACCCTTAGATTTTTTAAATTACCAAGTAAATGGAGTTCCTGTTCTTTTCATCAGAGATTGCTTATAGGGACACTTATTTACCAATTCCATGTTTTAAGATTTTTCAGAAAGAAATCTGAGAGGTAGTGAAAATATTTGCTGCTGGAAATAAAAATAACATTAAAGCCAAGTAGCTCTCAGGTCAGTAGGGATTAAGAGAGGAGAAGTTGAAAGATGTGGGCGAAATTAAAGAGGTCAGGGCCAGCAGTAAGTAAGGCTCAGCAGGTAAAAGAGGAAAGGCGCTGGATCGGAAAGCTTCTGGGCCTGAATGTGCTCCCTGGAACCTAGGGGTAGGTAAAGGAGAGACCCTAGCTTCACACAGCTGTCCTGTGACCTCTACAGCCTGTGCCATGCCATGAGTTTCTACACACAAATAATAAAGTTGGAAGTTTTTTAAATTTTAAAATTGAAGAGGCCGATAAAGATATAAAAAGATAAAACAAGGGCGTTAAACATTGAAAATTGAGAACATTGAAAATAAGTTTTAAAAGGGCTACATGAAGAGAGTAGTATCTCAATTTTTTCAATTTTTGTTTTGTTTTTGAAAATATACAATATATTCTGACTTTCTGATTGCAGTTTCCCCTCCCTCAACTCTTCCCAGATCCTCCACACCCATCCAAATCCATACCCTTTCTTTCTCCTTTTCATCAGAAAATTAACAGGCATCTAAAATAAATGAATAAATAAAATGAGATAAGATAAAAACAAAGTATAGGAGAAAACAAACAAAAAGCCAAAAATAAAAAATAAAAAGCATAAAGAACACAGCACATAGACATACCCAGAAATCCTATAAAAACACAAAACTGCAAACCCTAATTTATAAGCAAAAGATCTATAGGGTAAAAATATGCCCAGACAAATCATTGAGACAAAAATCCTCTAAAACTATCCCTGAGTTTGTTTTGTGTTGGCCATCTACTGCTGCATTTGGTACTGGACTTTAAGTGTGTTTTTTTTTATGTCCAGTAGACTTCCTTGGAGAAAACCAATTTTTCATTTGGGAAAGGTTATCACCAATTGGAGATAGCTTCTGGGTTAACAGTGAGGACTTGTCTCAGAGCTGGGACTCCATCTGTTAGGCTTGTGCAGGTCCTGGGCAGGCTTCCGCAGTCTGTGAGTTCACATGTATATCAGTGCAGTTGTTCTTAGCAGACAGTTTCCTTGGTGTCCTCCATCTTCCCTGACTCTCACAATCTTTTCTCCTCTTCAACTGAGTTAGCTGAGTGAAGAGGGACTTGATGGAGACATCCCATCTAGGACTATGTGTTCCAAGGTTTTTACTCTGTACATTGTCCAGTTACGGGTGCCTGTATTTGTTCCATCTGCTGCAGGAGGAAGCTTCTCTGATGATGGCTGAATAAGACATGATTTATGAGTAGAGCAGGATGTGGTTAGGACTCATTTGATTGCTGCCTTGCTTTAGCAGAGCAGTAGTATTTGGTCTTTTCTTAGGTTTGTGACCTATCTCATGTAGTAGTCAGACAGTAGTTGCACCTACAGCCTTGTGCCACTAATGCACCTGCAGCATATCCTGTCTGCAGCTCACTATTGTAAGTCAGAGGCTTTATACCTGGGTTGATGCTTACCTTTCTCCTCTGGTGGTATGCACAGTACCTTCGGTACCATGAGCAGTAGTCAGTAGGGTGAAGGCTCTAGGCTCAACATTTCTGTGCTAAATGAAATATCAGCGCTGTTTTTGAGTATGTTCATTCTTTCTGCTGATTATGAGAGAAAACCTGTTCCATGCTTGATTGTTTAGCCTGTTCTGTGCTCTTGGCTTTTATGTTCAGAAGACATTCTCCTTTTGTGTTTGTGTCCAAATTTCCCATTTTTAAAAAGACACATACAGGAATAGGGACCTATTCTACTTCAGTATGACCTCATTCTAACTAATAATAGTTTTGAATAAGGTCATGCACTGAAGTTCTCAGGGATAAGATGTAGGCATATGAATTTGAATTGACATCATTCAACCCATAACAGTGTCAGTTAAGAGTGGAGCCAAATCTTCTGCTTCCCAGTTTCTGGTTTTTATCACATGCATAAGCATAGGAAAAATGCCTGTACGAGATGCATTTTATTTCATGCAGGACATACAGGAACATGACTTAAATTTATAAACAGCTCTTTAAAATTTTAGTTTGACTCTTTTTAAAATGTATGTTATTTGAGAATTTCATGCATGTGTGCAATGTATTTTGTTCATCCCTACCTTCACTCGCCCTTACTCTTCTTGGACCTCCTCAAACACATTTTTGCTCCAACTTCATGTCCTCCTTCTTAAAAATAACGCATTGAATCTGGTTGGCGCTCCCTATATGGCCATGATGTAGGGCCATCCACTGAAGCATGGGCAGCCTATAAAGAATAACACTTCTAAAAAAATCCTTTCAACTTTTCATCTAGGGGCAGGCCTTAAAAGCCTCCCTCCCATCCATCACTTAACTTTGATTGGCTTGATCTTATACAAGCCTTGTGCAGGCAAACACAGCTACCATATGGGCATGAATGCAGTGATCCTTCCATGTTCAGAGATACAGTTGATAGTAGTCTTCCTGAAACTCAGGCTCTTAGAATCCTTCTCCCCTTCTTCTGTGAAGCCTCCTGAGCCTGCAGAGGAGGGCTGTGATGTAGATGTTGCATTTAGGACAGAGCACTATACCATCACTCAAATCCTGTTAGTTCATATCTTGTTTTCTTGATATTTTTCTGAAAATCATATGTTTTATTTTTTATTTATTTATTTATTTTTGGCTTTTTGAGACAGGGTTTCTCTTTATAGCCCTGGCTGTCCTGGAACTCACTCTGTAGACCAGGCTGGCCTCGAACTCAGAAATCCGCCTCCCTCTGCCTCCCGAGTGCTGGGATTAAAGGCGTGTGCCACCATACCCAGCTACATGTTTTATTTTTATACTATTTTTTAAAACATGTAATATAAATAAGCTACAATATCAAACCTCAGTTCAGAGCGCCAAATTCAACTTTTGAGAATAATGAATTTTCCCAAGTTTCAGTTTCCTTTTCTCCCCTCCCTCCTCAAAAATGTTTTTTTAAATAATTGTTTACGTTTCCCACGTGTATACAGTTTACTGGGATTGGGATTTAGCCGTCTGGTAGAGCACTTGTCCAATAAGCACATGGCCTTGGATTCCTGGGCGAAACAAGGAACTAGAGCAATGTATGTTTCACATCACTTCTACTGTCTTGGAATTACAGGCATGTGCCACTATACTTGGTTTATATGGAATTGAGGATCAAATGCAGCTCTTTGTATGTGGTTGGTAAGCATTCTTCTACCACCTGAACATCCATTGTTGGCTTAACCCATGCCTCCTCAAACACATTAAACTGGGAGATAAGATCTGAGCATGGGATGATCATATGTTTAAAAGAAGTATAAAGTATGTGTGTACACTACACATAATAGATTATCAGTTTTCTTTGTTTTGTGAAAGACTTGTGTCGGAAGCAAAGCCTACAGTTTTTTGTTTTTTTGTTTTAAATAAGAGAAACTGGCTTAACAAAGGGAGACAGATTCTGATGACAGATTCTTAGAGCCAGAATATGATCCTTCATACCATGATTGAGTAGATTCTCATGCATTTCTTATAAGAGATCCTTCCATCAAAAAAAAGTGTGTGTGTGTGTGTGTGTGTGTGTGTGTGTGTGTGTGTGTATAGTTAATACTTGATGTTTTTACCAATTCCTGACAAACTTTCTTCAGTGTATCATGTTTTCTTTTATTCTAGTTGTTTTGGAGGGGGTGTGTGTGTTGCATGATGTGTGTGTGTGTGTGTGTGTGTGTGTGTGTGTGTGTGTGTGTGAGAGACATATGCACATAGATGTACAGACTCTTGTTTGAGCACATGCTGAAGTCACAGCAGTATCCTCTGCACCTTACTATTTGGTATCTTAGGATTGCCATTGGTGTGATGAATCAACATGACCAGAGCAACTTGTAGATGAAACAGTTTATTAAGCGACCTTACAACCATTTGTCACTAAAGGAAATCAGGATAAGAACTCAAAGAGGATAGGTATCTGGAGGCATGGAATAGTGAGTGCTGCATGTATTGCCTTGCTCCTCATAGCTTGCTCAGCAACCAACCTGGGAAGTAGCACTGCCCACAATAGACTGGGCCCTCCCATATCAATTCCTAGTTAAGAAAACTGCCTTACAGGCTTGCCCACAGCTTGGTCTTATGGAGACATTTTCTCAATTGAGGTTCTCAAATTACTCTAGTTTAAATCAAGTTGCCTTAAAACGAGACATTGCACCTAGGACCATCTCTCAAAGAGCCAGAAGCGCAACAATTTGGCTAGGCTAGCTAGCCAGTGAGCCTCAGGGATCTACCTATTTCCCCTCATAGGCAGATGCCAGCATGCTTGGCTTGACATGAGTTCTGGATAACCAAGGTTAGGCCCTCAGGTCTGCACAGTAGGCTCTTTGGCAACATACACCCCTCCATGCCTCTCCACCCAGTCTTTATACAAAAGCTGCTACCTGTCCTTTTGGTTTCAGCAGAATGAATGAACAATAGGTGTAAAATGTTCAGGCTAAAGAGAAAATATTCATTGTAATGATTGTTCAGAACAGATGAACAGAACAATTCATCCCCTAATCTGCCTGCTTTTCTTACTGGCACTTTGACACTCTTTGCTGATCATACAGTTCTCATCTGGAATGCCTTTCTAGTCTCCAGTCTCCTTTTAAGACATAACTCTAAAGTTGAACCACTCCAGTGTGTGTGCTTTTAGTAAAAGATTTTCAAAAAACAAAAGAACCAGATGATGTTCATGTGCTTAGCAGTGTGCCAGATGTTTTACAAATTATTAAAAGGTGAAAATCATTATTTCTGTGAAACAAACTAAAGATTAGAGAACAGGTCAATATTCAATTTAAAAAATCAATTTAGTACTTAAGTTGTGTGCATGGCCTTCTGGATAGCTGAAAATAATGGTTAACAGCTTTTCAAAAAAGAGAAAATGACTATCTACAATTTTTTATATTAACTATCGCCTTCAGCATTACTTGTAGACAGATAATGCCAAAATACAATCTAATTGCATTTTACTGTAGCAGCAGTTTCCTACAGGCTTCCTTCCCACTGCTACAAGGCCTTGTGAGCAAAACTAGACGTGATGTGTCACTGAAATAGAAGGAGCACTAGTAAAGGGAGAGTTGGACACGTTACCAGATAGACTGTATTTCTTCATTCAAAATCTAAATAGATCTTCAACAAAGTCATGGGGTAGATCAATCTATAAGCCATTTTAAGAGCCGAAGAGCTGTATAAAGAGATCAATTTTTGTTAAGGCAGTAAATGTGATTTAAAGAGATAGTCTAAATAAAACCTTCCTAGGCCCCTCCCCCGGAAACACCTACAAAAAACAAGCAAACAAAAAATGACCCAGAGTTCGTTGGACAGGACCTTTAAGACTACAAAAAGATGAAAACAAAATTTATAATGAGGTAGTGCATAATATTGGGGAGAAGTTTATAAATCAAGTTAGAAAACTTCCTCACACTTCTGAAATATCCATGAAAAAAAAGAAAACTAGTGGTCTGAATTTCAAATAGAGCTAAGCACATTCATTGAGAATATGAAAATTAGTAAGGACTTTTAAACACTGGAAAACAGCCAAAAAAAAAAAAAAAATGAAAGTACGGCAACACTGAAAGTTCTTAGTAGAAATGAAAGTGATAAAGAGGGACTAATACTCCTGTTAAAGGAAAAAGTTCTAATCCAGGAAAACTTTCAGGGAATGGGAAAGACTTACTTTGAAAAGGTTATTGGATAACTGTATCTTGGATGTTGAAGGTATGGAATCTTTGCATATATCTCAAAGAATGATCCAACTTGAAAAAAAAACTGAAACTATTAAGTTTAAGTTGATTATTTCAAGTATTTCATCCCAGTGTAAGAAAAGTAATTAAAGCAAAAGAATTAAAACTATCTTAAAACTTATTGGAAGCACAAGAGACCTTAGAAAGCAAAGGCAATCCTGAGTGCAGATGCATGGTTGATTATATTACTGTATCTGATTCATGTTACATTACAGAGCCATAGCAGCGCGCGCGCGTGCGCGCGCGCACACACACACACACACACACACACACACACACACACACACACACACACCAGTAAAACAGAATAAAAAAGATCCAGACATAAACTCACACAAATACAGTCACTTGGTGTTTAACAAAGATACCAGAAATGCTCACTGGAGAAAAAACAGTTCTCAAGTAAATGATGCTGTGTAAACTAACTTTTTGGGTAGAAGAACAAAACTAGATCTTTATGTGTCAGTCACCCTGCACAAATATTAACTCCATATGGCCAAAGACCTCAATATAAGACCTGGAACTCAAGGTTTGTAGATGAAAAAGTAAACTACTGGAAGATAAAAGCATAGGTAAGAGTTTTTTGAATAGGACTGCAGTCATTCAGGAAACAAAGTCAGTGATCCAAAACACAACCTCAGGAGGTTAAAAGACAGCAAATGGAACATTTAACCAAGTGAGGAGATGGCATGCAGCATGGGAGATCTTTGCCAGTTGTATAGCTAAGTGTTCCTATCTAGAGTACTACAACAGAGAACTTGAGGAGAGGAGGAAGGTACTCCAGTCTTAAAAATGAGAGCGAGACAAACTTAAAAGAGATAAATTCTGGGTTTTTAAGACAAACAAATGGTCAATAAGTATTATTTAAATGTTCAGTATCCTTACCTATCAGGGAAATAATGGCTATTACAAAAAAAACCAAATGTGAACATGTGCAGGGGAGGGTTTCGGGGAAGGAGATCCGTTATTCAGCGTTGCTAGGAATGAAAATGAAGTGGCCACTTGGGAGATCAGTGTTGAAGTTTCTCAGAAAGCCAAAAACTAAATTACCATATTGTTTATGACCCATCTATACCACTTTTGGTTGGCTATACATTTAAAGGATTCCATATCCTATACAGACACTTCTGAGATGACACTTGCTCATCTGTGTTTAGTGCTACTCTATTCATAATAACAGGAAGTGAAATACACCTATGTGTCTATCAACCAAGAAGTGGGGAATGAAAATGTGGTACATATGCAGAATGAAACTATTCAACTGTAAAAAAAAAAAAAAAATTGAACTTGACATTTGCAGGAACAAGAATGGATCTAAAAACTACATCGTGAGATTTACCCAGGCTCAGAAGGGTAGACATTACATGTTATCGCTCATGTGCAGATCTCGACTTCTGACTTTTATATATTTTATTTTCATAGGAGTAAGTGTGTATAGACAACAAAAAACTTTTGGGGACCCTGAAAAGTGGAATTAGGGAGGAAGGTTAAATTTACTCATGTATTATCTGAGTAGAAGGGAAATACTGGGAGCAATAGGATTTAATGAGTAACATGACAAGAGTCATGGGGAAGGTAAACCAAAAGTAAACATGAAAGTGCAGTAAAGAAACCTGCTACAAGCCAGGCAGTGGTGGCGCACGCCTTTAATCCCAGCGCTTGAGAGGCAGAGGCAGGCAGATTTCTGAGTTCAAGGTCAGCCTGGTCTACAAAGTGAGTTCCAGGACAGCCAGGGCTACACAAAGAAACCCTGTCTCGGAACCCCCTCCCCCCCAAAAGAAACCTGCTACTTTGTAAACTTATTTAGAAAGAAATGGCCTGCTGAGAGACAGCACAGCACTGGACTCTCTTCTAGTCTAGAGGACCATCACACACATGGTATCTCACACAGTCTGTAACCCCAGTCCCAGGGGATCTGATGTCTTCTTTTAATTTCTGTGGGCATCAAGTATACAAAATACTTTTAAAAATGAAAAAAAAAAGTTAAGAAAATCATTGTTTTAAAGGTTTTTTTTTTTTTATTTATTTTGTGTATGTGAGTACACTGTCACTGTCCTCACACACACCAGAAAAGGGCATCAGATCCCATTACAGATGGTTGTGAGCCACCATGTGGCTGCTGGAAATCGAACTCAGGACCTAGTAAGAGCAGTCAGTACTCTTAACCACAGAGCCATCTCTCCAGCCCAAGTAAATCATTTTTGAACGATAACTTCAAGTTAGGTTGTTTTTTATATTTAGAAAACTAGTTTGGAAAGAATTTGTTTTAGAGGCTCCATTAAGGTCATTGAAATGTCTGTGATCAGTAGTTATTATCAAATAGTTCCAGTAAGTTCTTTATTATTCCAGTAGACTTATTATTCTAAGGATACATCTTAAGAACTCTTCAGTCATACTTTTAATGTAATCTTTATGGATTATAATATAAAAGGTGTCATATCTGACCTTGAGAATCCCAATGCCTACCATTCTGCTTCAAGTTGAATAGTAATAGCAAACCCTTAGATTTCTTTCATGAATTTGATTTTCAAAAGTAACAGGTCTTATTAAATATAATTTAGAAAGGTGGTAAATGCGAAATTGTTATTTTTGGCCAAAATAGGCCAGAGTTAGGCAGAATAAAGAATATCAAAGATGTGTATTAGTATTAATTTTCTCGCTATAATTCTTTTCATAATAGGAAATATATTTTAATATAGTAGATTGCTGGGTTTTTTGAACTGGTAACTATAGACCTTAAATGCGATGAGTTCCACATATAATTTGTAGACATGATGGAAAAAGTACATTGCATTTCTAACTCTGAAATGAAATTTAGTCTTTTATTATCAATGTAGGTAGAAATTTTGTCAATATTGTAATAAATCTCTATGACCCTTGCACTAACCACAATCTTTTCTTTCTTTCTTTTTTTGGTTTTTTGAGACTGGCTTTCTCTGTATAGCCCTGGCTGTCCTGGAACTCACTTTGTAAACCAGGCTGGCCTCAAACTCAGAAATCCACCTGCCTCTGCCTCCCGAGTGCTGGGATTAAAGGCGTGCGCCACCACGCTCGGCTAACCACAGTCTTAACACATGACATTTCACACATTGTAGGTATCTCACAATTTTTTCTACTAGCAACTGTATAAAAATATATTCATATATAGTGATATATATATGTATATATATATGTATATGTATATAATATCTCATTAGAACTTTTTCTTAGGAGTTCTAGCTACCAGTTTTCTTTATAACCTTACATGTTTTGTTTTTACTTTTGAAAACATTGTCCTGAAAGGACTCTGAAGATTTTATCAGATTTGTACTGGTGCATACGAATCCTTATATCACAAAGCACTGTTTACAATACTAGTTCTCAACCTTCCTAATGCTGCAACCCTTTAATACAGTTCCCCATGTTGTGGCGACCCCCAACCATAACATTATTTTTGTTGCTGATTTATAACTATAATTTTGCTACTGTTATGCATCTTGATGTAAATATTATTGGAAATAAGATGTTTGCCAGAGAAGATCCACAAGTTGAGAAATTCTACTTTAGACCATTTATGTAGGTCTTGTTTCATTTGAACCTTTATTAATGTTTTCATGCAATTTTAGGTGGTAAAATTGCTTTCTGAATTTACAAGTAAAATGATGTCAGAGCCAGTGATGGAAAGAAAAAGAGACTGATATTCTGTCTTCTCAGCTCCAGGCGTCCTCCCTGTGCTGTTACCCGCTCCGGGCATCCTCCCTGTGCTGTTACCAGCTCCGGGCGTCCTCCCTGTGCTGTTACCCGCTCCGGGCGTCCTCCCTGTGCTGTTAGGTCTTGCCTCTGACCTGCCTCTGTCCTGAGTCTCACCTTCCCCAGGCTTCCTGCCAGGACTGCATTCCTTGTCAGGATATTTTTTTTAAGCATTTTGTCAGGCTTTCTCTTTCCTGCCACAAGGTTTTCCCTCATGTTTTTCTTGCCATATGTAATGTTAATTTCTTTTTTCATTTATTCCTTCCATTTTATCCTTCTGCTCTTCATTCATGTGTTTTGTTGAAAGCCTTCTCTGGTCTCTATCACAGGTTATGTCAATTTTTCCTTGCTTGTTTTGATATATTTGGACATAATTTTGTACATTTTTTGTGGGGATACAGTATGGTAATTTGTTACACATATGAAATGTCTAACAACCAAATCAAGGCAAAAAACATTTCTGTTTCTTTAACATTAATTTTTTTTTTTTTGGTAGTTGAAATGCATCATAGGTGGTTTTGACCGCATCCTTCATTGAGCTGTTTTTCCTTCTCTGTGTTTTGGTGCCCCGTAATCTTTCCAGCATTCCCTTGCCATTTCTCACTTACCCCTTCTAAATCACCCTTTTTACATGAGAGAACATAATTACTTCCTTTTATTATAGACTTCTCAACATTGCTTACCTTCCTAACCCATGGTTTTTTACACTTGACATATTTATTTTGTGTTTATTTGGTTAATACAAGCTCAGAACACTTAAGAATTAGGCCTGCTCATTCTTACTTTTATATCTTCAATTTCTTAAATAATGTTTGGTAAATCATAGGTGTTTATAAATATGTCGTCAGTTGGTTGGTTACATTGATTCATTGACTGAGTGACTTAGATTATGGTGGTCCAGTAGAAGTTATTACAACACAGATGTAATTGAAAATTTTCTAGTAGCCACATTATTAGAAAAAATAGAGATTGATTTTATTATATTTTACTTAATACATCTAAAATATTATTTTAATATGTAGTCATAAAATAATTGAGTTCTTATTTACTGAATCTTAAAATATATTATATATTTTATCATGTTTCAATTCAAATTATTGCTTTTTATCCAACTGTATAGTAACCACATGTGGTCAATGACTACTGTATTGAATGGTCTAGGTTTAGTTGTTAAAACATTGAAAATAAGAAATCAGACTGGTAGTGTTAATACTCTGCCTTTATTTGAGAATTACAATTGAAAGAAGGGTTTTGTTTCTTCAGAGATCCTCAGAATTAAGATATAAAAGCAAACTGCCAATGGCACTCATTAATGAAATAATATGATATGAATTATGCCTCCCTGTGGGTTTTCCTGAAAGATTTATAAGTCAGGTATGTAAACAAAAAACAAAAGGAAAGTAATGTTGAGAGACATCGTTTGTGAATGGAAACTAGTTCTTGGAATGATCTTGTCAGACAGTTTCTTCCTAGGTTGTACTCTTTCAAGCTGTTAACAGTTTTTATAGCAAGCTTTTATTATCTTAGCATCTTGATTTATAGGGTAGCCTAACAAGGTATTTCTGGCAAAGTATCCTTGTACCTTGTTTGCACCATTTTTTTTATGCTAAGTTGAAAACAAGTATCAATGTGAGTCATGTCTTTATTTCAGGGTTGTAAGAAAGTGTAGGAGGAAAAGTTGTTAAAAGGAATGGATGAAAGAGGGGAATGAGTAGAAATCCTCAGGAGGAACAGGAATAATTTGTGCCTTAGGCAGTGTGGATCATAGGAAGAACAGTGGTAAGTGGCCTAGCAAGAGTTAATGAAGAAGACAATATAATTGGTGTGGAGTAGTCCAGGGCAGAATATTAGAAAGAGAATAGTGGAACTGGAATCTATAGAACTTTACAAGTCATTGTATGAACTCTGACTTCTGTTCTCGGAGATGTGAGTTGTTGAAGGCTTAAGAGGAGGCTCAGTCAGCTTCTTATAACAGGATAACTTTGAAACCAGATAGTCTGAGAAAGCTATTATGGTAGAAATGACAAGAATTAAAGTCTGTAGATGAACTCTTAAAGGCTGTGAGAGGAATGAATGAAATAATAATCTTTTAATTAGCAATAGGGTATGTTCACTGATACATGCTAAAATTCCTTAGATGCATGGTTGGTTAGACTTAATCTCTCTGTATATGGGTCACTGATACCAGCTAGTTTCTATATTTGAAGAACATCGTTTTTATTCCCAGGACTGTGGAGACTTTCCCAAGATGATGATACCTGTACTAGGCCTGAGCAGAGCACGTTGACCTCCTTACCACCTCTGCCTTCCCTAGTGTTACCTGCACAGTGACAGTAATTTTATGTATTCTCGGAGAGGGCTTGGCCTACCCACAATGCAGCTAAACTTAGTCATCTTCATATTGGATGAGTACTTGGAATCATTTATTTTTAATAAGTTTTATGTTGTTCTACCTGCTTAAGCTGTAGATTCTACTCCCAAATATATTTTATTTTATCAAGTATATTTTCATTTCTCTTTTACTTGATCAGTGTGTAAGAAAATAGTATTAAAAACTAGCATCTTTTTTGCTTCAAGAATAAGCTGCCCTTGAGACATTCTGCATGAGTAGAATAGCTCCCACATATAATCTATAAAGGCCAGATACTTAATTTTCTCTCTCTACCCACCATCTCTCTATGGTTACCTCCCCAAGTAACATATAGGCATAAGAATTAGCCATTTAGACTGCTTATTACGTTGTGTGTGTGCCCCCACACACTTTGATTCCTCTTTAGACTTTTGAATCTGGAACATTACTATAAATAAAAGAAGAGAAGGAAGGCTGGGGAGATAAAGCTGTCAGTAAAATGTCTACTGTACATGCATCAAGACCTGAGTTTGGATCCTAGTATAGAAACCATGTTGAAGTATTCCTATCACCCTAGTGTTAAGTGAGCAGGGCATGGTGGCAGGAATATTCCTTGTAGCTCATTGGCCAGTTAGCCTAACCAAACTGATGAATTCCAGATTCAGTCAGAAACTCTGCCTTAAAAAAAAAAAAAAAAAAAAAGAATGCAGTGAAGGAAGACACCTGACAGCCACCCTTCTTCCCAAACACAGGTGCAGGACCACATCACACACAGAAGCAGCAAACACAGGACTTCTCTGGTTTCTACTGTCAGCAATGGCTGGTCTGCAACGCCCAGCAGCAAAGTGGCCCTGCCATATATATGCCATAGGTAGTACAGTCTCAGCAAGGACTTTTTTCATCTTACCTAATTTGTTCTGATTCTTTTCTGTGCTTATGCAATGCAAGCTGCCAGTTAGTTTTTCCATAAATTCCTCATGTGAACCAGAAGGTCGGTTTCTGTTGTCTGTAATTTAGGGTGCTGATTAATTCATGTTACTTGAATCTAATTGGAGTTCTTTGACTGCCTTTGTGTTGGGCATAGCAATTTAATTCTTAGTGTTTGTGAAAAAGAGGAAGATGGTAGTCTTAGATAATTACAAGTCTTTTATGAGTATTTGCCAAGTATTTGAAAATTGGGCAGAACTTAGGTCCTATCTCTGGCAAAAGGAAAACAAAACCCAGCTGTCAGTCTTCCTGACCAACTAGACCTAACTTGTACAACAGAGGCTGCTGACAAGTGAGACAGGAACCCCAAAAATGAGCCAGAGAAGAGGACTCTCAAATGTTGAATCTAAACCTATTCTTTACTTGACTTCAGGGCAAGTATGTGTGTAGACCAGATACAAGGAAGCCAAACCGAGATCCAAGTGGTCTGTTAAACATGCAACACAGGTACCAGCTGGAATCAGTTGGTATTGCCAGCTAGAACAAAAGCAGTCTTTTTGAGATTAATGGAACAGAAATAAGACTTTAAAAAATGTTCATGATAAATGGAAGACTAAACAGTTCATCAGATAATTCAGTGGTTAATATTTCCATGTGATTTTCCTCACTAGAAAAATCCCTTGCAAGCCTCTTGTCGTAGGTTCTAGTCTAGACTGTTGGGCTTTCTACATGACTTTTGCTGCTGCTGTTTGTTGATATCTGTAAGAAGTCCCTTTGCTTCTTTCCTTTGTTGCACTCTCTTCAGCTCCGACACTTGCATTTGGAAAAGTCTGGTATCTGGACACAAGGAGGTGGTGCTCCTCAGTCCTTGAGCTAGAAAGGATGAGTGGTAAACGTATGCGAATGGAACCCAGGAGCACAGAGCTGCCGACAGAGACCTGGTCCTCCTGATTGGCTGCCTTGCAGGAACCCTCTTATAGAAATTTATCTCTCTTACTTTACTCAGTTGGGAAAACATTTTTTTTAATTTTATTAGATATTTTCTTATTTTACATTTCCCTGTACCCTCCCCCTACCCTTCTCCCCTACCCACCCACTCCCACTTCTTGGCCCAGACGTTCCCCTGTATTGGGGCATATAAAGTTTGCAATACCAAGGGGCTTCTTTTCCCAATGAATGCCGACTAGGCCATCTTCTGCTACATATGCAGCTAGAGACATGAGCTCTGGGGGTTCTGGTTAGTTCATATTGTTGCTCCTCTTATAGGGTTGCAGGCCCCTTCAGCTCCTGGGGTACTTTCTCTAGCTTCTCCTTTGGGGGCCCTGTGTTCCATCATATAAATGACTGTGAGCATCCACTTCTGTATTTGCCAGGCACTGGCATAGCCTCATATGAGACAGTTATATCAGGGTCTCTTCAGCAAACTCTTGCTGTCATATGCAATAGTGTCTGGGTTTGGTGACTGATTATGGTATGGATCCCCTGGTGGGGTAGTCTCTGGATAGTCCATTCTATCGTCTTAGCTCCAAACTTTGTCTCTGTAACTCCTTTCATGGGTTTTTATTTTTCCCTATTTTATCATCCTTAGTGAGGTAACCCAATGACAAAAGAAGTCACTAGATATGCACTCACTGATAAGTGGATATTAGCACAGAATGTTAAAATACCCAAGATACAATTTGCAAAACACAAGAAAATCAAGAAGAAGGAAGACCCGCGTATGGGAAAACATTTCTTGAGCATGGGTCCGCAGACCTGGGAGGCAAGAAAGGAATCCTTCCATCTTCTTCTCACCCCTCCCCTCCCTTCCAGACTTCCTCCTCCTCCTCCTTTTTTTTTTCTTTACCTATGCTAGACAAGTGTTCTACCACTGAGCTAGAGCCCAGCTCTGTTTGTTTTGTGAAAGGATCTTAATAAGGTAACATGCTGGTTTTGAACTCACTGTGTATCCTGTCTCACAGGAAGGCCTGAACCTCTGATGCTTCTGCCTCCACCTCCTGAGTGGCTGGGATTACCTAGCACTGATCCTGGCAAACCTTAAACGGTGTCACACTGTGCTGGGCTGGTATAATGGCTTGGTGGATAAAGTTCTGCTGCGTGTGGAATTGGCATTTGGATCTGCAGAACCCACATAAAAGCCAAACGAGCTTGTTGGCTATCTGCAATCCCAGCACTACAAAAGCAGAGTCAAGAGATGTCTGGATTGAGCTCTGAGTTCAGCAAGAGAGCTCTCATGTGTTGTAACATTAAAGGCCGTGCTCTCTCCTTAGTTCCCTTGTAGATAAGTTAATGTATTTTTATTTGTGTATTTACATAATGTGTGGGCATACCTGTAAAGGTGCAGCTGTGTAGGAGCAGAATGTAGTTGGTCGCCATGCTTGGAACGGGCACAAAGTTGCAGACTTGAGGAGTGACTTTAATGGCTGTGCCATTGCCCATTCTCAACTCCATCCGTGGGTTTACCTTCAGGGATTTCTGATCAAATCAAAAGGTGGTGTCTTATATATGCCCCCCCCCATTTCTTAGATTGATGTTAGAAATGATTCCCTTTTGTTCATGGAAAATTTTGCTGGAGAAAATAGTGAATTCTGACTGTTTGTGGTTATTTTACTTTTCTTAAACTTTATTGAGGATGTTAAATCCAATACAAATTGTAAAACATTTTCAAGTATGGTGGTACAAATAAAATGGAAGTGATGGTAGAATCCCGGTTAAGAAACCTGGTCCAGTTCCAGCGGTGGAGTAGTCAAGCCATTCACTTTCTTTCCTCTCATCATTGTACCCTGTTTGCTCGCTCCGGGAAGCCTTCTTAGGAGCCAGGTTCTGTTTGGATATCTGGAGTTAATTTCTTATGTTAACATCTTTTACTCTTTCTGAACTCATGTTTACTAAGGTAGGTTTGTGTTGCTGTCCTTTCCCCTTTTGTTTCTTCTTATTGCTCTTTGTATCCTATTCCTATGGTGTCCAAGGCACAGTGATCCAGGAAAAATTTTTAACTTGTCTTTTGGCCACTCAAAACCATAGTGTACTATTTTAAACGAAATTTGTTTCATAGATTAAAGAATATTGTGGATTTATATTGTTTTACTACATAAATCGTTAAAGAGATCACCTGATGATGTTTAAAAAGAGGGACAAAATAAACAATAAGCCCTGGAAGTACAATATGTGAAGTTTTGAGAGAATTCCCTGTAAGGGAAGATTACCAGAGGAGAGGAAAATGACTTCCCTCTCATCTGATAGAAAAAGTAGTAAATCTGGTGTAATCTTGTCAGGTGTGAATTTACTTAATAGAGGGGGAATGGCATATAAAATCTTTATTTATTTTGGGTATGTAGGATATACCATGTATTCACATGAAGATCAGGGAATATCTTTCTGGAGTCTCTTCCATGGGTTCCAGGGATCAAAGGCTGGTTCAGGTAGCCAGCCTTGTGCAATCACCCCTATCTACCAAGCCACTCACTAGCCCTCACTTTATGTACTCTTTTTTTGTATGGTTGGTTTTATTTTATTTGTAAAATTACTTTATTTATTTACTTTACATCCTGACCACAGTTTCTCCTCTCTCACCCTCCAATCCACCCCTCTTCCCTTTCTCTTCCAAAAAATCTCCGGAAGGCCTCTCACAGATGCCAACCATTCTTGGCATATCAGGTTGCAGTTAGAGTAGGTGCATCTTTTTCTCCTTTTGAGGCTAGACAAGGCTGTCTAGTAGGGGTAAAGGGTCCCAAAAGCAACAGAGTCAGGGACAGCTCCTGCTCCTGCTCCTGCTGTTAGGAGTGCCACATGAAGATCTTGCTACACAACTGTTAAACATGTACGGAAGGCCTAGGTCAGTCCTCTGCAGGGTCCCTGGTTGCTTTTGGGCCCAGGTTAGTTGATTCTTAGGTTTTCATGTTGTGTCCTTGACCTCTGGCTCCTACCGTCCTTCCTCCCCATTGCCTGCAGGGTTCCTCAAGCGCTGCCTAATGTTTGGCTGTGGGTCTCTGTGCCTGCTTCCACGGTTGCTGAGTTAAGCCGCTGAGGACAGTTATGCCAGGACACTTGATTTATGTATATATTTTATCTTAGTGCCTTCCATTACCTCTCATTCCCCCTTTCACACACCATGATCCCTTTCCCCATCAACTATTAAACTACTTCCACTTCCCTGACTTTCGTGTGTGTGCTTCACTGAGTTTATTGGATTGTTTGTATGGGTGTGGGTGAGGGGCATAAACAACACTAAAGAAGTGTCTCCCGTCTCCTAGCAACCATTAACTCCCTGTAGCTCCTCCTCTGGGGGACAGTGTTTCTTGAGCCCCTGGAATTTACTTTTGAACCATAAAGTAAGGGAAAAAAGATAGTAAATGTTTTCTCTAAAACTTCTTTTAAACTTTTTTAAATTATGGTTTTGGTAATGTTCCCACTACTTAAGCTAACTCTAATCATTTGATGAACAGTATTCTGTGTTTTTAAAATAGGTGTTTATAGATTATGTGTCAAATCATTTGAGTAGTGAATGAAACTTGGATAACTGACAAGTGTCAGAGACATCTTGAAATACATTATTTCAGTAGAAAGATTAAAAAGTAAGAGTCTTTCAGCATAGAGTATGCTCACATTTTTTTAAAGATTTATTTATTATATGTAAGTACACTGTAGCTGTCTTCAGACATACCAGAAGAGGGCGTAAGATCTCATTACAGATGGTTGTGAGCCACCATGTGGTTGCTGGGATTTGAACTCGACCTTTGGAAGAGCAGTCAGTGCTCTTAACCACTGAACCATCTCACCAGCCCCCATGCTCACATTTTTTTGATGAAGGGAACAACATTCTAAAAATATAATTAACTTGGTTTTTCACTTTCTACTTTTTCCACAGCCTCATGATTTTGATGAATGTCGGTTTGATATTAGTGTAAATGATAGTGTTTGGTATCTTCGTGCTCAAGATCCAGATCACAGACAGCAATGGATAGATGCCATTGAACAGCACAAGGTAAGATCACTGATGATCACCTGCTTGTGGAAGTCTCTGTAGTATTCTAGGTGATAACTCCTTCACAGTAATCATGACTTGTTAATCCCAGAGTTGGAAGGAGAAAGACTACTGACCTAAATCTTCATGGCGTGCTTAACGCAAGCTTTTTATTCATGTTCCCTGGGCTGCCTGTACCTGAGGTGGGGTTCAGGAGGTCAACATGGGATGTGAGGAAGACAGTGCTTTTATAGCTTGGGTAGGGGTGTTCTAAATAGAGGGCTTGGCAGGCAAAAAGACAAAGTTACAGGAGCTGAGCATCATTAGTCAACAAGTTAGTCATATCCACCTGAAACAAAGACATGGTTGCAAGGTGGGCATAACAAAGGTAGGTATAACAAAGTGGTCAGTCAGAGAACCTTTGGAAACAAACATAGGGTTGCAAGATTATTATAAACAACTTTTTAAACAAAAACATGATTAGATTGCCATTCCTGGAACAGGCAGTATAGAACCATTTGTAGTTAATGTTACAAGTGGGGCAAAGTTACAAGTTAGACATAGCCGAGAAACAGGTTTAATCATAAGCAGAAATGAACCTAGTTTGTCTTTATTATAAGGTGACTTTTAAGCCTAAGATGGAGGCAGGCTAGTTCTTCAATGCAAAGAATTATGAAGTATGTTACTGAAAAATGGAACTTTGTTTGGTGGAGTGGTAAAGATTAAGGCAGACACTTTAGAATTGTTTTTTGTCTAACACCACAATTGCACAAAATATTTATTAAAATAAATATTTTATTGTTAATTGAAATGAAAACATAACCTATTTCATAAACTAAACCTTGGTATGATTTTGTTGGTTCGTTTGTTTGGTTTTTGAGAGTCTCTCTCCCTCCGACTCCCAGGTGGTGTGATTAAGGGTGTGCCTCCTCATGCCCGCTCATCTTCTATTGTTGTCTAGGATCTGCTTTATCAATAATGTTTTTTAAATTATCTTATTAAAATGAATTTAAGAATAACATTCAGTTGTAAGAACTTAATGCTTAAAAATGTCAGTGTTCATTTTTATAGTCATTATAATCATTTGAGCAGATTTATAGTACAACCATTTGAAAATAATTTGATTTTTTTTTTTTATAACTATGAATCTTATAGAAAGTGTCCAGAAACTGGTATTACTGTTTAGGGCATGTTCTGTGACTTAAAGCTAATCTTTGTGGTCTGTTTTCGCTGGTAAGTTGTCTAAAGAACCATACAAGTAGTCTTCCTTATTCCTATTTCACTCGTATGGCAAAGCCCAGGCAAAGTTCTGTAGTCATGATACCATCCTTCAATGACTTAAGAGAATTTGTGCCTGTTTGCATACTTGTCTGTACTTGTTCACATGAGTGTCAACACATTTAGAGTTGAAATACCTGTTTTATTTTTGGCAGCCACAAGACACACAGGCAGCACAAAACAAGAAAAACCAGATTCATCTGATATGCCATGAGAACATTCTTCTTGATACCAGTGATTTGTTAGCTCTCCTTTTCCTTTCTTAGTTTATTTTCAGTTTAGAAAATAAATATCTTTTTAGTATTATGTTGGTTTAAAATGTTTTCTAAGTCTTAGTTATTTTTTGGCTATAACTTCATAAGAGAGCATAGATATGAAAAACGAGGGTCATTTTATTATTTAAAAACAAGATGAACCAGTACTTTAAAATCCCAGTCCTTTGAAGGCAAACTGACCTGGACTCACAGCAGCCTCTGCCACACGTGACTCTGGGCATTTGTGACTAACCTTCCAGACTTCCCTCAGCTGTCCTTGGTGGTGCTTCTAGTCAAAGCTATATCTCATTTATCTTTATATAAAATATATATCATTATAAGTTATGTACTGTGTGTGTGTATACACATCCATCCCCAAAGTGACAAATGTCCCTGCTTATAGTATAGTTGAAAAACCAAGGGCTTTGGAGTCAATAGATTCCGTAAATTATAGCATATTGTCTCTGGAAGAAGAGTTGAGCATTCAATGAGAGTGGCTAAATGTTCACACCCAGAAAGTTGATTATATTCATTCAGGGCCAGCTTTCTCATTGGAGATTAAAGATGTCATTTAAGCAGGACCAATTTGTATATTTTTAGCAGATTTGACCCTTAAGGTTTTGGTCAATTGATTTCGACTTATGGCTATTCTTTTCTCTGAGAGAAGTTTATTTTGTTCTCTCTCCTCAGTATAGTCCAGCCAAGGTACTATGCAAGTTCCCATTTTTATTTCCTATTATGAGTGAAGATAAGTACATAAAGGATATAGTCCATGTTATTGATTTCTTTGGATCTCAGAGATTAGACTTAAGCTGACCTTAAGTTCTTTGGAAAAACTAAAAAAATACAGCTACTTTTAAAACAAATAAATTTTGTTATTGTTATTCATGCTTAATGTACAAAAACAAAATATGTGTTGTGTGACAGATAAGCAGCATGTTAGTTGATATGTAAATTAACTGTAAATTCTAAAACTAAATTATTTTGATTTCTTTAACTAAAGGAGAAATTTCAAATGTTACTACCTTTAATTTACAAATTATCTTCTTTCTTTCCCTAATAAAGCAGATAGAGTAATGTATTTCCTGGGTCAATATCATTAAGAACTGTTGACTATTTCACTTAGAAATTTTACTAAGGTAAACATGAAGTTAACCTGATCTTTAGAATTAATGCCAAATTATTAAGGCGATGATGACACTAAGGCCTGCCAGTTTCTAGAAGTTACTGAGAACCAGCTAGTGTATCACGTGCTTTATGTGGCTCATGTCCTGTCACCCTGGAAAGTGAAGAAAGTATCATTGCACAAGGAGCTGACATATATGTAGTAAAATTAAATACTTTGTGTATTATGTTATTAACTTCTAGTTCATTCTAATTTTGTTTTGGGGGGTTTATTTTGTTTTTTTGTTTTGTTTTCTTAATTCCATACAGTTTTTCTCTCTCTAGCTGTTTGAGTCTACAGAACTCACTCTGTAGACCAGGCTGGCCCTGAGCTCAAGAGATCTGCCTGCCCTTACCACCCGAGTGCTGGGATTAAAGATGGGTGCCACCACTGCCATGCTAGTTCATTCTACTTTAGCATTTGATTTTATATTAATTCTCTTTTATATCAATTATTATTGGTAAACTCATTGCTGGAATACCGTTTTCTTAAGACCAATTCTTAAAAATTAGTACATCATCTGAATTCTCCTAGCCTATGTGTATAAACTAACGGAATTCCTCTTCTTTCTCTTGGGTTGCCATAAAAGGCAATGTGTCGAATAGACTAGTTGCTAAAATCAAGTCCATACAATTTTTTGAGTCATGCCACTACTATGTACCGGATGCATAATCTTAGTAAGTTTCCTATAAAATGAAATATGATAGCATGCTATATGTTTCCTCTTTCTCCACCTCCAAATAAAAACAAACAGGTGAGCAATATAACCTACTCAGGATAAACAAAAAAATGTAGATCATGAATGATATGGACTCTGATTATTTCAGCTCATTCAATTCACAGTTACTTTCTTTGGCTATTATCTGCTCTTTGGATAGCTGGACAGTCCACTTGGAACAGTAAACATATCTTTCTGTTCTGATGTCACTGGAAGGTTATTTTGGGTTTTATGTTTGTTTATTTGGTTTGGTTGGGTTGGATTGGTATGGATTGGTTCTTGTGGTGGGTTTGTTTTATTAGAAGTTCCAGACATGTTTTATTAATATTTAACATCTGGAAGGACTGAAGGTTTCTGTTCCTTCCCAGGATCCTCTTATACTCATACAATAAGCTCTATATTAATATATTTCATGCATATATACAGCACATGCCTTTACTCTCTGACTCTCATCAGTGCATGTATGAGAAACAAGTGTTCTTTCTGTATTATAAGACTTCTTGGGTGATAGAGAGGTAATGATAGTTAATCATTTTGAGGATGAATGTGTGCCAGATATGGTTATAACTGCATAATAGACTTACCTTATTTTACTCATATGTTTATATGAGAATACCATTGTTACCTGAGGTAATTGAAGCACAGAAAGATTAAGTAGCTGTCCAAGGTTAGACACTAGTTAGTAAAGGAGCCATTCTTTCCAACCCAAGAGGGTGGGCTTTTAGCCAATAAGGTCTTCTGCCATCCTACAAGTATGTATTTACAGGAAATAACTTATTGACTTAAGTCATGGACTTCTTGAGTCAGGCTATTCTCATATTTTAATAATTCTTCATGTTTATGGTAGTTTTTTTTTAGACTACAAGTTCCTTACAGGCTCAGATATATTAATTTGTAAGAATTATCAAATTGGGCACATAAAATTTACAATTTTTTGAAGTCTCCCAAACTCTTCCTTTAACCTTTAATGCCCAGAGTTAGAGTGATTACTAATTATTAATACAGTAGGGTCCTATACTCAGTGTCTACTTATGCTTTCCTTCCTTAGTATATTCATCCCAGAATAGCCTGCTCACTGGGAGCAGAAGTCTCAAAGAGCTGACTTCTATTTGTTTCTTGTTTTATTAGATATTGCATATTTTAGTGTGATGTTAAATAATAACTTATAAAAGAAAGTACTCAGTTCTAAAGTCATTTTTAAAATCAGATTTGTTTTCAAAATATATAGTATGAAATGAATAATTTTATTTAGAAACAATTTTTGGCTTTGTTTTTTTTTTGAGTCAATTTATATTTTGTACAACACTAAATGTCTTACTAAGATAAAAGTTTTATTTTATATTTAAATCTCTTGGCATTTTGCCTTTCAAATGAGAATGATGTTTAATCTTTGTAAACTAAAAACTATATGAAGTTTAGGTGATTGGTTTGTATTTGGATTAAATGAATATTTTTCTGGTATTGGTATGCCTCTATTTTTAAGAGCCTCTGTGTGCATTTTTTGTGTAACCAATTTATGAAAGAAAGGTATAAATGGTTTATTAGTGTTATTTTTAAAAATTGTGATGCATCCCTGGTGTCTTCTACAGTTAAAATTCTTGTGATAACAACTAAACACAATTGCAAAATTTTAATTTCAACAAATAAATATCAAAAGTAAATTGAGAACATTTTATATGAGCAGTGAAAAAGAAAAAATATTTTTAAAAAAAATCTCACCGGGCGTGGTGGCGCACGCCTTTAATCCCAGCACTCGGAGGCAAGAGGCAGGCGGATTTATGAGTTCGAGGCCAGCCTGGTCTACAGAGTGAGTTCCAGGACAGCCAGGGCTACACAGAGAAACCCTGTCTCAAAAAACCAAAAAAAAAAAAATCTCAACCATTTGATTTTACCAATGAAGATCCAGATGCTGGGGTGAAAGCCTGCTAGCTGAGGGAGGCAGAGAAATCACCCAGCTAACTTTCCTCCTCACCCAGTGTCCCACAAACATTCTCTTCTCCCATGCCATCTCAAAAACCTCTTGAACTCAATGACTCTCCCTTCTACTTCCTGTGTACCTCTCTATCTGTCCTCCTGACTTCCACGTACTCTCTAGGTTCACTTCCTCTTAACTGGTTACTTGCCTTGCCCCTTGACCTATGGCTGACTTCATTTAATCCTGTTTACAATAGTCAAGCAGAAAGCTCTTAGATTACAAATGTGTCCTAGAGCTGAGCCATGCCACAACTAAAAACAGGTTTTTCCAGTAAATAGCACAATCTCAGGGTTCAGTGTGATCAAATATCCTGTAACATTTCCCCCTTTTGGTCTAAATAAAAAGGAAAAGTTGTAACTCTTAACACAGTAAAGCTATTTATAATAATAAAACTATTTCTGCTAAGCTTTCTACAATATCCAGCTTGATTGTATTTGGCATTTATCATACACGCAGCTGAAGACATTAGCTTGATAAGATTTTTTTGTCTAATCATAGAAATTCTTATGAATCAGTTTGAAAAGTTCAGAAAGTATGTCAGGTCTGTGTGTAGGCTTGCCTATAGTCTTAAGCACTACAAAACAAAGGACAAAAACAGAAGTTAATAGCACCAAGAGTCAATGACTGTGTGAAGCTGCAGAAAGTCACTCAGGACTCAAAGCCGTGAAGTGTGCAGATATTTGAAAAGTTGAACTTAGATATCTACTTAGGTCAAATGAATTAAAATTTTGAAAAAAATACAAACACTGATATGAAAGATACATTCATTTTAATTATGCTCTTTAGCTTATGAGAATAGAGGCCAGTCTAAGTTCTATAATAAGTGATAAAATTGTCCTAAGCCCCAAAGAGTATAGAATACCATACTTAATCAAAGAAAGTCTTGGCTATGCCCTTAACTTTTTTTTTTTTTTTTCTTTTTTTGGTTTTTCGAGACAGGGTTTCTCTGTGTAGCCCTGGCTGTCCTGGAACTCACTTTGTAGACCAAGCTGGCCTCGAACTCAGAAATCTGCCTGCCTCTGCCTCCCGAGTGCTGGGATTAAAGGCTTGGGCCACTACACCCAGCTTGCACTTAACTTTTAAGTGATCTGATTGGTAACAAAATTTGATTCCTTTTCAGGCTTTGCCCTCAGATACAGTTGATGAAGGTGAATTTTACCGCCCTCGCTTTCTGTCTTAGCTCTTGTTTCTTTGTAACTTCTGTTCCCTCTCCATCTCTTCTCCTTGGTTTGTTACATTCTTTGCTGACTTTGCTTCAGTTTAACTTCAACTTTCGCTGCCCTAAACTCTTTGTAGTGCCCAATTGAAGAGGAGAGAGAGAGAGAGAGACAGAGAGAGAGAGAGACAGAGAGAGAGAAACAGAGAGAGAGAAAGAGAGAGAGAAAGGAAGGAGAAAAGAACAAGAACTTGATTGATTGCTTTTTCATATCAATTAGTATAAACTGATCATCCCTGGTCCGGTCTCAGTTAGTCATACAATTATGATTATTTTTGTTTAAACTTATGAATGGGATTAACAGTTACACTCGTGAGGCCATCATGTTGAGATCATCTAAGGATATAGGAATGGATTCTTTTTCTCTGCCGATTTAAAGAATAAAAAAGCAGGAAAAGCAAGTTCTTAGCACTCCGCCAAGTTTTATTAAAAGCAGAGTGCACAAAGAGACAGACTCCCTATGTAGAAAGGGTTCTAAAGACGGATTCCAAGTTTTTCTGGCAGAGCCCAAACTTCTCTATGTTTTGAGGTAGGATGGGCTCTCTTTCTGCCCCAGAATTGGCTAGTTCATGCTATTGTATTGGAATACATAAGCCATACAAAGAGAGGAAACTGATTTATTCTCACCCCAGAAGCCCCATTGGCAGGTTTGAGTCTTCTGGCAGGAAAAATCCCATTCTTTGCCTTGGAGAGAAGCAACAGGAAGTGAAGTGCTTAGATGAGAAGTACATTGAGCTGCCTGGAGCTCTTGTCTCCTGTCTGCCTGCCAGGGCTCTACTTCTAGTCCTTCAGAGTGCAATGCCATGAAAGTCTGACACTGTGGTATAGTTTATTAGGTTTATAAGTGTTTAAAATGTTTAGTCACATATTTCCCAGGAACAATTTATGTGACTATTACTACATTTTCAGCTTATTTTTCTACTCTTTTCTGTCCCTAATTCACTTACGTTTCTTTAGCTAAGAAACAGGTGAGGGCAAAAACAATGTTTAAATTCTATCTCATATTGCTAACTAATATAGATGACTTTAAATATGAAATTACATGTTACAAATATATGCCATTTTGTTCTATAGAACTTTTCTTTGGGAGTGAAGTCTTCAAGCAATCACTAGAGCAGATGGGTTCTGCTTTTCTGTATTTGATATGGGAAAGTAATGGTGGGTGCTTATTGTATGGACAATAGTAGAAACAATTTGCTAAGTTTATGCATGGATTAAACACTAGCTGAGAAAAATGTTTCTTTTAAAAAAGATCAAAGAATACAAAATGATTCTTTTCCCTTCAAGTCTTTTAGTGGTGGTCTAAATAGCTCTTTATTTATATTTCCTTGATTCCCTGATCAATGTTTTTTTTTGTTTTATATATTTTTATTAGATATTTTCTTCATTTACATTTCAAATGCTATCTAAAGCTCTTAGCTGAGCCATCTCTCTGGCCCCTTGAAGTAATTTTCCATTCCTTTCCCTCAATTTTTCTTTTTCTTTCACCTTTTGGTGGCAAAATGATAAGACTTAAGAGTTTTTAAACTGCTTAGTATATAAGGGAAATTACAAAGTGACTTGCATAGGTAAGAAACAACATAGGCACAAAAAGGTCCGAAGAAGACTTTGACTTTACACCTCAGACACAGAGATGACCTATGGACTGTAATACAGAGTAGTGATAAAGCCTTGAGGGAGAAAGATATAGTTAATAGAGTGCAACACTGCCAAATTTAAATATTCCATTTTACAACAACAAAATAACTATAATTCATACAAAGAAGTAGGAACGGATGATGCTTTTAAAGGAACAAAAAAAATAGAAACTATCCCTGAAAAAAATCTGAAGGTTAATCTAGTAGGGAAAAATATTAAATCAATTTCCTTAATGGTGCTTTAAGAGCTAAAAGAGAATCTTAAAAAATATAAAATTATCAATAAAGAATCTAAAAAGAATCATAAAGAGATTCTGTAACTGAAACATGCAATAAATGAAAAACAGTCACCTGGAGGACTCCTAAAGTGCTGCTGATCGTCAGTCTGTTTTGGAATCCCGAAGAAGTAGGGTCTAATATCAGTGACAGAATACCTCAGCAGGAACATATATGAACTTGACAGTGAGAGCAAACTGGCAAAAAGTAAGAACACCTTTTTCAGTGTCCTTTTATATGTGGGCTTCCACTAAAGGATATGGCCCAGATTTAGGGTAGGTCTTTCCGATTTAAAACAGACAATAAACCATTCCTCCTGGGTATGCCCAGCTACTTGAATTTTCGTTGATTCTGGAGAAAGTCACCTTGACAACCAAGAGCCATCTTTTTATTTTACAATCAGCTTGCTGCATGTGGTTGACAATGGATGCTCTCAGTGTCCTGAGTTGGTTGCCTGCCACCATGCCTTCCTCAACATTCTGGACCCTCCCTCTAGAACCATAAGCCATATGAAACACTCATGTACAACTTGGTCTTGGTGTTTCATCAAAGCAACCAGTAGGGAAGTTACAATTGGAATGGTTTGTTGCTGTGAAGAGCTTGAAGGTAGATAGATAAGTTTGGAACTCGGGACTCAAACAATGTAGTTAAGTATTGTAAGCAGAGCTTATTGCTGTCTTTCTGTTAGGTTCCTGGAAGACTACATGCTGAGAGGAATTTGGAAAATGGAAGCCTGGATTATGGTATTTCAGAGGGAAGCAAGGACTATATTGGAAACTAGGCTAGAGGACATGCATGTGAAATTTTGGAAAAGAATCTGGCTGCTAAGACCAGAATCTGTGTGCTAAGATCTTTTCTGAGGCTAAATTAAAAAGTAATTTCTTTGGGCAAGGAAATTTCAAGATAGCATAATATCATATGTGTGGCATAGTTATTACTTACAGTTCTTATGCAGTAAAAATACAATGAAAAAAGTGAATGAGTCAGAAAGAAATACAAAGTGTACATTTTGGAAGAAAAAGTGTACTAGGGAGCCTAATTGTTAAGGGGCACTTTGTTTTTAATAGACTGCTTTCCCACACTTTGCATTATGTTTTGAACATATTTTCTTTTCTTTTTTTATTAGATATTTTCTTAATTTACATTTCAAATGCTATCCCGAAAGTTCCCTCTCCCCTCCCCGCGCCCTGCTCCCCTGCCCACCCATTCCCACCTCTTGGCCCTGGTGTTCCCCTGTACTGGGGCATATAAAGATTACATATAAAGAATGCAATACCAAGGGGCCTCTCTTTCCAATGATGGCCGACTAGGCCATCTTCTGCTACATATGCAGCTAGAGACACTAACTTTGGGGGTTCTGTTTAGTTCATATTGTTGTTCCTCTTATAGGGTTGCAGACCCCTTTAGCTCCTGGTGTTCTATCACTAGCTTCTCCTTTGGGGGCCCTGTGTTCCATCATATAGATGACTGTGAGCATCCACCTCTGTATTGGCCAGGCACTGACACAGCCTCACATGAGACAGCTATATCAGGGTCCCTTCAGCAAACTTTTGCTATCCTATGCAATAGTGTCTGAGTTTAGTGAATGATTATGGGATGGATCCCCCGGTGGATGGTCCATCGTTAAGGGGCACTTTTAAGGAGAGGCCTCATTCTCTTAATGGGAACAATAAGAAAGGTACCTTCTTGGCAAGGCCTCACCCAGCTAAGCTTTCTGGTTGTGAAAAAGAAATCCCAAGAAAGCAATTGCTTCAAGATAAGAACTGTGCTGCTAATGTGTCAAAGAGTGTGAGGATCCATTCCAAGCTGGCAGCCAGACTTGAGAGTGTATTGGATTTGTAAATGTGAAAACCACAAAAGTGGGGTCAGAGGGCAGGGCAGGGTCATGAAGTCTTCATTCTAGGTTTCAAAGATGCTGAGACCAAGCAGCATGTGGCCATACAGAGGCCCTGAGAGGTCAATGGGTGGATCTGTGAAAGAAAAGCCTAGCACTAGACGTAGGAGTTGGAGGAATCAAGTTAGAACTGGACTGGAAGCCTTCTTCCTTTGTGTTAGAAGATTCCATGCAAATTATCAAACAAAAGCAGTCCTTTCCAATTGGAAAGCCAGTAAAGCACAGTGATGACTGGACCAGCAAGATAGCCACCGTTGTGCAGTAGTGGCCATAGTATCTTAGGGATAACCAACAATTATCTATAGGCTTAGGCATGCTCAGTAGGATGGAATTTTGACAGATGCTATAACTAGCCAGCTACTGGAAAGATTATCAACCCTAGAAAAGATCTCACTACTTTTAGGTCCTGTATACAATATAATTTTATAATTTCTATTTTCTAAATGTGTATACATACATATTAAATATGTATACTTAGCTCTCACCCCTTATCAAAGAAGCTTCTTTGATAACACATAGGCACTTGTACAACTAGTCCAGTCGTTGAGAATTAGTGACTTTAGGGTTTTCAACCCCTAACTGGTACATCTGCAAAGCAACTCCTACACCTAAGACTCAGAGAAAATCTTGGAAGAGTGGCTGAAAAAATTGGAAGGACCAGAGGCCAATGATGTCTACTGTTTGATAGTGTCTCCTAGATGACATGGAAAATGCACCCATGAATTATCAACAATATGGTTGCCTGAAAAGACCAGCATAATACCATCACCAGTTGACATGCTAATGCAAACAGAAGAATTTCTACCTGATCCCACCACTGAAGAAGAGCTACAGGTGGTCATTGGCTGCTGAGAAAGGGATAATCAGTTTCCTCCAGGGAAACGCTCCCAGCCAGGGTGTCCAGCCCCAAGTGCTCAGCCCTGGACACATGAATATGTAAGCAAAGCTAATTGGATTAAGTACGTTTTATATACATGTGTATGTGTGTATATATATTCACATACATACAGATGTGTATGTATAAGTAGCAATAATAACTAAACAAATCATTACTTTGGGAGGGAGGGGAACATAGTAATAGCTGGGGTTCGGAGGGAGATACAGGAGTAATATAGATGCAGTGCTGGTGTAGCTCGTGTATGAAGTACACAATCAGGAGAACTTAAATAAGGGTGAGCTCTGGCTTGCGGAGGAGCCCCCAGATGGTGGAGATGTCAGATCCATGAGACCCCCATCTGAGAAAAGCTGCATATAGGGGGCATGACTAGCTCAAGAGAGAATTTAAAATGCACTTCCCAGACATTGGGCATGGAGCTGTGTCATTTGTTCTTTGTCCTGGGTGTGTTTGGTTCTTGCTTTGGTCCAGTATTTTCTCACTGTGCTCTTTCCCTTCCTTTTGGAATAGGAGTGTATAGTATATCTCACTGTATATTGGAATTTTGCCACCTGCTTTTTTTTACAGGGGTTCACAGTTAAGAGTTTACCTGATCTCTCAAAAGACACTTTGGATTTTAAGAGTGTTAAGACTGTGCAAGACTATAGAGACTTGTAAATTTGCCCTAAATAACATTTTTCCTTATAAATGACCATTAGCCTATATGGATCATAAAGTGAAAAGTGGTGGTTATGTTTTTAGTTTTTTTACGAGTATGGGCATTTTCTAATATGTAAGTCAGCTTACCATGTAGATGCCTGGTACCTGTGAGACTGGAAGAGGGCATAGGAACCCCCAGGAATGAAATTACACATGGTTGTTAACCACCATGTTGAGTGTTAGGAATTGAACCAGAGTCCTCTGGAAGTGCTTCTAACTGCTTAGCTATCTCTCCAGCCTAAAATGTCATTTAAATGAGAAATGTCCCCCATAGGCATCATGTATTTGAGCATTTAGTCTCCAGTTACTGGTGATATTTGGCAATTTCATAGTACCTTTAACATTTCTGTTTAGTAGCAGTTAAAATCTAAAAAGGAAATCAACAAAAATTAAATTCATAATAGCCTGAAAAAGAATTCAAGACTTGAACAGTCTTGAATTAGTCTTGAACAGTGAAGACTGTCAAAATGAGAGGGGTGCTAGAGAGAGACTTGCTGGTTTTTATGAAGGCTGGAGTAGAACTCTGGGAGTGTTTTCTACATCATAGTGTCTTATTGATATATAATGTTTAGTTGTCCTGAAGTGTTTCTAATAGCCTTATATTTTTAAGAATTATATTTTTGAGAATTATAGAGTACATGACATGACATGACATGACAACTGAATAGTTGGTATATGCCAAAGAAAATGGGAAGAAACATCCCTGTCTTAGTTACTATTGTATTGCTGTGAAGAAACACCATGACAAGCAACTTATAAATGGAAGCTTTGACTTTTGATGGGCTTGCAGTTTCAGAAAGTTAGTCTGTAAGCATGAAGGAAGCGTGATTGCACCAGGCAGCAGGCATGGTACTGGAGCAGTAGCTGAGATCTTATATCCTGATCCACAGGCAGAGAGCTCAGGGTAAAAGGAATTAAATATTCTAGCTAATCTGTATAAAAGACTCACAATCTAGATATTTTATTTACAAGCTGGAAGCCTGGATTGGGCAGGTTTTGGAGCTATTTTAACTTACATCCCAGCCAAATGTCCCTTTTTACTTGCTGTTTTTCTTGGCCACGTGCTCATGATCTATCTCTTCTCATGGCAGCTTCTTCCTCCCTTGGTCTCCTTTCCTCTCTCCCCCTTTTCTCTGCCTGCACACACACACACACACACACACACACACACCCTAGGTAATGAAAAACCTGCCTGCTTCTATCTATTGCCTAGTCATAGGCTTTCGCCTTTCATTGACCAATTAACTTGGGGAGCAAGGTTACATAGCATCATTTGGTATACATGAGGATCTCATCATTAGGGGGCAACCAGACCTTGGGGATCAGTATTTAACATTTGAATACAAGCAGCATCAGACCAATCTCCTATAGCTCAAGACTGGCCCTAACATGTATTTGGGAAATACTAGTCACATACCTTCTAATCCCTCCCAAAACAGTTTCATCAACTAGGGTTCAAGTATTCAATATATGAGCCTATGAGGGGCATTCTTATTTAAACTGCCACATTCTATTCTCTGGACCCATATGTAGGCTTGTAGCCATTATCATAATGCAAAATTCATTCAGTCCAACTGCAAAAGTCCCCATATTCCTTTAGAGTCTCAACACTGTTTTAAAGTCTGAAGTCTATTCTGAGACTTAAGCCAGTCAGTCTCTTAACTCTAACACCCTGTAAAGTCAAAAGTCAAGTTATAGCCAGTTGTGGTGGTTGGTGCACTCCTTTAATCCCAGCACTCGGGAGGCAGAGGCAGGTGGATTTCTGAGTTCGAGGCCAGCCTGGTCTGGTCTACAAAGTGAGTTCCAGGACAGCCAGGGCTATACAGAGAAACCCTGTCTCGAAAAAAAAAAAAAAGTCAGGTTATATGTTCTGAACATACAGTACACAGAAAATACCATTACCATTCTAAATGGGAGGAAAGGGTGTGTAGTGAGGAAATACTGGACCAAGGCTGACTGAAACCCAGCAGGGCAAACTCCAAATCCTGTAACTCTGTCTGACATCAAAGAGCCACTCCTTCCAGCTTTGCTGAATGAAACACTCTCTTGGGCCATTTCCACACCCTGTCTGCAGCTCTTCCTGGTAAGTTTCCTATAGCTCTGGCATCTACAACATCTTGAGGTCTCCGATGCAATTCAGGCTACACCTTCAAAGATCTCATGATGGCTTGTCCTGGATTCTATGCAGGGACTCCCCTGCCTCGTGCTTGGTCTTAGCCTTAGCAGTTTTCCTTAACTTCCAAAGAAGATTCTACAATCTGTTTACTGCTGTATCCTTTATAACTAAAGCCAAAACCACAAGGCTGAAGCTGCTAAGTTCTACTTGCTTGGGATATAATCTGTCCCCTCCTTGAATTACATTTGCATAAACTCATTGTTGCTCTTTAAAAACAGATAATTCCTTAAGCCTGTATTAGCCAGGAGGGGTCTCTCCCTGAGGGCGTCACTCACTTTATACCATTTGTCTTCAGGCCTTTCTTTAAACTTCTCAGATCCTTAAGTACAAGGTTTGGCTCCAACAGTACATTCTCTTGGGCTCTTTTCCTCCTAAAACTTGTATTTTTTTATTTTTTTTGCCCCACTTGCTCTTTTTCATTGTAAATGTGCATAAGATTACTAGGTTAGCATGGAATCTACTCTGTCAATATTAGTCTATACTTTTCAGTTTTACTTGGGGCAGATTTTTAGGACAAGGCAAAAAACAACCACATTCTTTGCTAAAATATCACACAAATGGTCTCCATCTAGTCACCAATACATTTTCGCTCTGAAACCTTGAGATGGGGCCTCCAAAGCAAATTGCTTGCAGCAATACAATCTTCCACACTTCTACCTGGCTCGTCCATCCATTAAGTCCTGCCTGCAGGATTCAGCTGCTTTCTTTCTTTCTTTCCTTCCTTCCTTCCTTCCTTATTTAATTTTATTTTTTTAACGTATTCACTTTATATCCCACACACTGCACCCTTCCCAGGGCAACACACACATACACAGTTCTTCCCCCATGTCACTCTTCTCTTCTCTTCTCTTCTCTTCTCTTCTCTTCTCTTCTCTTCTCTTCTCTTCTCTTCTCTTCTCAGTAGGTGGTGGCGCCCCTGGGTATTGCCTCTACCCTGGCACTTCAAGTCTGTGCAAGGATAGGGAAATTTCTCTCCCACTGAGGCCAGACAAGGCAGCCCAGCTAGTAGAGCATATCCCACAGACAGGCAACAACTTTAGGAATAGCTCCGGCACCAGTTGTTTGAGACCCACATGAAGGTCAAGCTGTATATCTGCTACATATGAGCAGGGAGGCCTAGGTCCAGCCTGTGTATGTTCTTTTGTTGGTGGTTCAGACTGTAAGAGCCCCAAGGGTCCTGGTTAGTTGACTTTGTTGGTCTTCCTGTGGAGTTCCTAATCTCATTGGGGTCTGCAATCCTTCTTCCTATTCTTCCATAAGAGTCCCCAAGCTCCATCCACTGCTTGACTGTGGGTGTCTTGTATCTGTCTGAGTCAGCTGCTGGGTGGAGCCTCTCATAGGGCAACCATGCTCCTGCCTGCAAGCATAACAGTATCATTAATAGTGTTAGGGATTGGTACTTGCCCATGGGATGAGTCTCAAGTTGGACCAGTTTTTGGTTAGCCTCAGTCTCTGTGCCATCTCCAGTCCCTGCATTTCTTGTAGACAGGATAAATTTTAGGTTGAAAGTTTTGTGGGTGGGTTGGTGTCTCTATTGCTCCTCTAGGGTTTCTGCCTATTAGTTGCTTTTCTCATCCAAAGTCCCAAATTCCACATTCCACCAACAGCGTGGTCAGGCAGGCCAGTTACTGCAGTGAGCTACTCCCTGCTACCAACTATGTTTTAATTACTGTTTTGTTGCTATGAAGAGATGCCATGACCAAGTCAACTTATAAAAGAAAGCATTTATTTGAAGGCTTGCTTACAGTTTCAGAGGGTTAGCCCATGATCATCATGGTAGAGACCTTGCAACAGGCAGGCATAGTGACTGGAGTAGAAACTGAGTTTACACTTTGATCCACATGCAGTAGGCAGAGATCTCCAGACTAAGCCTAGCATGTGTTTTGGAAACTTCAAAGCCCATCCCTTGTGGCTACCTTCTCCCAAAAGCCCACATGTCCTAATCCTTCCTTAAAAAGCCCACCAATTAGGGACCAAACATTCAAATTTATGAGCTTATGGGGGCCACTCTCTTTCAAGGCACCACAATTCCCAAGTTAATATAAGAAATTTGATCATTGAAAGAAAGGAAAGAAGGAAGGACGTAGGGCTGGAGAGCGATGGCTCAAAAGTACTTGCTGCACTTCCAGAGCATTTATGTTTGGCTCCCAGTACCTACATCTGAGACAGTTCATAACTGCTTATAACTCCAGCTTCAGAGGATCCAATACCTTCTGGCTTCCACAGTTACCTGATCATACAAGGTGCTAACACACAGATGTACACATACACATAAGGGAAAAATACTTTAAAAGGTGAAAGAAGATACAAATGGCAACTTGTGGTCTATTTTGCATAATTTAATATTGCTACTATTTCTGGTCTATCTAAAATGTGCTGTGTGTCTAATACAGTGCCTTCATATTCCTAATGACATTTCTGTGCAAAAATAGAGAATCTACCCGATGTTTATTTGTAGCCTGAAGAGACTTCATTATCAAAACAATCTTTAAAATGAGCTGAAAAAGACAAATCATGCTTATCCAACCTTACTACAAAACCATATAATTAATTATCTTAACATGGATCAGAATCTAGTTGGTATGTCTGGCCATAGGCTGCATGCACTTGAAGATAGCTATGAATGTGGCCAAACACCAAATAGAAAACTTACTTCAAACACATTATGAGATTTCTTTTGTGGCTTTGTCTTTAATTCATAAGTGGTAGCTTTGTAGAGATGACTGACAGTATTATGATGTCAAAAAGTTGGGCACTGTCTTAGTTAGGGTTTTACTGTTGTGATCAGACACCATGACCAAGGTAACTCATAAGGACATTTAATTGGGGCTGGTTTACAGGTTCAGAGTTTCAATCCATTATCATCAAGGCAGGCATGGTACAGCAGCTGCTGAGAGTTCTACATCTTCATCTGAAGGCTGCTAGAAGAATACTGGCTTCTAGGCAGCTAGGATGAGGGTCTTAAAGCCCACACCCATAGTGACACACCTACTCCAACAGGGCCACACCTTCTAATAGGGCCACTCCCTGGGCTGAGCATATACAAACCATCACAGGCATCCAGGAAGGAAATACCTAAGGTCATCCTGAAAACGTGGCAAAATGTTGACAGCATTCACTCTGGCAGTCATGTATTAGGTGTAACTCCACTTTTCAGGCAGTAAAGGAAACAGACAAATTCAGCATTATGAAGATTGGCAGGTTTGCTGCATTGAAATACTTCATAGAGCAAGAAGAGCTGTAATTGGGAAAAGATTTTCATTTTTCTAATAATACCCATTTCATACAGAGAACTTCTAAAACCTAACTACAATATTAAAAACAGTTCAGCAGTGGACAAAAGACTTAGTGATGATTTTAAGTAGTCTTGAAGGTCAGTGTGTAAAGAGACAAGCTTAGAGCCACAGTTGTAGTTACCACAGTTGAAAGGAGAGAGAAATGCTGTGCTGCCATTTAACACATACGGAGTTTCCGTTTCACAAGATGAAGTGTCTGGACTTTGTTGGTACAACAATGTGTGTGTGTGTGTGTGTGTGTGTGTGTGTGTGTGTGTGTGTATGTGTGTGTGTATTGTGCACTTAAAAACGTTCATCTTGATTCATATTTCAAAACAGGAATAAATCCACAAACACATGCTAGAACAAAAGACTTCTTTTATTGTATTACTGATATAAAATATTTAAGAGTAAATGAAAAGAGGTTAACATTCTATGCAATTGAATATCTGCCGTTAACAAGACCCTATTTAAGTACTGTGGGGAAGGTCAGATAGGAAATGCTGAGATCAATACTATGTAACAAGAAATAAAAGAAATAGATTGCCTGAGGCTACAATTCAGCCTGAGTACACAGGGGAGAAATTGTAGGACAAAATCAAAGTGGTTAGAAACCTGTGTCATCAATCTAAGTTCTCCCCAGGCCACTGAATGAGGATTTTTTTATTCTACCTGTGTAGAGATTATGGATGGATGAGATACTCAGGTGGACAAAAAATACTGGTTTTTAAGAGCTTTCATTTCCTTTGACTTGACAATAGCAATTTGTGACAGTAAGTATGAAGCAGCAACTGCAAGAGACCCTTGGGATTCTGAACTCTGTGCAGGCCTTGAGTATCAGAATCCAGGGTATTACAGCACTGTCTTAGCTTGAGATCTGAGGGTCAGGGCCTGTACGGGCTTTTCTTTGTCCTTATCGTGTTTTACCAGCTCTGACTCTTCCCTTACCCCTTTTCTTTTTGTCTTTGCCCCAACCCTTTCATTTCCTATTTCTTTCCTGCTCAGTTGCACCTCAGCTGTTGAGCTGGTCCTGCCAGGACTTCCAATACCTGCCTTTGTCTAAGAGTCTGGAGTACATCACCAGGATACCTGGAGGAAACGTTAGAGATGGGCACATGAATCTGGAATTGAATCCCAGATCCTTTTCTAACCAGTGTTGTAACTCTGAACACAGTATATAAAATCATCTATACAATGAGGATAGCAAAGGAGTTATGAACAACACTCACTGTACTAGTCCAAAGGAACCCTACTTCTTTGCCTTTACTGTTGCTCTTCCCATTGTATGATTTTTCAATGATGCTTTCTGGAATAAATGTGTTAAAACATACTATTTAAAAAGATTTTTGGAGTTTTTTGATTATGTGAGGGTGGGGTATGGCATGTTAGTGCACTGTCACTGGAAACTAGAATAAGGTGTCTAGTTCCTGAAGCTGGAGTTAGGATGGTCGTTGACTACTGAAGCCACTCATATCCATTGCTCTCTTAAGATACAGCATCTTGCTTCCCTAAGGTTTGTCTTCATATAACATGGGTCCCAGACTGATTGATGTTGTAGTTCAGCTGCTTGGGCTTTTTAGAATTTCCATTTCAGAAAAAGTTCTATATTTTGATGTTAATATTTTTGTATTTTCTCTTTTCCCTTAATTTAAATCATGACTAGGTAATTTTTGACACCATATGGAAATGTTTGCTTTTTTCTTTGCTGTGTTGCTTGCTAGTGATCATTAATAGGAAAAATTAATTATTTAAAGAAAATGCTTTACAATTTTAAATTCAATATTTAGTATATTTATATGCCACTTTTAGGGCTTAGATGGGTTAATGATGCAAAATGATAGTTAAATTTATCTTCCATATAGTTAAACTATCAAACCTGCCTAGTAACTTTAAGATAAGTAAGTTTGTAGACAGTTCTACTATTTTATTAAGTTCATAGCTTTGAACTGTGTGATTTAATTATGATATTCTGAAGTCTAAAAATCCCAAGCACATAGGAGAAAGGAATTAGTCTAAAGGTTACTATAGTTCTTTGGCCAGTAGTAACCCCTGTCAGCTTTCCAAGCATACAATCTGAGTAGTATGCTAATGACTCCCTCTACTGGACAGAAGAGCAGTTTCAGTTTTTTTATTTTTATTTTTTTGTTTGGAGGTTTTCATTTTTGGTTTGTTTTTGTCATTGTTTTTCTGTTTTCTTTTTGTAAGGATTGAATGTTTAAATATAATGTAGGCATAATCTCATTACTATGATATTTAGAGAGAAACCATGTCTTGTATATGGTATTTGTAACGTGTAATGTAATTTATCCCTAGCCAGCTGTCATTTTAAACTCTGGCAAAGTTGAGAAAGAAGAGGCTTTTGTTGCAGGGACAGTGAAAGGGGGACTTTTTTTTTTTTTTTAACTGATTCACTTTACATTCCATTTACTGCCTGCCTCCTTGGCACCCCCTCCAAAAATCCTCACCCCCTTTCCCTTCTCTGAGCAGGTAGGGCCCCCCTAAGGATCCCCCTACCCTGACACATCAAGTCTCTGCAAGGCTAGGCACTTCCTTTCCCACTGAGGCCAGACAAGGCAGCCCAGCTAGAAGAACATATCCCACAGACAGGCAACAGCTTTAGGGATAGCTCCTGCTCCAGCTGTTCGAGATCCACCTGAAGTCCAAGCTCTACACCTGCTACATATATGTGGTATGCCTAGGTCCAGCCCATGTATGCTCTTTGGTTGGTGATTC
Source organism: Mus minutoides (assembly GCA_902729485.2). NCBI lineage: Eukaryota > Metazoa > Chordata > Mammalia > Rodentia > Muridae > Mus > Mus minutoides. The sequence goes on from LR749636.1 coordinate 2,161,579, forward strand.
AGACTCTGAGAGCCCCAAGGGTCCAGGTTAGTTGACTCTATTGGGCTTCCTGTGGAGTTCCTATCCTCTTTGGCCTGCCATCCTTCCCTTATTCTTCCATAAGAGATCCCAAGCTCTGTCCACTGTTTGACTTGGATCTTTGCATCTGTACAAGTCATCTGCTGTGTGGAACCTCTCAGAGAACAGCCATGCTAGGCTCCTGCCTGCAAGCATAACAGTCTCATTAATAGCGTTAGGGATTGGTGCTTGCCCATGGGATGGGTCTCAAGTTGGGCTGGTTATTGGTTGCCCATTCCCTCAGTCTCTGCTCATCCCCTGTGCCTATATTTCTTGTAGACAGGATAAATTTTGGGTTGAAATTTTTGTAGGTAGGTTGGTGTCTCTATTGCTCCACTGGGATTCCTGCAAGGCTGCAGGAGGTGGCCTCTCTTTTTTTTTTTTCCTTTGTATTGAGTCTTTGTGAATTTCACACCATGTACCCCAATTGCTCTCCCGGTCCCTCCATATCCACCCTCTGCCTTGCAACCTCCCCTGAAAGGGGTGGGAGGTGTCCTAAAGCAAATATTGTGAAAAGGAAAGGCATCCCTTTAGTAACTATTTATATTCTGGATGAGTAGTCTGGGTAGAATTTGGGATTTTCAAAATACTCATAGGTAGGTGATTAAAGGTTGTGAGTTCAGCTTCTTTCATGTGGGAGAATGAGTGAGATTAAAAGACCAGCATTCCTTTCAAGGATTAGCCCCAAAGCAGCAGCAGTGAGTATAACACTGTATTGTTATATTGACTGTAATTTCTCCCCATTTTCTTCTACCTCTACCATACTCTTACCTCAAAAAAAAATCCAGATATTTCAAATTCAAATTAATGTTGCTTTGATTGTTGTACACAAAATTACTATTCATTTAGAATTTTTACTTGTCTAAGAAAGTTTTTCTTTTCATATTGACATCTTTGGTAGACTTGACTTGAAAAAAATAGAAAATCAATTTAGAGCTCTAAGTTTATGTATTAAAGTGGCTGTCTAGCTATTCCTTTAATATTTGACTGTTCTTGATATTTTATTCTGCAGCTCCCATTTTTGTTAAAACTATTGCAGTTAACAGATCTAGTACAACAAATCTTCATTATTTACACTGAGTAACAATGAAATTAGGATTTGTTTGTTTACCAGACTGATTTTCATAATTTATCATGGAATTTATTTAAGGGAAGTTATTAAAGACAAATACTCTAATCATAATGAACATTCATGTGTTATTCATGATTTAACATATATTACACCAATATTTTAATAGAATCTGGTTTTATCATGTCCTTGCAATAAGATGGTATTGCCTGTTTTAAGATACTGGAACTTGGCCTGGCGTGGTGGCGCACGCCTTTAATCCCAGCACTTGGGAGGCAGAGGCAGGCGGATTTCTGAGTTCGAGGCCAGCCTGGTCTACAAAGTGAGTTCCAGGACAGCTAGGGTTACACAGAGAAACCCTGTCTCAAAAAACCAAAAAATAAAAAAAATAAAAAAAAGAAAGGCTCTAAAAGCTGTAGTGTGAGAATCCTTTAGTAAAGCTTTTCCTTGTTTGATTACAAGGCCTTTAAAAACATCACTAACGTGTACTTGCTCTGAACGAGACTTCTGGGTGTGAGCAAGTAAATGAGAAGAGTGGTACATTTGCATTTCAAGGCCAAGTTGTTGAATTTTGAATATTTTTAAAATGTCTATAATTTGTATCTTTAAAATTGGACTGTGAATTGTAGAGAGCTATTTTATTTAATTTCTGCTTAGAAATGACTCTCATAGATATCTGAGATACTTAATTTCTGAAAGTCTTTAGATTTTGTTGTCTGTTAACAGATTTTCTTATTTCTAATTTCAGTCTTTGGCAATTACCAAACCCATTCTATTAAAATGTGGAAATACTAAACTTACAAGTTAGCATTCTTGTGAAAAACAGAAGAAAAAACTCAAACAGCTTTAAGGGCAAATGGAGCACCTACCTGTAGGATTTATATTCTACCAGTGGATATCATTAAAAGATAAGAAGCTTTACTCTGTCAGCTTCATGGTTGCTGTAATTACAGGTCCCTTTTGGTATGATCCTGTGATACTGAAATGGACTTACAGGCTTATTTATATTCTCAAAGTTTACTGGTTTTAGTTTATCCGCAGTTTGCATTTTGATAAACACCCTTAAGTTTTTCTTGAACCTTTTTAAAGTCCTCACTTATGTATACTGTCACATGTTATACTCTGTACCCTGACAACCCCTCTCATCATAGTTTTGCTGTCTGTGTGCATGTGTGTGTTTGTGTTGTTGCTGTTTTATAGCAAGACCCTGTCTCAGTGAAAAGGAGGGATACAGAAGGTAGAGGAAACAGGGAACGAAAGGGAGGAAAAAGAACCTTAGTGATTAGGATACATAATCTAGCTTTTGTTTCTTTGCTCTTAGTATTAGTGTTTGAAAAAGCTATATGATTTTCCTCTGTGCAAATAGTTATTGAATACAAATATTTGTTTAAAGCCATAATAGGTATAATGTGATATTCTGTTGTTTAAAACCACAATAGGTATAATGTGATATTCTATCAAATGATACAATACAGAATCTTGGATTTCTACAGCAAAAATATTTGATTTGCTATAATTTATTTTATTATTAGTTTTATTTATCCTGTTTTATGGGTATTTACCTGCATATAATTTTATGCACCACTTGCATGCCTAGTGACCATGGAGACCAGAGAGAGAACTGGCTCTCCTAAGACTGAAGTTACAAAGGGTTGTAAGGGACAAATGTTAAGATCAACAAATGCTCTTAACTACTGAGCCAGCTCTCCAGACTGATTCACTGTAATCAGATCCAAAATCTTTGGTTTCAGGGACTTGGAAACTTTTCCATAGATGATTGCTTTGATGATAGTACTAGCATTTGGCTGAGAGTAGCATGTAAAATGGACGTTATGACAGGTATCCAGCTCATTAAAATAAAACAAATTTATTGTGACAATGCTGGATCTATGCACAAACACCCAGGAATCCAAGTTACCTTCTATGACTAGCAAAGATCAACTCTTCTTTGTGTCATGAGCTATCAAGGTAACTAAAGAAGTGAACATTTACAGTTGGCTTTCAGAAAGATTTAAGTCAAGTAGCAATTTTTAAATATAAGCTATTAAAATTTTATGCTAAATCTATAATTATGATAAGAATTGTTGAAATACAGAGAGACAAGGGCTCAAGAGATAGCTCATCAAGTAAGAGCACAGTCTGCCCTCCCAGAGGACCTGAGGTCATTCTCCAGCACTCATCAGCAGCACACACCACAACTCCAGGAGATTGGGAGCAGCCTCTGGTCTTTGTATACACACACACACACACACACACTTAAAAAATAATACAAAATCTTTTCAAGGAAATATAGATAAACTGGGATTATAGGAAAAGTTTCAATGACTGTAGAGGGAAATCACCGACTTTCCTCTAAAGAACAAAAGTACATTTACAGTATTCCTCCTACAGCTCTGACATTTTCATCTTCATTGAAGCCCTTCCCCAGTTTCTGTTCAGCACCATTCTATTTCCTTGTGAGTTTGACCACTATTGATCCTATTGTTAAATAACTTGTTTAGCCTGTTAGTGCAACATGTAGCATTCTAAATTACAGTGTCATCAGAGACTTGAAAGGCAAGTTTTGCATCAGTGGGTTGGCTATTTCTTATATAAATCCAAATTGGTAATTACTGTTGTAATAACCTTACTGATTTTTTTCACCCTCTTAAATATTTCTATTTAATATTTTTAATGTAGACTTTACTTTTACTTTTTTAGACTGAATCAGGATATGGATCTGAGTCCAGCTTGCGTAGACATGGCTCAATGGTGTCACTGGTGTCTGGAGCGAGTGGCTATTCTGCTACATCCACATCTTCTTTCAAGGTTTGTGATCATAATGTCTTAAGGAAATGTTATGTGAGTATAGTATTGGACATTGTGAGCACAACTTATGGTTTTTATTTGTGTTAGTGTGTGTGTGTCTTTATGTCTTTGTGTGTGTGTTTGTGCACACACATGCGTCTGCATACATGTCTGCATACATATGCAGAGAACAGTTAGTAGGAATCAGTCCTCTCCTTTCACCATTTGGGTCCCAGGAATTAACCTCCAGTTGTCAGGCTTGGCAGTAAGCATTTTGATCCTCTGAGCCATCTGACCAGTCCTTGATAGGTTTTTTTAGGTTTGTTTTTTAAAAGAACTTTTCTACAATGTAATTTATTTGAAGTTGTTAAAAAAAAATAAGGGATGAAGTCATGGTGCACACAAATAGAAAATGAACACGTTAGATTTTATTACCTTCATTAATGATGTAAGATAAGACTTTACAGCTTGGTTCAAAGGAGAATCTGGAGAATATTAAAATGATTTGCTTATGTAAAACTGACCAGCATCCATAGATTAATAATCATTGCCTTAAGAATTTGGCTGAGTGGCAGAGCACTTGGCTAGCTTGCAAGGGTCCTGGGGTTAACCACCGCACTGCAAAAGTAATCAATGCTTCTGCACATAGCAAAGCTTACTTGCATCTCTTGAGACAAAAGTCACATAACACTATTTGATTTCCTATTCAAAAACTTGTCAGATAACTCATATACAATGACAAGGAAAAACTTAGGTGGTCTGACTTGATCTTCCCCTCAGGGTTTCCCTGACAGCACTCATCAATACTACTAAATTACATTCAGTAATAATGAATTTGTCCATTTCAAAGTCTGTCTATGTCTCTTCACAGTATTTTAGCAGATTATCAGGCAGTATTCCTTTCCTGTTATTTATAGGTTTGTCAGTTTCAAAGCCTTCTTCAAGCCTGTTCCTAGGAATAGTACCTTGAACTTTATAGCTCTAATTACCCCATTCCCTCCATGCATGGGTGTCAGCCTAAAAGGTGACTAAATATCATAGGGCCAACAGCCCATATTTGTTTTACTTTACTCACACACCCTCTCTTTATGTTTTGCAGAAAGGCCACAGTTTACGTGAGAAATTGGCTGAAATGGAAACCTTTAGAGACATCCTGTGTAGGCAGGTTGATACTCTCCAGAAGTACTTTGATGTCTGTGCTGATGCTGTCTCCAAGGATGAACTTCAAAGGGATAAAGGTTAATTCAGCTATTACCACTATTTTTTACTTGAAGAATGAGTAGATTTAAAGCCTCTAAATCTTAATGAGTAATGTCTCTAAGTAATAAAGGTAATTATAAGTCACTTTTGTCAGAAACTACTAGTATAACGGATTTCAGTGTCCATGTGACTTGAGTACTTTAGTAACATACTAATTCATTTCTGATTATCCATACCAGATGCCATTTAAATGGTACTCTATTGTTGCAAGTAATATCTTGGTAATATTGAGCACCTCACGTTATTTCTAAATAATTTACCCCATGAGGTCTGTTAGAAGATTGTCCAGATGTTAAATCAGTCATGTGATTAATTTCTCATACTTTTTTTTCTCTTGTTTCTCTTTACACTTCTCTTTTTAATTTAACTCTTTTGCTATCTCTCCCTTCCCTCTTCCTCTTTATGGCTTTTTTCCATAGAAAAAGTAAAAAGAAAAAAAAAAGAAGAAAGAAAGAAGTTACATTTTTTTTTTAAAAAATAACTGAATAGGTTCTTACTTTAAAGGAAAAATATGTTATCTTCCATTGGCTTTTTTTTTTTTTCCTTTTGTTTTTTTCAAACTGGGTTTCAATGTATAGCCCTGGCTGTCCTGGAACTCACTCTGTAGACCAGGCTGGACTGGAACCCACAGAGATCCACCTACCTCTGCCTCTGAGTGCTGAGATATAAGGCACCACCACCACCCAGCTCAATTAGCTTTTAATTTGAGGCTTAAAGTTATTTCCACTCTGTTAGTGCTGAAGATATTGTCAAAATCAACACATGTTCAGCTGTTCTCTTAATCCCATCAAGGTGAGGATGAGCTCTCAGTATTAGCAGCTAGCACTGCGCTCACCCCTAGTGTAAGTGCATTGCAGGGCACGGCTGCATTTCTTGGCCTTTTCCCCTTCTGTGTTAACATTTTATATTTTCATTTTTTCTCCTTTGTTCATCTTTTAGCTATAACTTTTTTTAATTGCGACTTTAGGGCTTATGGTTTATGTATATAACTTACCACAAGTCTGCCTTCCAAGTAATACTGTAATAATACCTCATGTTCAATATCCAAAGCGTCTAGTAGTGTAGACTTTGCTCCTTTTTGCTCCTTTTGAGGTTTCTCATTCTGCACTGTAGGAATAAGTAACTTTCCTTACCCTCCCACACAAGAACTGGTACCACTCCCTGGAATCTTTTTCAGAAGGATTGTCCCTGCTATTAGTACTACCATTTCTCTTTTAAGTACTCAAACCTCCTGCTGATTTCTGGTGGTTTCCATGTAATCCTCTCCTTGCTATTTATCTCCCTTGTGGAAACCACTGTCTGTTGTCTTAGCTGCATCTCAGGAGTCTACCAGGTTTCCTGTCTTTAATGGACAGGCAACTGGAGAACTCATAGAGCTCATATTGTTTGTTTCCAGCTCTTGAGGATCACTCTTTTTTACTGTTATCTAGTATCCCATGTCCATTGTCTTATAGATTCTGCCCATGTTTTAGAATAGAATTTATGGTAAAGAATAAATTCAGTCCCCGTTATTCACCTAGCCAGGAGCAGAAATTTTGTCCATTGAGCTACAGCCCCACCCCATCTTTATATTTTAAATAGCTTACTGAGGGAGCCTGTATCAAAAGATACTACAAAGAATGATTGAACTTCTCAAGCACACAGGCTCAGTAATAGAATATTGTTTAGTATGAGTGAGGCATTAGGTTCAAGTCCTATGCCTGAAAAAATGGGGGACAGCAACAACAACAACTTGAAGGCTGTTTAATTTGTTCCTATGTAAAATGAATAACGGACTAGATTTATCCATTACCATAAATCTTTAAAAGTGGACAAAATCTATGAGACACTGGACACTACTTCTCAGACGACAGTAGAAGACAGCGCACACACATAGGTGCATGCAAGAGCAACTCTTGTTTCCATCAGTTTCATATATAATTAGGCTTTAAAAACAAAACTTGAAAATCCCTATTTGGTGCTGGTAAATGATTAGGTGGAGGATATTAAACCTAAGAAACATTGGAATTTAGTCTAAAAATTCAATTTCCTGTAAGTGACTTTCCATAATTTTGAAAAGTCACCATTTAAACAAGTATACAAGGTGAGGTTAATCTTTCAAAAATAATTACTTCCAGGTGATTGTAAAGTTAATCAGAATGGTTAAAGACTAAAGATAGGGAAAAATCTGAAGTGAATCATTCTAGTAATCTGAGAGTCATTGATGAGCCTCTGGATCAAGCATGAAGAATAAAGAGAAATTCAGTTAAAAAGAAGGTCATCATGATTCATTCTTATATTGTCTTATAATAGTTACCATGAAGTTTTTTAGGTACTTGATATTATCTGTTACAATTTTGTAGTAGTAGTAGTGGTAGTAGTAGTAGTAGTAGTAGTAGTAGTAGTAGTAGTAGTGTGTGTGTGCGTGTGTGTGTGTGTGTTAACTATGCAAAAGTATTAAGCCAAAATGGCTTAAGTAAGTTTTGTTTTCTCCCAGTTGCGAAAGCAATGTTGGCAGTATTGACTTCTCCCAAAGGTGATGAGTTCAAATCCTGTTCCAGGACTGTGGCTGGCATATAAGTGCTGTCATATTGTTGTAGCATCATGTCTGCACTTGTATTTCCAGATAGCCTCCTATGATGACACAGTCAGATTAGGCTCCTCCTGATGACTTCATAGTTACTTAATTGCCCAGTGCAGTCACATTCTGAGGTACTGGCAATGCAGATTTCAACATAGAAATTGGAGTAGTTGGAGAGAAATATTTACTTCACTGGTATCTTAGAATATTCAGATATTGAGAAATTGATCACTGATTATTTAAATCATATAGGAGATCTTAAGAAAAAATAATTTATCATGCTGTCATGAACCCAATATATCAGAAACAGACACTTTTTTTTTTAACCTTTCAGGATGCTATAATCTAAATTCACAAGCCATATTACTTCTAATTCACCTTATTTCATTGATAGCTGGCTGTCACTGCTTAGAGATGGTGGGACCTGGGAGAATTGTGCTAATAAATGAGGTGGACTACAGCCTCATGTAATAGTCAGCTTTACTCAGAGCATCAGACAGTTTATACTCTGAGGGTTAAGAGTGGTCACATGAGTAAGGTTTTCATGAGTTCAAGCTGTATAATCACAAGAACAAGTCACACACAGGTGGCAAAAACATATTTTTCCATGGAGGCATATAAAGGATAGTTTAAACATTTAATTGAATAATATCAGCAAGCAATATTGAATAACCTGGAGTAAACTCTCTCCTATCTGCTATACCTGGGAGGATCATGAAACCACGTACCAAGAACAATTCCATGTTTTGAAGAAACTGAGGTCGCAAGACTAATTGTTTTCTTGGAATTTCCTCACAAGCACTCAGGATTGTTCTCACACAACTGCATCCATGGACATTGCCCCAACACTGGCCACTGGCAATCACAAGATTTATTACATTCTTAATTGCTAATATTGTCTCAGATCATAAACCCAATATATATGTCTGTATGTGTACATATTTGAGTGTTTAGGTTATAGAATAGCTACAGAGATGTAGAACACCTCTGTACTCAAAGGTGCCTTACTGAAGGTAAAGGCAAAGGCCTAACATAGACGGAAAGAAAGTCACTAAGTAGTTAGATCATTTACTGAGGAGGAGCCCAGTTGAAGAACCACTGGAAAGCCCTCAGAGCTAGGCTATAGGGCTGTATTGTAGAGTTGCAGTGTTTGTGTAGCTGCAGGATTGAGTTAAGGGACCAGTTCTAGGTGGCTAGATCTAGACAAAGACTTAAGACTTTGTAGGCTCCTGTCAGTTTTTGGAGAAATGAAGCTGAGCAGAAGTCTTTGAGACACCTTGTCATTGTCTGCCTTTCCGCACCTTAGCTGATTCATCAGGGAGGAAAAAGCTGCCCAGCTTCATGGTATTAGCTTTTTATGGGGTCCAGAGGAAGTTGCACCTTTCATTGATAAGTTCATGGGCCTGGTTTTTCTGTGTGTCCCCATCTGATCCTAGTTTCCTTTTGATGTGTTTGTATGTAGTACTGTTTTACTTGTCAGTATAAGGTTTTATCTTTCTATTTCTCAATATTGTGTGGGACCAGAAGGTGATATCTGCATACGTAGTTGAGATGCAGAGTCATTCTGCATTTGCTCTCAAAATGGAACCAATTGCTGCTTTGCAAAATGCAGTCATCCAGGTAAAGGAACTGTCTGAAAATCACTATGGCATGCAGTCTAGAGCAGCTTTAAGGGGCACATCCTAATCTATATGATACCCTGTATCCTAGTTTTACTGAAAGAGAACATTGGGCGGAAGAGAGGGAGAATTTAAAATTATATTTTTTTATTAGATGAGTCTGGATGACTTTTTTAGTAGAAATAGAGCATAGTTTTTAGTAAACAAGCCTTCTGAAGGCCATGGGGGAAAGGCCAGCAGAAAGGGAAAATATACAGAGGTCATTTGAATTTTTCAAGAGAAACCATCTTTCAAATCATGAGACTAGATAAAATCTAGAGTAAATAAAATGAAATATCTGTTGTTGTAGGAAGTCCTAGCTAGAGAGGTAGATAATAAACTGTTAATTTTCATTGATAAGATTTTTTTTAAAATATAGGGAGATTTGAAACCACCCTGGTAAATGAAGTAAAGATCTTAAAAGGTACTTTCAGGTACCTTCCAGTCATCCTTATAACATTTGCCAGAGAACTAATACAAGAATGGTTTCATTGTGACTTCAATGGCTAGCATAAATCACTGTTCCTAAGAGCAAATATGCAAGGTAAATTAATGTGAAAAAAAAGTTCCAGATTTCATTTATTTGGTAACATATGTATTTGTCTAAAGCCAACATAAAACCTAAAATTTTTTTCTTAATAAATTATCAACAAGGAGATAAAAATTAATAAAATCTGAGAACATACTTAATTTTGGTACAAAAGTATATTGAATACTTAAAAGGATAGAAAAGAAAAAAATGTTAGATAATATTCAGCTGCATAGAAATCAGTACACAATGTTACACAAAGTAGCAGCTTGTGATTTGAAAATGTAGCAAAATTTTTATGTGCAAATAAAGGTATTTTTCATTCTCATTCTTACCCTTGGTCAAGAAAGATTAAAACAATTTCTTTCTCTGAAATATAGAGCCAAAAGTACTCCTTCTGTAAAGAAACACAGATGATTTTTAAGATAATAATAGTGTAGAAAGAGATTCCTTCTGTAGAAAAGCCCTCAAAATATAAATCAGAGTGCCATAGTGTGGGTCATATTGCTCTGAAGAGACACCATGACCATGACAACTCTTATAAAGGAAAACATTTCCCTGCAAATACAGAAATAATAGATTCAAGAATTTCCAGAGGCTAGAATAAGTATCTCTCATTTTACAGTTGTCAGTTCTTCTAGGCCTCTTCAAATTTTTTATTTTAGTTTTATCTGCATATATATGAAGGTTTGTGGGCACACATGTCCCATAGTGCCTGTGTTGAGGGAGTTACCTACTTTCACCATATGGGTTCGTAGGATTGAACTCTTGTAGTCAGGCCTGATGGTAAGTGCTTTTACTTTGCTAGACCATTCTAGGTCTATCAGAGAGTCATAAAATGACCCTAGTGAAAGTAGAAAGAGATAAGAATACTTAATAGTAACCATCAATTCCACAATTGACAATACATTTTTAAAGTAATATATTTAATAACATTCTACAACATAGTTACAAAGTGTATCTTGAGAACCACTGAAAACACAGAAGATGGATAAGAGCTTATGCTTGGTTGAATGTAAAAATAAACCAATTCTTATTGTAATATCTTTAAATATTTTTTATTTAGTTGTAGAAGATGATGAAGATGACTTCCCTACAACTCGCTCTGATGGAGACTTTTTGCACAATACCAATGGTAATAAGGAAAAAAGTAAGTAATAACTTTTCTCCCTCTATTGAATGAAGTATACTTCATAAAGTTGCTATATGTCAAAAAATAATTTCTAACTAATTTTTAAAAGCAATGGAACTTCTGAAATTTGCAGTTAAAATATCTGAAGAAAAGTTATAAAAGTAAAATTCATATGCTGATATCATGTTAATAATGGCTTGCTGTCTACTTAAAGCTGGTTCTAAATGCCAAATATTAATCTCATTTCATTAGTATTGGCAAAGTTAGTTGTTAGTACTAAAAGAGTTTTATTCTTAGCTAAAAAGTACTGTTGGGGATTTGATTTCAGTGTTTCATTTGAGTGTAATTTCTCTGTGTTCAGTATACTCTTCTACACTTGATAAATTGGTGTTGAAAGTATGTGATGAGTTACTAGAGGAAACTTCTTGAAGAATCACAAATTTTTTATTAATATGAACTATAAATTATATGCTCTTCTTTACATCTACCTTAAAAATCTAAAGTGGATTCCTACTTTTTAAAGATGAATGAAAGTTTTGTAAAATTTTAAGTATATATATTTTTTTTTTTAAAGATTTATTTTATTTATTATATGTAAGTACACTGTAGCTGTCTTCAGACATTCCAGAAGAGGGCACCAGATCTCATCAAGGATGGTTGTGAGCCACCATGTGGTTGCTGGGATTTGAACTTATCACCTTCGGAAGAGCAGTCGGGTGCTCTTACCCACTGAGCCATCTCACCAGCCCCCCCCTTTTTTTTTTTTTTTTTTAAGTATATTTTTGTTGAAATTATAAAAGGATATAAAGTAAAAATCTAGCAGAAACCTTTTGTTGTTTTTTTGAGCTGTTTTATTCATGTAATCGTCTGTTTCATACTAGAGTATCCCATTATTGATGCTAAAATTCACTGCTTTTCTCTTCTCACATTTCCCTTTTTTCTTCCTTATTTCTTACTTCATTTTAACTCCTTTCTTCCTTACAGTGTACTTCCCCATCCTTGTGCAAAATTCTAACTTAATATTAAAACTTACTATAAAAGTTGTCTTTGTAATTTAAAACTAGAATCTTGAAGCCTATCAAGTCATCCAGTGTCTTTATAGTATTAAAGTACTCTTTGGGATGTTTCTTTGGGTTATTTAATGTCACAGTGAATAATATGCTCTTTGGTTGGTGACTTAGTCTCTGGGAGCTTCTAGGGATCCGGGTTAGTTGATACTATTAGTCTTCCTATGGGCTTGCCATCCCCTTCAATTCCTTCAATCCTTCCCCTAACTCTTCCATAGGGATCACCGACCTCAGTTCAATTGTGGGCAGTCAGCTGCTGGTAGAGCCTCTCAGAGAACAGCCATGTTAGGATCCTCTCTCCAAGAACAATATGGCATCAGTAATAGTGTCAGGGTTTGGTGCTCATCCATGGGATGGATCCCAAGTTGGGACAGTCACTAGATAGCCTTTTCTTCTGTCTCTGCTCCATTTTTGTTTCTGCATTTCTTTTAGACAGGAATAATTCTGGGTCAAAAAATTTGAAAGTAGGTTGGTGACCCCCCATCCCTCCCCTGGGGGCCCTGTCTATCAACTAGAGGTCATCTCTTCAGATTCCATCTCCTTATTGTTGGACATTTTGGCTAAGGTCATCTCCACTGAGTCCTGGGAGCCTCTCATATCCCAGGTTTCTAGGACTTTATAGAGCCCCCCTCCCCCCACACACACACATGGACCCCACCCTCTACCCCCTACAGCTGCATATTTCCATTCATTCTCCTGGCCCTCTGGGCTTCTCCCTTGTCAACCCCCTATACCTGATCCTGCTCCCCTTTCCCCTTCTCCCACCCAAATCACTTCATCCCTCTGCCTCCCATGACTATGTTATTCCCCCTTCTTGGTGGGATTGAAGCATCCTCACTTGGGCCTTCCTGGGTATTCTGTACTTTTTGTCTAATATTTGCTTATCAGTTACTACATACCATGCATGTCCTCTTGGATCTGTGTTTCTTCACTCAGTATGATACTTTCTCGTTCCATCCATTTGCTTGCAAAATTCATGATGTCCTTGTTTTTAGTAGCTGAATAGTATTCCATTGTGTACATGAGCCACTACCAGAGAGCTCCTACAGCTGATAAACAACTTCAGCAAAGTGCTGGCTATAAATTACCTTAAACAAATCAGCAGCCTTTATACAAATGATAAACAGGCTGAGAAAGAAATCAGGAAACAACACCCTTCACAATAATCACAAATAATATACAGTGAAATTCTAGCCAAGCAAATGAAAGATCTGTATGACGAGAACTTCAAGTCCCTGAAGAAAGAAATCAAAGAGCCATCAGAAGATGGAAAGACCTTCCATGCTTATGGATCAGTAGGATTAACAGTAAAAATGGCCATCTTACCAAAAGCAATCTATAGATTCAATACAATCCCCATCAAAATTCCAACACAATTCATCACAAACATGGAAAGAGCAGTTATCAGTTTTATATGGAAAAACAAAAACAGGATAGCAAAATCAATTCTCAAAAATTAAAGAACTTCTGGGAAAATCACCATCCCTGACCACAAGCTGTACTACATAGCAATAGTGATAAAAACCACATGATAGTGGTACAGAGACAGGCAAGTACATCAATGGAATAGAATTGAAGACCCAGAAATAAACCCACACGCCTGTAGACACTTGATCTTTGACAAAGAAGCCAAAACCATTTGGGGAGGCGGGGGTATCTTCAACAAATGGTGCTGGTCTAATTGGTGCTCTACATGTAGAAGAATGCAAATTGATCCCTTTTTTTAAATCTCCTTGTACAAAGCTCAAGCCCAAGTGGATCAAGGACCTCAACGTAAAACCAGATACACTGAATCTAATAGAAGATAGAGTGGGAAAGAGCCTTGGATGCATTGGTACAAGGGAAATTTTCCTGAATAGAACACTAATGGCTCAGACTCTAAGGTCAACAATTGATAAATGGGACCTCATGAGACTAAAAAACTTCTGTAAGGCAAAGGACACTGTCAACAGGACAAAACAGCAGCCTACAGATGAGGAAAAGATCTTTACTAATTCTACATCTTATAGAGGGCTAATATCCAACATATACAAAGAACTCAGAAAGTTAGACTTGTAAAAACAAAATAACCAAATTAAAAAATGGGGTACATAGCCAAACAGAGAATTCTCAACTGAGGACTCTCTAATGGCTGAGAAGCACATAAAGAAATGTTTAACATCCTTAGTCATCAGGGAAATGAAAATCAACATGACCTTGACATTCCACCATATGCCAATCAGATGGCTAAGATCAAAAACTAAAGTGACAGCTAGCATATGCTTGCAAGGATGAGGAGAAAGAAGAATACTCCTTCATTGCTGATGGGATTGCAAACTGATACAACCACTCTGAAATCAATCTGGCAGTTTCTCAGAAAATTGGAAATAGTTCTACCTGAAGACACAGCTATACCACTCCTGGGCATATACCCAAAAGACATTCCACCATACCACAAGGACATGTGCTCTACTATATTCATAGCAGCTTTATTCACAATATCCAGTAGTTGGAAACAGCTCAGATATTCCTCAACTGAAGAATAGATACAGAAGAAGAAACATTTTTAAAGCAAACATAACAAATAACAAATAACTTACAACAAATCCATTAAGAACTATTAGAACTCTTAGCTCCAAACTTTGTCTCTGTAACTCCTTCCATGGGTGTTTTGTTCCCTATTCTAAGGAATGAAGTATCCACACTTTGGTCTTCATTCTTCTTGATTTTCTTGTGTTTTGCAAATTATATCTTGGGTATTCTAAGTTTCTGGGCTAATATCCACTTATCAGTGAGTGCATATCAAGTGATTTCTTTTGTGATTGGGTTACCTCACTAAGGATGATATCCTCCAGATACATTCATTTGCCCAAGAATTTCGTAAATTCATTGTTTTTAATAGCTGTGTAGTACTCCATTGTGTAAATGTATCACATTTTCTGTATCCATTCCTCTGTTGAGGGACATCTGGGTTCTTTCCAGCTTCTGGCTATTATAAATAAGGCTGCTATGAACATGGTGAAGCATGTGTCCTTATTACCACCTGGTATAGCTATCTCGAGTGAGGCTAAGCCAGTGCCTTGCAAATTCAGAAGTGGATGCTCACAGTCATCTGTAGGATGGAACACAGGGCCCCCAATGGAGGAGCGAGAGAAAGTACTCAAGAGCTGAAGGGGTCTGCAACCGTATAGGTGGAACAACAATATGAACTAACCAGTACCCCCAGAGCTCCTGTCTCTAGCTGCATATGTAGCAGAAGATGGCCTAGTCGGCCATCATTGGGAAGAGAGGCCCCTTGGTCTTGCAAACTTTATATGCCCCAGTACAGGGGCACGCCAGGGCCAAGAAGTGGGAGTGGGTGGGTAAGGGGAGTAGGGCAGGGGGAGGGTATAGGGTACTTTCGGGATAGCATTTGAAATGTAAACAAAGAAAATATCTAATAAAAAATATATTTAAAAAAAGAACTATTAGAACTCTAAGTGATCAAGCAAGTTTGTAAAGTGTAAAGCCAGTATATAAAATTATCAGTTACATTTGTTCTTGATATGAACAATCTGAAAGTCGTGAGTGTCTATGTGTGTATGCGCAAATGCTTATATGTTCATGTTGGGGGTGTGTGTGTGTGTGTGTGTGTGTGTGTGTGTGTGTGTGTGTGTGTTCAGGTACATGAGCAAACTTCCCTAAAGCCAGAAGTGGGTGTTGGATCACATGGATCTAGACTTATAGGTAATTGTGGGTAGAAAGAACTGAATGAACTCTGAGCCTCTGGAAGAACAGGAAGTTCTCTTAACTGTCAAGCCATCTTTCCAGCTCTATTTATTACTTTTGAGACAAAGTCTTACTGTAGAGTCTTGTAAGATAGCCCAGACTGGCCTTGTGTTCAGTGATCCCACCAGTTTAGCCTCCTGAAGGTTAGAATTCTAGGCCTAAGCTACTATGCCCAGCACTCAGATAAATCTTAAAAATGAATTAAGTAGAACTTTGTTACAGCACTGCTTTTATGTTTGTACTGTGAAATGTCTGAGAACTATATTGCAAAGGCAGAAAGTAGGTCAGTAATTGCTCAGATTCAAGGATTTGGGGAAAATGTAGAGCAATTTCTAGTAGACTTGAGAGCTGTTGGAAAATTTGACTGTGCTGCTGCTGATTATACAACTCTGCATATACTAAAAACTTTAATTTTATGAGTGAATTTCTTGGTATGGGAAGTTTATCTTTATAAAGCTGTATTTTGTTTTGTTTTTAAAAAAAAAAAACTAAATATGACCTGAGATAAAGCTCTGTGGCAGTGAACTGCCTTGCAAAGCTCCAAAGTAATATGCAGCCAAAGAAATTAATTGAATTCTATTTTCCAGTATTCGAGTGAATTCCTGCACTCTTTTGCTTGGGTTTTGTAATTTAAAATGCCTAGTTAATATGTATGTGTGTCAGGAGTTAATTTCTTCTCATTGCTGAGTGATATTTTTTGGTATGAATACGCTATAGTTTGTCTATCCATTGATGAACAATTGAGGAGGTTTAAGTTTGGGGTATTAGAAATACAGTTATGTAAACATTCATATACAGGTCTTCTTATGGGCGTCTGTTTCATTTCTCTGAGTTTAAATGTCTGTGCATAATTTTTAGGAATTATGTGGTGGATAGATTTTTAACTTTTAAAGATGTGCAAGTTCCCTCTTGTGGTGTTAATTTGCATCTCTTTAAGAACTAAGCAGCCTCCTCCCTGCTTGCTGTCTCTTCTTGGTTGAAATGTATTCACATCTTTTGTTCTCCACCCTTGGCTTTTCCCCAGGGTTGAGGCTTCAGACCCATAGCTGCGTTCCTGGAGCTGCATTCCATTACTAGCTCCCAGTCTGTGTGGGCTATTTGGTGCTTAATTGCTTATTTACTCAATCTATAGTATTTTTAGGTTACTTGATATGTTGCAAATATAGGTCCATGATCAATATAGGCCACTCATTTCACCCTATTTGTGGCTTATCTTCTTAACAATGTCTTCAAGTTTGAAATTTTGATAAATATTATATAATTCTGTCCTTTCCAGACTGCACCCTTACTGTCATGACTACATGCAAGTCTCTTAAGTCACAGTGCCATTATTTTTCTTGTAAATGTTCTATCAGGATGATTACATATTAGCTATAGAATAAGATATGTTCTTGTTTCTATCTTAGGATTCTTTTTAAGATCTCTCCTTTAATCAATTTGCTAACCATGTATTAGAATTGTAAGCATGATCTACTATTTTGAAGTTCATGCTGCTTTTTTAAATTCTACAGTTCATTTTGTTATCGTTTTAAAATTCTAGATTTTGTAAAATGTAAAGTATCTAGTTTTGACATGTCAGAGTGTTGCCAGCATTGCTTCCACTTGATTTACTAGGTGCAGCTCAGCAAGAAGTTCAGGAAATAGACTCTAGAAACTGGGACTTGAGTGTATGTTGCCTCAAAGCTTTGCTTACAGTGTAGTAGGGTCTACAGAAGGAACAGTACTGTGCTCTGATTGCTAGCTTTGTAAATGTTTGCTAATCTTAAGTATAGTGAAGTCTCTTCATTTCAGTGATTTTTCTGTGTTAACTTTCTTTTCAGTATTTCCACATGTAACACCAAAAGGAATTAATGGCATAGATTTTAAAGGGGAAGCAATAACTTTTAAAGCAACTACTGCTGGAATCCTTGCTACACTTTCTCATTGTATTGAATTAATGGTAAAACGGGAAGAGAGCTGGCAAAAAAGACACGATAGGGTAAGACTTTTGCTTTCATTTTTAAAATAATCATTTTAAGCTTCATGTGTTCATTGAACATTAAAACTAAGCTAATTTCAAAGGGGAAGGACCTCTGGCTGGATAGAAATATCAGGTGGTTCACGTTTGCCACTTGATCAGAATCTTCAACTCAATACTGACCAGTGATTTATTCAGTTATTATACAACATGCCTTCTCAATTATATTTAATATAAAATTCTGCAAATATTACAATTGTTTGGTATAGAAGTAATGTAACATTTGGCATTAGTGTCTTTTAGTGTATAAAATCTGAATCTGTGTGTAAGTTATA
Organism: Mus minutoides; assembly: GCA_902729485.2. Taxonomy (NCBI): domain Eukaryota; kingdom Metazoa; phylum Chordata; class Mammalia; order Rodentia; family Muridae; genus Mus; species Mus minutoides. Next base: position 2,179,737 of record LR749636.1, read on the forward strand.
TGAGCTGACCTTTATAAAGTCTAACAGTTACCTGTCACTGTTATGACCATTAAGTTTTCTTTGGTCACTTTGATGTCACTTACACACATTATATTGTTCAGATATTTACCCTATTCTCCATTTTCTCACCTTTATTTAATCATCAGCATTGATAATAGTGTTGTAATATGAATTTCTAGCTTTTAATGTGAACTATGGTTTACTGAATTTGCTTAGTAGGGAAACTTATGTTAAAAATCCAATATTTGTAAAATAACCAAATACTAAAATTAAAACATACCTTAGAAAATCTAATTTTTAGCTCAACACCATCATTTTTCAGAAGGAACGAAGTCAAGAACTTGTCCAAAGGTGCTAAGCAACAAAGCTCAAGCAGATGGCTCTGTTATAGGTCTGTCTGCTCTGGATGCCAGACTATTTACTTATCATTCAGAATCATATTCCTCAGAAACTGCTTACAGTGTATGAAGGTCTTTCAGTTTGAGGAAGATATTTAGAAAAACAGCAACAGCTGCTTTTACACCACCATGATGCAGGATTTAAATAGCAATATGTTTTTAAGACTCTTCTTCTGTTTTAGAAGAGAGCTCTTCCGAGTTCTCAAGCACAGGTGAGAATAAGTCATATTAACTAGCAGTATGCAAACCTTACCTGAAGCATGCGCTTCAAAACCCCCGGTGGATGTAAAAAAAAAAGAGTATCAAACGTTTTATGTACTCTTTTTTTTTTTTTTAAAGATTCATATTTATGATCAAGTTTAATTTATAAATTAGGCACAATGAAAATTATGCAAGTCAGTATTGATAATTCACAAAAAGTTGTTTATCAGTAAATGTTTTCTCAATAATTCATAAGATCAGGGAGAAGGTGCAATGACACTGTGATTTCTTTGGTACTCTTTTATTCCAGGGTGTTCTCATGCCCTCTGTAAACTAGAAATAGAAAAATAATAAACAGGAAATACTCCCTCAAGAAGTTTACACTCTGTGGAGCACATTAGATATGCGATCATAATAACAGCTATTTGATAGAATTGTTTACTTTTTAAAATGTCAACTCAAGCTAACCAAAATATTTAGAGGTGATCATTCTTTATGGTTATCTATGATAATAATCTCATGTCCTGTAGAAATGTACTTAGCCAGGCATGCTCAGGAAGACTAAAATTCTAAATTTAAATAATTTTAGTTAATAATCTTAATAAGAGAAAATTGTACTTATTGACTATAAGGTATCCTACCTTCAATTTGGATATATTTATAACTAGCTAGCCGTGTGTGTGTGTGTTAGACTTTGTTTGATTTACCCATTAAATTAAAATTAAATTAGCCCAAGTATGTGAACTTCAGAGTATTGAAGTGAGACCATGAGGGGTTTATGTGTTGGCTAGGCTTTAGTATCCCATCAGAGTTGATCCAGGAAGCCATGTTGTAGCAGGAAGTTTCCATCTGGGCCAGCCTTCACATTTTACATTGAATCTTTAGCACTGTTGATTCTGTCTATAAAATGAAAGAGTTAAAGTAGGTTGTCATTTTTAACCAGCAAGAAGAATGGTAAGAAGTCCTTTAAAATATTTAGTATTGACTAATATTACCTATTAAAAGTTGAGTTCTTTTAATTCCTAACATTTAATCCTTTCTTTTTCTTCCTCCACAGCAATAAATAATGGTGTTGGGTAGGGGGACATACAGGAATCTGTAGCTGACATTTTACTGGTGCTGATTTAACACATTTTAATATTAGACACGAGCAATTACATTAACATTTCTTAACCACCCCAGTATTTAGCATGCACACAGATGATCTGAGGCAACATTCAGACAGTAGCTCCTATATTATGTATATCCTAAGAGAGCACTTTCTAGGCAGAATAACATTTGTCTTTTTCACAGGAATAGTTATTTTTTGCTCAAATTATCCAGTTTCACAGAAAGTGACCCAACAGTCTTTTTATGGTAATTGGAATGCCCACTTCAACTGATAAGTGTCTCTCTCCCCCTCTCCCCCTCTCCCTCTCTCCACCTCTCCCCCTCTCCCCCTTTCCCCCTCTCCCTCTCCCTCTCCCTCTCCCTCTCTCTCTCTCCGTCTCCCTGCCCACACCTGCCTAGGAAGTGGAAAAGAGGAGACGAGTGGAGGAAGCGTACAAGAATGTGATGGAAGAACTTAAGAAGAAACCCCGTTTCGGGGGGCCAGATTATGAAGTATGGACTTAGATTGGGGTCCCCATCTATCACAGACAGAACCTTTAATAATTTTGTAGCCCTTAAATGGTCTTAAATATATAGTTTGTTTCTCAGGGTTAACTTAATTGATTAATTCTTTTTACCATCTACAGAGGTTTATATATGTTTTAAAGCCCCAAGTGTTTTCAAATTTTATTGAGCCAACCATAGTTACAGGATTACATGCCTATAATCCCAGCACTGAGAGGCTAAGGGGTTCCTCCTTGGGGAGAGTCACCATGAGCCATGAAACTAGAGTGAGGGTCTGCCTTTAAAGACCTTTTTGATTACTGATTTGCTATATGAATGCTTCCTTATAATGAGTCTTCTTTTGATAGACTTAGTAAATAATTATTTATACTTAATGGTTTCCTCTCAATATATCTAATGCATTCTGGATTTTTTTGTATATTGTTTTAAGACAGTGTCTGTTGTAGCCCAGGTTGGCCTTGAACTCCTGATCCCCATGCCTCTTCCTCTGCATCTTTAGTTACAGAGATCCTCTACCTCCAGGATTACTGCTATATGCCATCATACCAGCACATTTCAATTTTTAAAAATTATGATAGAATATAGGAATCTGTATTTTATTCCAGTGTCATTTTTGACTGGTCTTTTAATACTTAAAGATTTATATCATTGTAATTTTTTTATGTGTAGGACCATTGACCATATACATACATACATGTGCTCCACATGCATGCCCAGTGCTCATGACTTCTTAAGAGGCCATCAGATCCTCTGAGTGTGAGTTGGTTGTGAGCTGCAATGTATGTTCTGAGAGGACTGAGCCTGGTTCCTCTGTAAGACCAGCAAGTGCTTTTAGACACTAAGCCATCTCTTCAACCCCCATTTGTTGAGAATTCTTACTCCACCTATTTAAAGTACACCATCCTCTTTTTTCTTGATGAAAATAATGGACACAGCATTTAACATGCATTTTAACACCGCAGGTGTTCGTTCCTTGGTGTGTGTCTTAGTTAGAGTTTTACTGCTGTGAACAGACACCATGACCAAGGCAAGTCTTATAAAAAACAACATTTAATTTTAGGGGCTGGCTTACAGGTTCAGAGGTTCAGTCCATTATCATCAAGGTGGGAGCATGGCAGTATCCAGGCAGGCGTGGCACAGGTAGAGCTGAGAGTTCAATGTCTTCATCCAAAGGCTGCTAGTGGAAGACTGACTTTCAGGCAACTAGGGTGAGGATCTTAAGCCCACACCCACAGTGACACACCTATTCCAACTAGGTCACACCTATTCCAACAAGGCCACACCTCCAAATGGTGCTACTCCCTGGTCCAAGAATATACAAGCCATCACAGTGTGTGTTATAGAATTGGAAAACTGATGATCTGCAATCCCAGGACTCAGAAGCTAGTAGCCCGAAGATCAGAGTTCAAGGCCAACTTGGGCTACATGAGACTCTGTCTGTCTCGAATAATTTTCTAAAAATATGTACATTTAGCATATTTTTTAAAAATTCCTGTGACTTTTAATTCTAACTCTCCAGTTCTTAGGAAAGGAGTAATTCATTGGTGGACTACTGCACCTAGCTAGCATGTTCTAGATCCCAAGTTAAAGTCTCAGCATTACAAAAGTAAAACAGAATTAAGAAAATATAAAGTTCTCAAGTAAATCATCTATCTTTTGACTTTCTTCCTTTCCTTTGAAATTTTAAGCTATCTGTCCTTGTCAGTTTTGTGTGTGCAGGAGTACACAGGTGTGGCTGGAGGTTGATATCAGTTGTCCTCTAACAAGCTCTACTTTATATTCTTTAGATCAAGTTTCTCACTGAACCTAGTGCTCACTATTTTGGCTAGATTGGCTGGCCAGCAAAACCCTGGGATTGACCTGCCTCTATCCCCCTAATGCTGGGAATACAGACTTCTGCCTCTGAGCTGGGCTTTACATGGTGCTGTGGATGCGAACCCAGTTCCCAGGCATTCTTTATGCACTCACCTGTCTTTCCAGCTGGATCTGGACAGTTCAGTAATCCTGCTATAGGCCTTTACCTTGAAATAGTATTAGCCAGTTCACAGTAAATGTACCTGTTAGGATGGCTTGAGCCTATAATTCTAATATTTGGGAAGCTGAGACAAGAAGTTGCTGCCAAATGTGAGGCCAGTGTGTGCAACAGAGTGGGTTTTAGGACAATGTAGAGTACAAATGAGACCCTGTTTCACAAAAACAAACAAGAAGTATAGTGGATGAGCTAGTTATAGTAGTCATGATTGTTCAGAGTATGTGTTACCACTGTGATAGTACTCTACCAGTCTGCTTCGTGGTCCACAAATATTTGCTCAACAAATGTGTATTAGGTCAGTTTTCACCTTTCTCCTCTCAGAGGTAATACCAAACTTGTATTAGTTTTGTTTCTTAAATAAATGAAGTGGTTGCGTTTTGTTTCCTGTTTATTATCTAGGAAGGCCCAAACAGTCTGATTAATGAGGAAGAGTTCTTTGATGCTGTTGAAGCTGCTCTTGACAGACAAGATAAAATAGAGGAACAGGTACATATCTACTCATATTCCAAAGACATGAGTTTTAACACCACAGGTGTTCCTTGGTGTGTGTTGTATTATTGGAAAACTTATTATAGAATTGGAAAACTGACTGTAATCAAAAATATTAACTTTCATAAGTGTTGAAGATTCTTTGTAAATCAGATCCTTTATATTTTAATTTCCAAACACAAAGACCGATAATTATTTGAAAGAGATATGCATGGTTAATATGGACTTCAGTGGAAATATTCTGCTCAGTATCCTTGAGGCATTCAGCCTTAACCATTCTGATAGCCAAAGGGTCTCTCTTAAGTGTTTTCTCAAATACCGTTGAGTTCACAGATGACAGAGGGTTGTTTTTGCCCTAGCCCCACCCAGCCTTTATTAGCAGCTCACTTGTTGCTCACCAGCTTTCCCCTTGAGTTCCCTCAGTCCTACTTTGCTTACTCCATTGCAGTCATCACTGGAGTCTCAGCGTGCACACTCAGCTCCTTTCATGGAAATCAACACACAGACTTTCTTACATTTTTAAATTCTGATTTCAAGATTAATTTGATTCCTGGCTTCAGCTCCATTGCATGCAGTTACTGTATTTACTGCCAGATGTGTTAAGGAATAAGTTTTACTTACTCTCCTTTAGGCTGCGCTATTGATGGTAGGAGTTGCCTCCTAGAACAAGTATAACTAGCTTGGTTGTGGAGTATAGATGTGTTTCATACTACAGATTGACTTTCGTTATGTCTGTTTGCTGGGCTGAGTAGCCACGAGTAACCTGTGTAGTCCATAGCCTATCTGCTACTTAGGTTCCTATTTTTAAGTCAATGATTTAAAAGTTCATGCCATGCTTATTTGTAAAGTTTATTGAATAGTTGTCCTTTACACTGCATTAAGTTAAGAATGGCAACTTTCAGTTCCCAATTAATCTGTGAGTTTGGAAGCCTAAAGTCATTCTTAGAAATACAGCCTGAAGTAGCATTCATTTGGGAACAATTGTGAACTTACTGTAGTCACTCTTTTTCTTACTTTGTTATCTCTGTTAGTATGGCCAAGACAGGGATGGTTTGAGAATGGTGAAATGGTCCTTAGGATCAAGCACTAAAGTACTTTTAATGAGTGTTTATTTAAATGTGTGAGATGTCCATTAAACTGAAGAAGAGGTAGGAAGTCAAGGGTCAGACTAGCACAAGTTAGATACTGAGATGAAGGCAGGCTGTCTTCATGGAAGGGAGATAAAAACATACATATGAAATGATCTCATGAACCCAGAAGGGAAGCAAATAATGATACTGGTTCTGATGACATCAGTCTCTGGACCAGAACTGTTGGTTCTAGATGCAGTAGATTGAGATGATTTGACCAGGGTTTAGATAAAAAGAAATTTAGCATTAATATTAACCTTGACTCATGAGAATTGATACAAGTGGTGAATGAGAGGGTTTTGACTGGGAACAATAAAAAAGAAGTTATCCCTAATCTAATGCAGTATCTGTACAATAGAAAGAGACTAATTTGGGATCTCCAAAGTGTCAAGATTGAGCAAAGCTGTGTCTGTAAAGTAGCTTCTTAATTCAGGTAATTATTGCTAATGTGCTTATTAATAAAATGTTAGTTTCGGGCTATAGTAGCCATTTGTAGGCTGCAAAATATACTTTAGAAACATCTCATGTTAACATCTGTTTTTCTCAGTCACAGAGTGAAAAGGTCAGGTTACACTGGCCTACATCATTGCCATCTGGAGATACCTTTTCTTCTGTTGGGACTCATAGATTTGTACAAAAGGTAAGAGATGCACTTTACTAAAAGAATGCCTGCATTCCTCATTGTTTTGGGGACCATTTTGTAATATACATTTTCTCTTCTCAGGAATTTAAGTAGGAAGTGTTCTGTACTGTTGTATTCCCTATTTCTAAATCCTGTTCTGAGTATATGTTCTTTGTTTTTATTTAAGGTGAAGTGGAAGGGTGAGGATAGAGGATAGGGAGTGGGTAGTGGGAAATAGTTACTATCTCTTCCTTCTGTGAGTTTAAGTACTTTGTAATCTTGGAAATACTTCCTTCTTTTTGGAATGAGTTTGGAGCATAATACATAATAGGTGCGTGGAGTCAGCACTTGCTGCTGTGCCTGCTTCATACAGTGCTTGTTTTCTCTTCTTTATCTTGTGTTTGCAAGTTGGTACTGAATGCTCTGTTGTTCCTTTGTTCTGATTCCTTGGTTTTTTTCTTTGTCTGTCTCTGGTAGCCCTATAGTCGCTCTTCCTCCATGTCTTCCATTGATCTAGTCAGTGCCTCTGACGATGTTCACAGATTCAGCTCCCAGGTACTGTATAAATATATAGAGTGGACTTGAGTCTTTTTTGCTATATTTCCGCCTTCTTGCCCAGTTCTAAGCAATCTATTGATTGGGCTACTTGTTTTGGTTTTGAATTTTGAATAGTCACAAAGGTTAAGAAGGCTTTCATTATCTACTAAGCAGCCCTTTGTCAGCCTCGCATGTCCCTTTATTTTGTATCCTCCACTAGGAGTAGCTTGGAATTTGATCTTAAAGGAGGTATTACTCAGGGAAAATGTTTCAACTGAATTAAAATATACAGAAGTAACCTGATTGTTCATTCATCATGTAATGGCTATATTTCTCTAGCTTCAGCAGCCTTTATGGACATGGTTACAGGGTATTCTAGTTCATGAAAGTGGATTTTAACAGTCTTATTTTTTATCTAATTTTAAATGGTTTCCACTGATGTTCAGCAAAGAAATAACTTTAAATAATAGTTGTCTCATTGCTGTTATGATACTAAATTTATTGAACAGACTGTTTATTCAAATTACCTGTGAATACTGAAGGTTAATATCCTTGTATATCTGCTAAATCTATAGAAGTTGGTTCTAAGTTTATTTCTCATCACTAAGGGATTGGGAGTTTAAGACAGTAAACAATCTGTGCCCTCAAAATAAGATTAGTTTGCCAGAGAGAAGAATCTTTCAGTGTAGACATTATTAACCACGTTTTTTTCCTTTGTCATGATGCTGGGGGTGGAACCTGTCCGTAGCATGCCAGGCAGTCTCTGTGCCTCGCAGCTGCCTTCCCACTCCTTAAAAATGTTAAGGGTTTTTTAATTTTCAAAGCTTTGAAATTGAGTTTTGTATTTTTACAGCAGTTGCATTTTTTGGCCCATGTTATGTTGCAAACCTAAGCTTCTAGTTGTGGTGATTGGGTTTACCCTGGTTAACTGTGTGTGTCATCTGAGTAAGCTTTGGAGTCTGAGAGCATAGTAAGTGTTAGGCGCCTGACCCTTCGCTGGGATTATAGTACCATGACTGGGCTAGTCAAATGTATACATTGTTTTCCCTAGCTGAACAAGTCTCAGTTACATTACACATGCAAGTAAAATCTATGTTCATTTTTAATGCAATAGAGGAAAAAAAGACTTAGAAATGCACATTTCCTGATTTTTTTACAGCTTTTTGCCTTGAATGTCTTTGAGAAAATATTTAGCAGTCCTTGACCATAAATCACCTATATGTCTGTGTTATTTATTGTTTCTTTATTTTGTATACCTTTTTAAAAAGTGTGCATATTCACCTGAGTAACAAAAGCAGATTAATACCAGGAGACTTTGGCTTAGTCTACTAAGCCCTGTCTTTTATTAAAAGTAATTTTAGAGATGGTGAGACAGCACAGTTGCTGAAGTGCTTCCTACACAAATATGAACTCTTTACATTCCACATGCAAAGGCAGCTCTGGTGGCATGCTCTTAGGAGTCCCCAGATCCATAGGGCTCACTGGCCAACCCCTCTAGTCTCCATGGCAAGCTCTGAGACAGTGAGAGACCCAGGAAGTAAAGCATAATGTGTAAAGTTTGCTCTGTGGCATCTACAGCATATATGCACATGTATACTCATGCAGACAAGTACTAGCCTAACTGAAATCCATCGTTATTCAAAATCATTATTTCAACATGTATAAAGTAGCTTACTGCTCAGTGTGCCTTGCAAGCACAATATACTTTATGAAAAATGACTAGTTACATTCAAAGTACATTTTTAAATATGATTGTCATAAAAACTCTTTCTGCTTTCCTTTATGTATTTATTGCTAAGATTATTGTTAGCATAATAGTCTAACTTTCCACTTTATTCAAAACATCTCGAACTGTGACTTTGTAAAGTTCATTTTCAAGTAATTGTCCAAGTAAGTGACATAGGATTCTGAGATTATGAACTGTGTGTTCTCTTTATTTGCTTACCTTGGTTATGCACCAGCACTAAAATTTAGTAGGTCTAGAAAAATACACATAGTCAAGACCCTGGCCAGGTTCAGTCCTCAATAACAAAGGGAAGGTAGACATTTTTTTTAAAGATTTATTTTATTTATTATATGTGAGTACACTGTAGCTGTCTTCAGACACTACAGAAGAGGGAGCCAGATCTCGTTACGGATTGTTGTGAGCCACCATGTGGTTGCTGGGATTTGAACTTATCACCTTCGGAAGAGCAGTCGGGTGCTCTTACCCGCTGAGCCATCTCACCAGCCCAAAGGTAGACATTTTGAAGAAATAAATTTCAACGTGGTTATGTTTAAGTGCTAACATATATGAATGAATATTTGGAAAAGAATTCAGAAAAATGAATTAGAATAAAAAAAAGGATTATTTTATGTTGGTTTATGTTCAAGAGAGGTTAACTGATGTTATAAACTTTTCTCACCTTAACACATAGCAAGCTTTCTAATCTCTACAGAGCTTTAAACATAGGGACATTGGGACTAGGTGGTGGTAGTGGGGTGTGTGTATGTGTGTCCCTTTTGTCCTCAGTGTTCCATGATTTGTACTTTTGGGCATCAACTCTGATTTTTAGTAATTCATGCATAACCCAAGTTGATGTTACTTGAGTGAAGCAAGCATCTTCCTACAGTTCTCTCTCCTAGTCCATTAATCTGGATGTGTCTAATGTGACTGAACTGCTCATTCTCATGTAAAACTTAGTAACTTGAACTTTGTAGGTGTGCTATTTCTGAACTGAAGTAAGCAATACCATTCTGTTTTAAACATCGTGGATTACTTATGACATGTAAGTTCTCATGGCATTATTTTCCTTTTCAAGGTTGAAGAAATGGTACAGAACCACATGAATTATTCATTACAGGATGTAGGTGGTGATGCAAATTGGCAACTGGTTGTAGAAGAAGGAGAAATGAAGGTAATTCCTACACAAATTATTCAGGTTGCTGAGTTAAGGCTTCTGCTACCAGTATTTAATAAAATGTTAAAACAAATTATTACATCAAAGAAATACCAAATTCTGGGAAGTAAAGCCTCCTCCCTTTTTTCATGGCTTTGTTTCTATCAATTGATTTGTGATCATAATATAAATCTATAAGAATAATATTCTGTTTTACCTACACAACAGAGAAAGTAAAATTTGAGTTTATAGGTGAAACAGACTCTTGTTCTTGCCATATTTCTTTATTCTTGAAAGAACTTACCACAGATTTCTCTAAATAGCAATCTGTAATTTTGAAATAATAGATTATACTTATCACTTAAGGTACACAGCCTCAGTGTTTTAAAAATATAAAGCTCTATTTATAATCCATTTGCCATTTCTGCTTCCAGCATCTCTTTCAACAAGTATTTGAACACCGACTGCCTTTCTGATACTGTTTCTGATGCTGAACAAAACAGCATTGACTCTCCTGTTTGATCCTGTATTCTGGCCAGTCTTGTTTGGCCCTGTTTGCTGTGTCAAACACCTTTTGCAAGTGTTTGATTCATAATACTAATGTATAGTATTTTTTAAGTCTGTAGCAATTAGCCATTCATCATATGTAGATAGATAATAGATACATAATTTTTCATGGTATGAATTTACCTTGGAACTAGACATGATTGCATATGCCTTTAAGCCCAGAAGTGAATGAATCTCTGAGTTTCAGGCAGACTAATCTACATAGTGAGTTCTAGGACAGCCAGAGCTACTAGATAGTGAGACCCCGTCTCAAAAATACAAGAACAACAAAACAAGAAGATAGCAAAGAAATTACCTTGGGTTTGTCATTTTGAAATATCTTTGCCATGTATAAGAAATTTTAATTTCTTTTTTTATTAGATATTTTCTTCACTTACATTTCAGATGCTATCCTGAAAGTCCCCCTATACCCTCCCCCCAACCCACCTATTCCTTCTTCCTGGCCCTGGCATTTTCCCATACTGGGGCATATAATCTTCGCAAGACCAAGGGCCTCTCCTCCCATTGATGGCTGACTAGTCCATCCTCTGCTACAATTTCTTGTGACAGAATGTTATATAAATAAATTTTCATAACTACAATTCTAAAAACTGGCATTTTTAAGGCAGGGCCTTAAGTCTGGCCTCCAACATGCAGTGTGGGCGGAGCTACTGTTGAACTGACCTCCAACATGCAGTGTAGGCGGAGCTACTGTTGAACTGCCATCCCTGTGCTTTAACCTCAAGTGGGCTGGGATTGCAGGCACTACAGGCACATACCACCATGCCTTGCAAAATCAGCTCCACTTAGGCATGCGAGTTTGTACTTCAAGAGTCTACCTTTTGTGTGTGCTCGAGTTTAAAACACACACACACAGCCGGGCGTGGAGGCACATGCCTTTAATCCCAGCACTCGAGAGGCAGAGGCAGGCGGATTTCTGAGTTCAAGGCCAGCCTGGTCTACAAAGTGAGTTCCGGGACAGCCAGGGCTATACAGAGAAACTCTGTCTCGAAAAACCACACACACACACACACACACACACACACACACACACACACACACACACACAGAAGTCTTTTGGGTTTTATTACATTTTATTAAATGTAATTCAGGATGCATGGGAGAAATAGGCTCCCTGGTCTAGACTGCCCAAGAGCCAAGGGTTTGAAGTCTTTCCATTTTTTTTTTTTTTTTAATATATCTTCCTTAGGTATACAGAAGAGAAGTCGAAGAAAATGGAATCGTTCTGGATCCTTTGAAAGCTACTCATGCAGTTAAAGGTGTTACAGGACACGAGGTCTGCAACTACTTTTGGAATGTTGATGTTCGCAATGACTGGGAAAGTAAGCTATCATCGTTAATATGTTACCAAATAATTATCTTCATTTCAATTTAGTGTCAAATAAAACCCAATTGACTATATCCAATAGTTTACCAAATTTTGTAGATAATATCAAGAGAGTCATATCTAGGCATAATTATACTTTACTTTCATACTTTTCAAGTGGTGACAGTGGGATCAAACCTCACATATGCTAGGCAACTGTTCTACCACTGAGCAACCTCCCATACCTTTTAAGATAAGATCTCATTCTGATGCCGGGCATGGTGGCACGCCTTTAATCCCAGCACTCGGAAGGCAGAGGCAGGCAGATTTCTGAGTTCGAGGCCAGCCTGGTCTACAAAGTGAGTTCCAGGACAGCCAAGGCTATACAGAGAAACCCTGTCTCGAAAAACAAGATCTCACTCTGTCGCCAAGCTAGCCTTGGATTATTTGCCCCTACCTTATCCTTCCAAGTTGTATGATTACAGGTTATGTACAACTATCCTTAGTAGTACCTTACTTTTAAATAGACTTTTTCCCTGTTGCCTTAGGGGTTTATTGCTGTGAAGAGACACTATGACCAAGGCAACTCTTATAAAGGAAACCATTTAATTGGGCCTGGCTTACAGTTCAGAGGTTTAGTCCATTATCATCATGTTAGGAAACATGGCATAATGCAGTCAGACATGGTGTTGGAGGAGCTGAGAGTTCTACTGTATGCCACACTGCTTATATCTTGAGCACAGGAGACCTCAGAGTTCTGCCCCCACCACCCCCACAGAGACACAATTCTTCCAACAAGGCCACACCTAGTGGTGCCACTCCCTATGGTCAATCATTCAAACACATGAGTCTATGGGAGCCAAACCCATTCAAACCACCACAGCTGTTTAAAACAGCTGTTTTAACACTGGATTAAGTACTTTAATAGTATGATAGGTAGATATGATAGGTAGATATTTTCCATACAAACAAGCAAAATTCATTCCTATTAAATGATATATCAGGGGGCTGGAGAGATGGCTCAGCGGTTAAGAGTACTGACTGCTCTTCCAAAGGTCCGGAGTTCAATTCTCAGCAACTACATGGTGGCTTACAACTGTCTGTAATGAGATCCGATGCCCTCTTCTGGTGTGTCTGAAGAGAGCAGTGATGTACTCATATACATAAAATAAATAAATCTTTTTAAGAAATGACTTATCAGAGGTGACAGAGCAAGTTAATAAAAAGTCAGGATTGCTGTAGGAGATTTCTCATTCACCTACTCTTTTCTAAACTGCCTTGTTTGTGTGATAAATTCCCACATGAATCATGCTGTAGTTAGGTTACATTATTTTCAAGTATGTGCTCTTAAACTTTCATAGATACACATATTTCTGAACATCATAAGGTTTGTTTGTTTGTTTGTTTGTTTGTTTTTCGAGAGACAGGGTTTCTCTGGGTAGCCTTGGCTGTCCTGGAACTCACTCTGTAGACCAGGCTGGCCTCGAACTCAGAAATCCACCTGCCTCTGCCTCCCGAGTGCTGGGATTAAAGGCGTGTGCCACCACGCCCGGCCATCATAAGGTATTTATCATTGGCATTTTGACATTTGTTCCTCACAAATATAACCACCCGTGCCTAACTAAAGCATGCTAAGTTAAGTGAAAGAGAAGAGTTGCAACTTTAGGGACTGTTTCACCTGGGGTAATAAGTAATGATTACAATTGCTTATCTTGCTGTGGAAGATACTGTACTGGAGAAAATGTCCTGGTAATCAGACCTCACTGCTGTCATCTGCAGAATGAAAGGAAACTCAGCCCTCATGTACAGCTGTCTTCCATTTAGATATAGCATAGGTAATGAAGGATTCTATTTGCTTTACCATAATGTTGTTTAGTCTTTTTGCAGCTGCTAATATGATTCTCTTCATTTCAGCTACTATAGAAAACTTTCATGTGGTGGAAACATTAGCTGATAATGCAATCATCGTTTATCAAACACACAAGGTAATGGTCTTGTCATCTGTCCCCAAAGATATAAATAATTCAGACTCAAACATACAGATTTGCTACGGTAAATTATGGCAGGAGTTTAAATCCCACAAAATATCCAAATACCTTTTTTGTTTGTCTTGTTTGTTTGTTTGAGATAGTGTGAGATAGTGTCTTCCTGTATAGCCCTGGCTATCCAACTATGTAGACTGGGCTAGCCTTGAACTTACGACAGTATGCCTGCTTCTACTCTGCAAGTGCTGGGATTAAAGGCTTATGCTTCCATGTTCAGCTGAGACTTAAAGACTTTATTCAGGTCCCAGAGACTGAACTGCCAACCAAGAATGAGCATGACCCAGACCGGGGCCCAGCATATGTGTGGCAGATGTATATCTAGGTCTCCATGCAGGTCCCCTACAACTGGTGCAGGTGCTGTCCCAGAACCTATTGCCTGCCTATGGATCCTGTTCCCCTGGCTCACTGCCTTGTCTGGCCTCAGAAGGGGATGTATGCCTGGTCCTGAAGTAACTTGATGTGCCAGGATGGGCTGGTGCCCTGGGGGCTGGGGCCTCCCCCTTCTCTAAGGAGGTAGGGGGAGTAGAAGGAGGAATTATGTAGTGGGGACCTGTAGGAAGAGGGTACTGATGTTGGGATATGGAATGAATAAATTAACTAATGAAAGCTATTTTAACTGGCAAATAAGATAATGCTAAATGAGAAAGAAGATGATTACAACCTGAGGAATGTTATATATTTGAAAATTATATCAGGCCATTTAGAACAGAAATGTGTGTAAGACTATGAGAAATAGTCTAGAGGCAGCACTGGTTTAAAGATCGTAGCTAGTCTCTAAACTAGTCTAAAAAAGAGCCTTCTAGACTTGATTTTTAAATACTCTTTAGTGCTTTACCCTAGAAATGATAGCTCTCAAATGCAAATGAGTGACAGTTTTCTATGAGAACAGTAATGCCGGTAAGAGTGTATATGCATTGACTGTGGCCAAATACGAACATTATCCTCAGAGCTTCTCTGACAACAGGAGAAGTTGAGAGACTCATTGTATTCTTAGAGCACAGAGAAGCATTATTTAAATTGGTTTCCTTTATATTATTTCTCCCACTGCCTTTCAGTATGATGTTGCTGAGTTATTAGAGTGTTTCTCTTGCTTTTTTGTTATGCTGTTTCCCTTTTTAAAAAT
>LR749636.1:2194779-2434078 GCA_902729485.2 Mus minutoides
AAGGTAAAAAAGAAAGTTATAGACAATCCACCTAAAGCAATGCTGTTTAATTATGAACAATGGCATAATTCAGTGAGCACCTCATTTTTCTACTCAGTGGGGTATTTCTGACTTGTAAACGTGTTTCTTGATTGAGTTGAATATGAAAAACAAACATGAATTTGGGAGACAACCTCCTTATGAGACATCCTCTGTAAGTGTGAGCCTGCTTCCTTTTACCTGACGGTTAACAATAGATCTTCTCTATCAGCATACAGGCCTGGGAGTCTAATATGAAATATTAAGTGTAGGAAACAATCAAATAATTGTCCTGTAGTATATAATGAAGATGAATGGCCAATAATTTAAGCAGAAGAAATGTATTAGTAGAAAATACGTGATCCTGGGAAGCAGTCTACAAAAGTATTCCACCTGAGAAATGCTAACTGCAGAGAAGAGCACCATAGTTATATTTAGACTAAGAACTAAAAGTAAAATTACTTAAATGCTACATAATATAACAAAAATTAAGGTGTAATTACTTTCAACTTGCTAGACAAGGTTTTACAATAATTTTTGGCAAAGTCAGATAACAATCTACAACTTTTTTCTATTCAGTTTGGCTTCTTTGATGATGTATGAAGGAAGACCACTTGTCCCCTGAATTTGGAGTCACTTTTGTTCTTGTCCTTATAGTTTTGTATTCATTACTTTTTTTGTTTTTCCTTGTTTTTTGAGACAGGTCTCTTGTTGCTCAGACAGCCCTCCTGCCTCAGTTTCTTGTGTGACACTGTGCCCGCTGATGGCCTAGTCGTGCTTTATGTTTGTTTTGTTGTTGTTTCTTGTTTTCTAAGGTAGGGTCTTATGTGTCCCAGGCTGGCCTCGAACTACTTAGAATGTTTGATCCTCAAGTATGCTTGACCACACCTAGTTATACTGTCCTGGGTAGTGAACCCAAGGACACATGTATACTAGACAGGCTGAGCTGTGTGCCCTACCTTGCTTGTCTGCTTCTAAGGAAGTGCAGAGTGACTAGAGACAGACAACAGGCATTCTGCAGTATTGCCCTGTCTGCATTTGCCCAGCCTAATGAAACTTTAGAGCTTTAAGAGATAAACTTTGCAAATGTATTGACACTGAGGTGTTGGCCATTTTTTGCATTCAGTAACTAAGAAAGACAGTGTATAATAAGGATAGAGTTCAGTTGCATATTCCCAACACTCAACATAAAAGTAACGTGAACAGGAGAAAAATTTGTTCTTCTATCATTTAAAGTCGATAGTTCCAGTTATAAGCTGAATGCCATTTCTACAGAAATAGTTTTTCTTATACCTTAAAAATAGAAATATTAGCAGCCAGGGCTACACAGAGAAACCCTGTCTCAAAAAACCAAAAAAAAAAAAAAATAGAAATATTAAATGTAAATAATTTAATTCAAAGGTTTTTATATAGAAGTTGTAGTCCTATTTGCTTTTTAAGTCTTTGATTCTCTAAGTAGAGCATTGACAGAGACTGAGGAATTAGATTGAAGAACCCATTGCTGCTTCATGGGTACAAAGTTTCTGTCAGAAATGATAGCAAATTTCAGAAATATTGTAATTACAGATATTGTGACTGTGACTATACTATACTAAGTTGTGCACTAAAAATAGTTAAGATGGTGAATTAATAATAATTTTAAACAGAAAAAGAATAATACTCCTTTGAATAGTCTAGAAAGATAGTGACTGTTCATAATGTATCTCTGCAAGGATTCTAATGTTTCCCACTTAAAGTTTGACAAATTTCAACTTCAGGATATTTAGATGGCTCTTTGTTTGTTTCTTTCTTTCTTTTTCTTTATGACATGAATAAAAAAATAATTCAAATTGTCAAAATACTTTTAATTCTTTCACAGAGAGTATGGCCTGCTTCTCAGAGAGACGTACTGTATCTTTCTGCTATTCGAAAGATCCCAGCCTTGACTGAAAATGACCCTGAAACTTGGATAGTTTGTAATTTTTCTGTGGATCATGATAGTGCTCCCGTGAGTATAGCATAGAGCTGAGTATAATTCTGTAATATAAAGCAAAATATGTAACGCAGCCACATTTATACGTATACTCCCCTCCCACCCACACAGATACTTGATTTGACATGTTTTAGATTTATGTTAGATTGCTTGGGACAGCCCTCTGTTTTCTGAAGACAAGTGCCATGGCTAAAGTAGCTGCTTGGGTCCTCTGAGTAGCCTCTCTCCTAAAGGTATCTCCTAAGCCATTACCAAATGCTGCACACCTATTGTTTCTACCTTGATTTAGTTTAGTTAGTACTTTGAAAGCGGGAAAAGCCTTGTGTCTATCAGTTTGACATATGTTAATTGATGATGAGTATAAGATTTTAAATGGGAGCTGGAAAGATGGCTCAGAAACACTGGCTGCCCTTCCAAATAACCCAGGTCAACTCCTAGCACCAATGTAGTGGCTCATAACTGTAACTTATCTCAGGGAACCTGACAGCCTCTTCTGGCCTCTATGGGCACTGCACATGCATGCTGCTTAGACAAGCATGTAGGTGAAGCACCTGTGTACATAAAATAAAAACATGCATCAGTTGTTTTAAGGAAGTTTTACTGCAGGCTTTATAACAGAGTTTAAAATAATGCAGTAACAGGGCATCAGAGATTATAAACTGAGGAATCTTCTACAAACTAATGCTAGCTCGTGTGTTTGCTTTGACAGCTGAACAATCGATGTGTCCGTGCCAAGATCAACATTGCTATGATTTGTCAGACTTTAGTAAGCCCACCAGAGGGAGACCAGGAGATAAGCAGAGACAACATTCTGTGCAAGATCACATATGTAGCTAATGGTATGTAGTAGTTCTGTGTTCTGATTGATAACATGTTGGTTCTTGACCATTGTCTACATAAGAATGTCCAATTTACTAGTCCTTAACCTGGAAATAAGTTATATATAGAATTGTGTGGAAGACATTAAAAGTCAATATGCCTTAATTTCTATCTTAGAACTAGTATATGAGAATTTTTAAAGTTATAAGTAGGTGCAAACATTTTAAAACTTTATAATCTATATAGGTCATACATTTTAAGAGCCATTTTATTAATAGTTGCCTGGTAGAATCTATTTGTAATTAGAGTCTTCTCCACCAGTTGTTAACAGCTTCCAGCGTGCTTGCTTCATTATGACTCACTGCTGGGCAGCCCTTTCTCTCATTTGTTTTGGTTTCTTACTATCCTGTTCTACACTGTAACCTTTCTAATCAAATACTCAAATGTCTATTGTTATTCAAAGACATAACTACTCAAATGTTTAAAGAAACACATGTTGTTACTTAGTTAAGGTAGAGAGTGATGAACAAGTAACTTTACACGTTGCTGTGTTAGTATGTCCATGATATTTGGGGAGAATCATGACTACTGTAGAAAGGTAATTCATCCTTTCTTACCACCTGTTAATGTCTGATGGGTTGGCATTAGGGGATGAATAGTTTCGGCTTAAGAAATGCTAGCTGTTACAACATGGAAAATTTTTGAAAAGCAAAGGAGTGCACTATGTACTTCACGTGTAGGTGGAGAACCATGTCTTAATCGGTTTGACTTCCCTTTGTTTACAGTGAACCCAGGAGGATGGGCGCCAGCCTCAGTCTTAAGAGCAGTGGCAAAGCGAGAATACCCTAAGTTTCTAAAACGTTTTACTTCTTATGTCCAAGAAAAAACTGCAGGAAAACCGATTTTGTTTTAGTAAGGTATGGAGGATTTATAAACTTTGTTGACTAGTAGGACTCTGCAGGTAGTAAAATTCAATCAGCTTATGGAAGGAGGTGTTGGAAATGTTTTATGTTCCCAAATAGAGGATTGTAGTCTGTAGTCTTTAACACATTTTGTTATTTATATTTCTATTAATATGAAAGAAATAGCATTACATATATATAGAATACAAGAAGTGCCAACTTCCTGTGTTATACTTTGCCAGAAACTAGTTACTTTTTGTATGTGATCTTCTAAACTTTCTTATGTACATATTCACCTGTACTAAAGGTCAAGTAAATGTGTGTGCATCTGTGGGGTGTGTGTGTATCTGTAGGGGTGTACACATACACCAGCAACATTGAGTGTGCATGCTGTTATACATCTGTTTACACATCCTAGAGTCTGAAGATTTTTCTCTGTTACTAAGGAGTTTCCTGATTTTGTTTTCTTTTGGATGAGTGCACATCATTTATATAACCCACTCTTCACGTAACACATACTGAAGTTACGCCCTTTACTAATACAGTGTTAGATTTTTTTTTTTTTTTTTGGTTTTTTGAGACAGGGTTTCTCTGTATAGCCCTGGCTGTCCTGGAACTCACTTTGTAGACCAGGCTGGCCTCGAACTCAGAAATCCACCTGCCTCTGCCTCCCGAGTGCTGGGAACAGTGTTAGAATTTTATCTTTAGTTATTTTGAACTATAAAGTTTCTGTGTGTTAACTATATGTAGTAGTACTGCTTAGGGGACCATACATATATAGTTTGCATATAACCATCTGGAGAGGTTGTATTAACTGATATCTCCAGCAATAAATGTGTTTTATTTTCACATGGGTTCTCATAAGTATATAAAGTAAAATTTTCAGATCTTCTTTATCTTGGCAATCAAAAGTTTTTAATGTTTAAGTTTAATTCTCTTGAACCACAGATTTGCACAATGGGCATATTTATTTCTTAAATAAGACACGACACACACACACAGTGCCCCTACATAACTTGGGTAGAATTATCATTCTTGGACATAGTATTAGATGGCATAACTCCTAAGACTGAGAAGAAGACAAGGCTAGTTTATAAGCTAATATTTGAGAAACCTCTTTATTTATATAGCACATTGCTCTCCATATGTTTTTCCCATAACTTCCAAAAGATCCCTTCATATTTTCTGTTGCTTACAGAGGATATATTTTCAAACGTATAAGGTCAATAATTTTGTATTTGCAAGGGTGGAAATCCTTTAAAGATAAATGGCAGAGATTCTGTATACTCCATGAATGAGCAAGGTGTGAGGAGGCATCTATTCTGGAAGCCTTCATGCTTTGACTGCATGCGTTGCGATTGCTTAGGTTTTTACTCGTCTTTTTCTGTTTTTTTTTTTTCCTCCTTCAGTGACTGAAGCAAGGCTGTGTGACATTCCATGTTGGAGAAAGAAGGAAAAAAAAAAGAATCCTCTAAGCTGGAACGTAGGATCTACAGCCTTGTCTGTGGCCCAAGAAACATTGCAATCGTAAAGCTGGGTATCCAGCACTAGCCATTTCCTGCTAGGTCTCCTCGCTCAGTGTGTAACTATAAATACATGTAGAATCACATGGATATGGCTATATTTTTATTTGCTTGCTCCTAGGAGTGAAAAAAAAAAAACTTTGAATTACAACTAGGAATTAACCGATGCTTTAATTTTGAGGAAGTTTTTCAGAATTTTTTATTTACCATGGTCCAGCCTAAGATCCTCAGTTGTATCAGGTTTTGTGCACAAAAGAAAAGCACAAAAGTTGAACGCACCTGAGGCGTGTGCTCTCTGTGCACCAAATACTCAGATGGGCTTCTTTTTACAGGCCTACAGTCTGTGTCTGTGTTCGGAAGTTTTTGACTTTTTTGCTTTGTATAATCATAGAATCTATTGCTGCTGATTTCTATAAGAATTCATGTTGTGTGTCTCTTCATAACTGAGGACTGTCAATAACCTGTGATTTTGCCTTTTCTATAGTCTTACTCCCATGAAGAACATTGGTTCTGATGGAGAAAGAATGAAAAGCTTTATTCCCCCAGATATCTTTATATTTTTATTATATATTTTAGTTGTGTACTATGTGCTACCAACTTTTTTCAGTTTGTTACAAACACAATTTGGTAATTTTTAAATTGGTTCTGCCTGCCTCCAGTCAGAGACAACTGTACATCTCTTATGGGTATAGAGTACTTTATATACAGAGGTCAGGATAAAGTGGGTTCATATTTTCCCTGAAATTTGTAAGAGAATATATGGTATTACTTGTTAAACCAAATCAGACTGTTTGAATTTGACATTTGATTTAATATTTCTAGTATTCTGTAACAAACAAGGTAGTTTTTCTAGCTTGGAATACTTTAAATGATATATCGAAGGTATCCATAGAAAATCTGAACAATGCTCCAATTTGCCTCTTGATCATAAATTTCAGCAGAGCAGTACAATTTCACAGTATTTAAACTGAAAACTGTCTTTAGTTGCTATGAGAAGCTAACATGTAAAATACCTGATTTAGTTGTAGTCCTCTGAAAAACTCGGAAGCATGGAGTTGAGGCAAAGAATGGTACTCACTTCAGTTGAGATGACTGCCCACTTCAAACTCTTGATTGTGTTTACAAGCAGATGTATTTATGTAAATCAGGCATTTTGTAGATGCTTTGCTGACTTGTTCCTCTCCTTAGAAACACAAAAATCAGACCCTTTTGTAAAGCAGAGAGTCATGTCATGTAAAACATGACCTGTATATATTCCATACATCGAAATGGAGTCTAAAGATGAATGCAAGGTGTGATAATTTAATGATGGGATTAGTCTGATCGCTTAGTATTGCACAATCCTGGAAGTGAATTACTTGCATCAGATAGAATGATATTTATTACTCTGTACAGAGAGAAAAGTACATATAAAACATAGAGCTTACATTACATGCACGCAGTTTCATGTCCCATAAATCTTTTATATTTTTTAATTTAC
Source organism: Mus minutoides (assembly GCA_902729485.2). Lineage (NCBI taxonomy): Eukaryota > Metazoa > Chordata > Mammalia > Rodentia > Muridae > Mus > Mus minutoides. Next base: position 2,201,494 of record LR749636.1, read on the forward strand.
CTTTCTCTAAATGATGTGCATGGAATATGCCTTATTACAGAAATGCTATTCATAATTTGACTCTGTGGAAAAGTGCCTATGTGGTGGTAATGCTAGGAAGGCAAGGAAGACAGATTATCATACCAGTTTACATCACCAGTTAACATTTTATATTGTGATGTTTAAAAAAAAAAGTTTATACCTCAAATGTGTATTTTATTTTGCAATCAGCTGTGGGGTTGGGATGGGAGAATGGGGAGGGTTGGGAGGGAAAGTTTATTTGCTATAGGCACTGATGGGAATCTTAGGGAAAAACAAAAAACAAAAAAACAACAAAAAAAAAAAGCAAAAACAAAACTCTCTACACCCACTATAAATGTTCCTCTGTTTGCATTTCTGGTAACTATGATGAACCAGACAAATAACTCTTTCAAAACTAAATTGGATAGCTTTATTTTCCAAAGTGCAAAGTTTATGAAGCAGGGTCTGCATCTAATTATTACCAGTTGCATTTGCACTAAATGTGGTGATAATCTTTTACAATTCATTCTGTAAATAAAATGTTACACTAAAAATATTTGTAGTAAAAAGATAAGCAATGATCATTTTAGTAATGATCTTCAGTAAAAGACTGGTACTTTATTGGAGATAACCCTGCCCAGTCGGATTTAGAATTGAGTTCAGAAATACTGAAAGTATTCAAACAGTCAAAGTTAGGAGGAGCACTAGCCATGTTATAATATTCAGACCCTCAAGAATTACTTTCATTTGGCTCATCCCTACATATTGAATATTTATTATGTTTCTTCATAATCTGGGTATTTATCTTAGCCCAAGCCCCCATCCCACACACACCCCCAAAACAAGCCCCTTTACTCAATTCTACTGGATTACTCTGTGATGTTAGACACCTGAAAAATCCTGGTGATGTGGGGATTGTCCCTGCATGTGATGGAGGTGATGCAGGAGCACAGTGCTGCTCTTGGGGTTGAGGACTTCATATTTGAGGTGGAGAAACTTGATTTGGAGGAGCAGCAAGGGAAAGAGGGAGGAACCTGACTAAGAGAGATGTGTGTAGGCAAAGCAAGGTAAAGGAGGCATGGTTCTCACCTGTCCGTTTCCATGACTACCTTATACACCAATACAATATCAGTGTCAGTTGCTAGAGAATTTTAGCTGGGCTGAGCTGGTTCACTTGTGAAATGTGCCGGTTATCTTTGAACTTATCAGTTGTTTGTCTGATCAGACACTTGACCAGTATGTAGTCCAAGCTGTACAGACGATGTATTTGGATTGTTGTCATTGTACATCTACAGACTCAAAGCATAATCATTTTAAAGTACCTTGGGAGTGTGTAGAGTGTAACTATAATAGCTTTATGATTCTGATGATGTTTTTTTAAAACTATAAAAGATGGATCTTCCATGTTACAATCACAAAATTAAAACCAGTATTTAAAAGTGGAGAAGTATTAAAATATTATGGACAAATATGCTCACTTGCTTGGTTTGTTTTCCTTCACCTTGAGGTACTGTTCTAGGTGATCTTCTGGGTAATTTTAAAAGTTTCCTGGAATTATTCCAATTCAGGAATCCTGTTTGTAACCTCATTAGGGATCAAGTAAACCCTGAAGGAACAACCTAATGTTTGTTAACAGATCAGAACCTAAGGTAAGTGTACTATCAGTCTTCTGTCCTGTGCATTATGCATATGTGTATAGTGGATTGCAATTTAAATGAATTTATTATGAATTAAACTTAAAAGTCTTAGAGCCAGAGAGTGAAACAACATAACTTTTTCTGAGTTTCTAAACTGGAAATGCTGCACTTGTGAATCACATACACATGATGTGTATTCACTCATGTGCTCTTAATTATGAATACATCATTTCTCATTTAAGAAATATCATCTCTGCTTGTTGCAGTACTAGAACAGCAATTACAGAATGTGTGAATTTGTACTCACTGGGGTTGAAAAGCACTGAATGTATTTCATCTCTAGTGCTTAGAGTGTTCAGTGTGACCTGTTAATATAAACCAACTACCTCAATTGGTATGGTGATCACACTGTCTGGCCTCTCCCTTGAGCTGGCTCTACTAGATACCAGCAGCCCAGCAGCTTTCTTCAACTCATTTCCCATAATCTCCAATATCCTGATGGTCTCCACCACAGCTTAGTCTTCACTTTTAAAGTTCATGCACAGTCTACTTAGGCATTCTTTTTTGTTTTTGTTTTTGTTTTTCAAGACAGGGTTTCTCTGTGTAGTCCTGGCTGTCCTGGAACTCACTTTGTAGACCAGGCTGGCCTCGAACTCAGAAATCCACCTGCCTCTGCCTCCAAGTGCTGGGATTAAAGGCGTGCGCCACCACCGCCCGGCTCCACTTAGGCATTCTTATAGGCAGTCTGACTACCGTGTGCCTGGTGCCTTGGTACAATCTTCCATGGCCTCCTGTTACATTCATTGTACCTGTAAAAAATTACATCAGCAAGTCAGAGTGGTGCACATCTTTAATTTTAGCGCTCAGGTGGATCTCTTGAGTGTGAGGCCAGCCAGGTCTACAGAACAAGTTCCAGGACAGCCAGGGATACAGAGAGAAAGCCTGTCTCCAAACAGAGTACCACATCAACACTGAGTTGGGTTACCACACCCCTAGTCATGGTTGACCCTCCCCCATCAAGTAGGCCTCTCCAGAAATGCTTTATACACACAAAGGTTTGCCAAAATGCCGTATATGTTTATTAATCCAATCAAGTTGACTATCAGAATTGGTCATCTCAACTACCATTTGGTGCCTTGACTTCTTGTCCTCCCACTGAAAGATGAGACAAAATAAAACATCACTATAACCTTTGGATCACATAATCAAAAACCAAAACCAGACTTCAGACTAAGTCACATTTAAGACATACAAAGGTCTTTTTCATTTACTTGGCTTTTTAGTTGTTGGGGAGTTGTTTGTTTGTTTGAACAAGTTTCTCCGTGTACTCCAGGCTGACCTTCACAGTTCTACCTCAGTCTTCTAAATCCAAGAAGTTTGGTTTTGGTTTTTGATTATGTGATCCAAAGGTTAATAGGTTGCCAATCAAACCTCCAGGTTTAGCCTGGATTATATAATCTGTGTACCACTCCAGTCTGGTGACTCTTGACTTTACTCTGCCTGCACCATCCATACCTATTCTCCAGGCCTAGCCTGGGCTTCACATGCTGGGCTCCTTTCCAGTCTAGTGAGTTTCCTAGACCCTAGGCCCTGCGCACCTTCCCCAATCCTGAGATTGAGCTGCAGTTGCACACCCTGTATGCTCTCCAGTCTGGTAAGCTCGTGCCACCTCACCTGTGTATGCCACTCCCCTACCCTTTAAGCCTAGTAGCTGCAGTTGCTCAACACGGCCTGTATATTGGCTCAGCCTGATGAATGCCCAAGACCCTGGACTACCCACACTATCTTCACACTCCTTTGTGTAGCTCAGGTAACAGCTTGCACATCTGCCCAAGCAGATCCATTTTGTCCTATTCACTAACTTTTTTCCATAACAATAAATTGGAATCACTACTACACATCCAATTCAAAATCAACACTACCTGAACAGTTAACCTACCAACTACTCATACCTGACCTGAAATGAAGGGGTAGGGTGCAAAGACAAAACCCAAACCAAACTTGTACTCAATAGAAGCAGCCTAGAATTTTACATCAAACACACAACTAGCAAAAGATGTTCACATACTCAGTTTATATTGCAAGACCACAAGCAGTATGAAAGGTCAAGATAACATGCCTCCCTCCCCACAAAACCCCACCACTACTAAAAGTGTTCTCAAATGAGAATTACCTGGATGGACAAACCAAGAGACCTAATGTGAGAGAATAATTATGACATCAAAGAATTCTGGGAGTTTAATGAAGACATTGACAACTCAATAAACTTAGAGAATAGCAATGATGTACGATAACAGTGACATACAAGAGAACTCAATAAACTTAGAGAATAGCAATGATGTACGATAACAATAGCGATAATGTACAATAGCAGTGACATACAAGAGAACTCAGTAAACTTAGAGAATAGCAATAATGTACGATAACAGTGACATACAAGAAAAAACAATGTAGACATTAAACAGAAATAGGCAGACTAAAGAAAACTCAGGCTTAAATGAAGATGGAATTATATATATAAATCAAGGGACAGACAAGGAGAGTGATTCAGGTAGAAGATATATCATCAGGACTTGAAGGCAAAGAATTAGACCGCGCAAGCATAAAAGTAGGATTTTTTTTTTTTCAAAACACACTAGCACACACAAGCAGCATTCAGTGACTGTGGGACTCCTTAAGATCTGGGAAGAAAGACGAGAAAGGGAAAGACGCTGTGCTTATAGGTTAGTAGAATTAATGCTGTGAAAATCACCATTCTATCGGAAGCAATCTACAGATTCAATGTAAAACCAATCAAAAACCAACAACATTCTTCACAGAAAGAAAAACCCACACTAAAATTTGGATGCAAATTCAAAAGATAGCCAAAGGAATCCTGAACAACAAGCCTGGAAGGGTTACCAACCAGATTTCAGGATGTATTTTATGACACTATTGCAGAGCTATACTAATAACAGCATCACAGTATTGGCACAAAAAGAGGCATAGACATGTAGATGGAACAAAACAGAAAACTCAAACGTGAGTGAAATCATCTCATATTTGATAAAGAGGCCAAAAATATACCCTAGGGGAAAGGTATCTTCTATTGGTGCTTAATAAAATTAAACCTGTATCATCTGAACAAAAACTCCAAATGGACCAAAAACCTCAACAGGAAAGCTAAAATCACTAGAAGAGGCAAGTCTCCTACAAAACATAGATGGAGTAAAACCAGCTGATGAACTTCATAAAACCAGAAAATTGTACTGTGAAGAAAAGTGGAAGCCCATAAATTTTTGCCAACTATACATCTGATAGAGGGTTTATATCTAGAATATAACAAGTTAAAAAAAAAAAAAAACAAAAAAATGAGCCAATATTTTGCTTTGGGGTTTTTTTGGTTGGTTGGTTGGTTGGTTGGTTGGTTTGCTTGTTTAGACAAGGTTTCTCTGTGTAGACAGAGTTTCTCTGTGTAGTCCTTGCTTCCAGCAACTTGATCTGTAGATCAGTCTGGCTTTAAACTGGAGACCCATCTGTCTCTGCCTTTCCCCAAGTGCCATTAAAGTCATATGCTGCTGCCACCATCTGATTAATGACGCAATTTTAAAAAGGGAGCTGTGCATCTCAAAAGAAAAAACCAAATGGCTAAAAAATATCTTTAAAGTGTCCAACAACCTTACCAATAAGGAAAATGCAAATTAAAACTGCTTTGAGATTTTATCTTATTTCAAAAGGGAACAACAGACAAATACTGGAGTAGGTGTGGAGAAACAGGAGTCCTCATTGTGCAGGTGTGGGATTCCAGACAGGTGCCACCAGACTGAAATCAGTGTGAAAACACTCAAAAAGCTAAGTAGCTCAACTCTATTTCCCAGCTCTCTTACCCAATGTCATATGTCCAAAGGACGCAACACCCTGCTCCACAGATAACGTGCACAGTCATGTCCATTTTTACTCTATCTAAAATAGTTGGGAAATGGAGCGAGCAGCATGTCTTTCAACTGACAAGTAGACAATGAAAATGAAGTATACCTACACAATATAATTCTATTCTGTTCACTGTCAAGAAAAATGAGATTTGTGGGTAAGTCAATAGAACTAGAAAATTACAGTGAGCGAGGTAACCCAACCCAGAAAAACAAACAGCCGAAGTGCTCTCTTACCTGTGAACATGAGTTCTGAATGTTTAGATGTGAATACATAAGCTGGAGTAACAGCAGGTACCAGGACAGTAAACAGGGACCAGATGGTGTTGCGGTAAATCGTAAATCTCCAACCCAAATATGCCCCAGCAATGAAAACAATATGAGACCCTTATAATTTGCGGTTTGGTGCTTCTGCCCCACTTTCCTTCTTCCTCTTCCTCTCTCTCTCTCTCTCTCTCTCTCTCTCTCTCTCTCTCTCTCTCTCTCTCTCTCTCTCTCCCTCCCTCCCTCCCTCCCTCCCTCCCTCTCCCTTCAGCTCCATCTTCCCTCTTTCTCCGCTCCAATCTCTGGCTCTAGCCTTTATTTTACAAATTAAGGTGGGAAGCAGGTTTACAGGAAATCACCCGAATGCTGACTTGTTCCTTGTTCAAAGCCACTCACCTGAGAACGGAATTAGCATCAAATATAATTAGCCCCAGGCTATCCGCAACGTGTTGGGGCTGTGAAGAGGCGGAAATTCTAGAGGGGGGGTTAGATAGTAAGTCACAGGAACTATGAAGGGGGAAATAAACTTGCTGGGGGTCTTTATCTGTGGAATGGGAAGAGGAAGGATGGACACTAAGAGTTACTGAGAAAGCCAGGCAGTGGTGGTGCGCGCCTTTAATCCCAGCACTTGGAAGGCAGAGGCAGGCAGGTTTCTGAGTTCGAGGCCAGCCTGGTCTACAGAGTGAGTTCCAGGACAGCCAGGGCTACACAGAGAAACCCTGTCTCGAAAAAAAAAAAAAAAAAAGAGTTACTGAGAAAGCAGGGTTATGTAATGTAATATATGTGTTTCTATTTCCCTGGGGGGAATCTGATCCCACGGAACTTAAGTTACAGATGATGGTGAGCTGCAGGAAGCTGGGCCTGGGTCCCCTGGGAACACAGCAAGTGCTTTTAACCACTAAACTCTTTCCATTAGTGGGTGGTTGGTTGGTTGTGTTTGTTTGTTTGAACCAAGGGAAAGTCAAGATTTCCCCCCAAATATTTTATTTAAATATTAAATTAAAAAATACATCAACTAATCATTTGGCATACATCTCTCACATTAACATGAGAAATGAAACAATTCCATCATAGTAAACAAAACAAAACAAAACAAAACATTATACACATCTGAAATCACAGTGTCTTTAAATAGGCAATTCCATTACAGTCCAGTCCAGGGCTGTGAGGATCTACAAAAACACAGCACACACACCAAAAGGAAAAAAAAACAAACAAGAACTAAAAAACCAAACGTTACTGTCCCCCAAAGGGTCAACAGCAACTAGAAGAAACAAAACTGCCAGTAAGTAAAGTGCTTGTCGCTTCTGACACACAGCTGTGCTCCGGCCTTTGATCTGTGGTATCCAGACAGGAACTATGGGAGACAGGGCTGGCCGCCCAGGATACAGGGTGTTTGCTTCCCTGATCCACAGCAGATGGGTGTAAACTTAGTACTTTACCCATGTTAAGCAGTCACTATAGTACTAAACTCCTATTTGTATATATTTTTTTATTTTTTGCTTGATAATATACATGAGTATAATTCACCAAAAAAATCACAAATGTATTGGCGTGGGTGCTGTTTGTCCCTTGCTGGGATGCTGAGGGTTTGGATTCTACTGGCCGAGGTGCACTCTGCCCTGCAAATGTTGGGCTTTCCACCAAGAGCATTCTATTTAAAAGCAGAAATCTCAGGGTAAGATCAGCAGGTCAATATTAAGCTTTGGCTACTTAATCAAGGGTTCTGTGGTTGTAAGCTTGGAGCACTGGCACAAACAGGCAGGTGGGCAGGCTTGTTGTTATAGAAATATATACGGGGTTGGGGGTGGCACAAAAATGTGTGGGCACATGTGTTGGTCTGAGCAGGACCTCAAGTATCTTCGTTTGTCTTACTGCCCTGAGATAAAATTCCACTAACCCAGACACTTGCTTTTCTGCCAGGCTAGCTAGCCAGCAAACTCCTCATAATCAATTATATACCCTAATGTTGGCGAGCTCTAGGCACCCTGAGTTCAGGTTCTCATGCTTCCAAATAAAGCTCTCACCTACTCAGCCGTATTGAGAAAACACAAATTCTTCCATTACGCTGTACACTAGGAGAAACAGGCCAGATGTGCACCAAAACTTGACAGTTCTCCTATAAGCACTTTATGAGACCATGGCCTGTGTCCAATGTGAACCAGATCTGTGTAGGCCTCACCTCAAGGGCAGGAATGCTGGGAAATGAGACACTTCCCTTCCATGAAGCAACACATGAGAATAATACTGCTTGCTTTATAGGGTCATGCTTTGAAGCAAAACAATTGTTCCCTCAATTTTCTGCCACCCCAACTCTTTGTCAAGTTAAGAGTGACAACAGAGAAGTTTCATAACCATCACAAACTAGGTAGCTTCCTTTTTGGATAATTTCTGATGGTTTCTTTTCAGGTTTCCTTAACAAAACCAAGACACTGTAGCAGCTGGTAGTTTATCCATTCTATTATCTTTGCCATCTAAATGCATCAAAGCAAGCTTCCTGCTCATTTCAGCCCTATCAAATACAACAGAGTAGGCATATACATGGGGAAAGGAGGGACAGTGGGAGAATGGTACATGCCGCCTGGCTTTTTTTTTTTTTAATAAAGATTTATTTTACTTATTATATGTAAGTACACTGTTGCTGTCTTCAGACACTCCAGAAGAGGGCGCCAGATCTCGTTACGGATGGCTGTGAGCCACCATGTGGATGCTGGGATTTGAACTTATCACCTTCGGAAGAGCAGTCGGGTGCTCTTACCCGCTGAGCCATCTCACCAGCTCCGCCGCCTGGCTTTTGCCTACCTCTGCCACCCCAGTCCAACCCTCCCACATATGTAGCAGATGTGCAGTTTGGTCTTCATGTGGGTCTCAAACAACTGGAGCAGGGGCTATCCCAAAAGCTGTTGCCTGTCTATGGGACATGGTCTTCTAGCCTGGCTGCCTTGTCTTGCCTGTGGGAGAGGAAGTACCTAACCTCGAAGAGACTGGATGTGTTAGGGAGGAAGGGGGGGGGCACCCGCTCAGAGAAGAAGGGGTGGGGGATGGGGGAAGGATTTCAGGAGGAGGTGACCAGGAGAGGGGCAATGAGCGAGATGTAAAGTGAATACATAAAAAAATAAAGTTAAATTAAAAAAAAATAATTTGGCTTTTGAGAGAATGCCAAGATCAAGGGAAAGTTTCTCTGGAAGAGTTGGTCCACATGTGTGCTTGCTACTTAATTTGATACAGGCTATTGTCATTTTAGAAGAGGTAACTTCAATTGAGAAAATGCCCCCAGACTGGTCTGTGGGCAAACCTGTGGTGCATTTATTTTATTTTTAAGACAGAGTCTCTTGGACTTACTACATAGACCAGACTGGCCTTGAAATCATAGATCTACTTTGTTCCCCAAGTGCTGGGACTAAAGGCATGCACCACCAAGCCCAACTTAAATGTAGCACATTTTCTTAGTGATGGATGTGAGAAGGCTCAGCTCACTGTGGATGGTGCCACCCCTGGCTAGTGGTTCTGGGTGCTAGAAAACAGGCCGATGGGGCTGGAGAGATGGCTCTGTGGTTAAGAGCACTTCCAGAGGTCCTGAGTTCAATTCCCAGCAACCACATGGTGGCTCACAAGCATCTGTAATGGGATCTGATGCCCTTTTCTGCCATGCAGGCATATATGCAAACAGAGCACTCATATACATAAATAAGTTTAAAAACAAACATGCTGAGCAAGGCAGAAAGCAGTTCTCCACATCTTTGCTTCAGTCCCTAGCTCCAGGCTCTTGCCATGACTTCTTTTGATGATGGACTGTGACCAAAGAGTAAAAAGTCAGAGAATGAACCCTTTCCTTACCAAGTTAATTTTGGTCATTGTGTTTCACCACAGCAATAGAAACCATAATTAAGACAGCACGTGAATACATACACTGACAGCGTGTCAGAGGTCTAAGGGGAGAATCATACTAATGTAAATGTGTGCTAAAGAGCTGTTTATCACTCCAGTGTTAGTTCTGACTTGATTTGCCAGCCTTTGGTCTCCACAAGCATTCCCTAACTGTGATTCCTGAGAAGACAACTATCCAATCTTTCACCTCTAACAGCAAAAGTGGAGTAATTACAAAGGAATGGAAATCAGTTCTGAGGAAGCCCCTTCCCTACCTCATGCAGCTGAATCAATTACTTGAAGGGGCCATTGTGTCAGCTAGCTGATCTTCCCTTCCTCTTAACTTGCCCCATCTGATAAGCAAGGAGAATCTGGTTGAGATAAAACTCTTAGTGTAAGAAAGATCACTGAAACAATCAACACTGGCCAGCTGCTGATGCTGCTCAGAGTATAACGGATAATGGAAGGAGGACCTTATGACCCTCAGAGGAGAGGTCAGGCTGCCACTTGGCCAGACTTTGCTAACTTCTGGACCTCAGGCTTAGGGTTAATCCTCAATTGTAAAAAAGCCACTGCTTACACTTGTCAATGTTAACTTCCTTTCATAATTTACTCAACTGGAAAAAGGTATTCTATAACAAAATGTATACAATTTAGTAATTGTACAAAACATGAATTTAGCAAGATGACATTGGTTACAGTCACCAGCATAAAACACTCAATACTTTTTACTGCCACTTCCATGACAAGCTCAGGTAAATAAAATGGTACTGGCTGAAAAGTCACAAGAGGAGCAATTTGAAACTTTACATACAACAGCAAAGGCAATCTTCCACAATAATACTGACACATCACTAAGAGGCTCCCATGCTGCCGCAGCACTCTTGGAATGTCTTTCAGAGTCCATCTTCTACACAGATGTCAGCTTCCCAAGACCAAACTTGAAGCATTAGATAGAATACAAAATAAGGAGCTCTTTATTATTATTTATACAAAACTGGTACATTAAAAAAAAATTAAGATTCAACAACTCTGCTGACCCCCTGAGGAAGCTAAGAGCTTTTATGGGCTCATCAAAGGAGCCCATAAATGATTCAGTCACCAAACTCCTGGCCACAGGAACAAGGCACACAGCTCCAGGGCCATTCATGTGGCTCCATCATTGGCTCTGTAAGCTGACTTTCCCTTCATTGGGCTTGGAAAGCAAGCCAGGGTTTCCTGGACCAATGCTAATGAGCACTGTCTTCTCTGGCCCAAGCTACAGTATTTTATCAGTGTAAAAGTTGAGTTCTTTTATTTCTTAAACACTTTCAATAAACTCCTAGCATTAGACACTTAATTACAACATATACAGATTTGATAGTTTACCAAAAAATCTAGAATTCAGCTAAATAAGTTAAAATGTCTCTAAAGAAACTTGGCTTAGAGAAATGGTCGTTTGTTTTTTTTTTTTAAAAAAAAAAAACACCTGTTCCCCCCACACTCTGCGTTCTGAGAGGTCCGACTTGCTTGTACCCTCCTCTAAGTAACACTAAGAGCTCTGATAGCTTTAGTGCAGTGTGGCACAGCTGGCAGAATCTAGGCTAAAGGCCTCTCTGAACAAAGATTTACAGAGATAAATGCAGTGACTGTTTTCTTTGTCAAGAACTATTTAGCACTACTTAGCACATTATTCTGTAGTTTGAGAATAAAAGTAATTTTTCCATGAAGAAATAGGTCCCCAAAAATCAACAGACCAGCACCAAATGAATTATTAGTTTACAAAAAATAAACTTAGATTGCAAAGTTCTACAACCCAGACTGAATAAATAAAAATCAGAAGTTCTGTCAGCTACAGTGTCATTTAAGACCATTTTTAACCCACTGGGAGGTGAGCCCCACACTCATCACCAGGAACTCCATCATTTTGTCAAAACACAAGTTTCCAGCTTGTGGTAGCTTTCAGAAACGAGCTGTAGATCACATCTGTGGTGCTTAGAGCACCGTACCATCCACGTGAGCTCTTTCCAGAACACAGCATGGAAAGAACCACAGTTTCCACATCTGAGGAGTCTCTGCAAAGGACCTCAGACGTCTCTGAAAGAGCCAGAAACCAAGCAGGTGTGTCACTGATCATGTCCATTCATCTTCCACAAGACAGTGCATTGAGATTTTTAATTCACAGATTTCATGTTAGTCCTTGAGAACCCAATGCCCGCGTTTCAGTTCAGTGTGTCAGGATACTCAAGCTGCCTTCTTGGTGCAAGTCCCTTGAAGATCTTGTAAATTTATCTTTGATCTATATCAGAAAAAGGCAAAGTAGTAATACAAGAATATCAGCAATGCAAAATTGGGGAGTTGGGGTACATGTGTATGTGTGTAGATGTCAGAAGACCACAAGGCCACCCACTCCTTTTTTGACACAGGGTCTCTCTCAGGAGCCTGGAACTTGCCAAGTAGGCTAGGCTGCCTGGTCAGCAAGCCCCCAGGTCCTGCCTGTCTCTACCTGCCCAGAGCTTGGACTTTAAAGATCATGACACTACACCTGTTTTGTTTTGTTTTTTTAAATCTGGATTCCAGGGCTTGGACTCAAGTTGTCCAAACATTTTAGTGGTAATTCCCAGACCAGGATTATAAAACTTTCATTTGGGAAAATCCCATCTCCGGGGAAGTCTTACCTGTTGTGAACCATGTGACTTCTGACAAGATGTCCTGCTGCCAAGGCTGCCATCAAGGACAGCTCACCAGCCATCACGGTGCCACATACGATTCGGGCAAGCTGCCGTGCGTTTTCTCCAGGATTGTCTTTGCACGCTCCTTGAACACCTAGCATCTGTAATCAGAGGCCAGTGAGGAAGATTACTACACGGAGAAGTGTAGACCTAAACTCCATTAGAAATGTTGGTGGCGGGCGAGCTGATGGCACTAAGCACTTACTATCTATTTAATCTATTTGCTCATGGTGAGGCACATCACCCAAACCATGAGAAACCCTACACTTATTTAGACCTCCTGAGGCTAGACTGGCTGAAAGCAAGGATATAAAGAACAGCTAAAATACAGAGTAGAGTGATGTGCTATAGTAGACACATAGATAGTATGATGGTTAAACTTGGTTGTCAACTTGACACTTGTAGGAAGAGGGAATCTCAATGATAAACTGACTCCAGCATTTGACCTATGGGCATCTCCTCGGGGTATTTCTTGATTGCAAACTGATGAAGAACCCAGCCCATGGGCCTGGACAATCAAAGAATGAGAGCTGAACAAGGCTAGAACAAGCCAATATGCAGTGTTCTTTCATGGCCTCTACCTAGTCCCTGCCTTAACTTCCCTTAGTAATGAATGTCTACCTAGATGTGTAAGTTGAAGTAAACCCTCTTTCGCAACTTTGTTTTAGTAAGAAACAAAGAGTCAGTGGCCTGAGACCACTAAGTTGTGTGCCAGACAATCATACCTGCAGGCAGGCTTGCTGAGGTAGAAGGTTGGTCCCACCACCCACGGTTCCTATCTCTATAGATGGCATGGTGCAGCTGATATATAAGTCTTCGTTTGTGGGACCACTGGCTTCCATTAAAGTAATACAGTTTGAACTCCCCACATTCTGTGCTGCATCCTGGAAAGATAAAAGGAAAGATACAGCATAGCTCCTCCACTTACAAGAGCAAAGCAGAGGAGCGTGGGGACGGAAGGGCTCACCTGGCCACATGCTATGTAGATCGCAGTGACAATGTTTGCTGCATGGGCGTTGTAGCCTCCTATGCTCCCAGCCATGGCAGAGCCCACAAGATTCTTGTTAATGTTTACATCAACCATAGCTTCCGTAGTCGTCTTTAACACCTAGATCAGAGTATGGACATTTTACACAGTCCCCAGAAGAACCAAGGAAAAACCACTCACATCTACCTCTCTGTACCTCTAGGAAGCAGGGGAATACATGTAGCCTCATTTAAACTGTCCCAAGAGGGCTGGCTACCTGCACACAGGCATGAACAATAAAACAACCATTTTAATAGACAACTACTCTACAAATGTAATCTTATAAAAGGTGGTAGTATCCTCATAATGTTTTGTTATTTTTAAAACTTTCTTTCAGCCCTGGCTGGCCTAGAACTATGGACCCACCCGGGCTTCAGACTTCCAGGGATCCTCCTGCCTGTCTCCCAGAGCCGGGATTACAGCTGTGGGCCTCCATCCTGGCCTCAACCCAGCTAAAGAAACTACAATGTAAAAGGCAGGCTAAAACATCCATCCATACTCACCTCTCTCACCACCTTGGCTGGAATGACGGCTTCACAAACCACAGTCTTTCCCCGTCCTTCGATCCAGTTTATGGCAGCCGGCTTCTTGTCGGTGCAATAGTTCCCACTAACTGCCAGAATCTGCATGTCAGGAAAGAACTCCTGAAGCTTCAGCAGTGCTTTCTCCGTACCCTAGTAAGAAGCAAAGCAAACACAATGCATTATGGAGCCGCATTCTGACCACCGTAACTATTGTAATGCAGTCAAGGTATTACCTAACAAATGTCCAGAACTCTCTGTATCTGCCAATGCTAATGTTCCATAACCTGTTAAAACATCAATTACCAACCAAAAAAAAAAAAAAATCAATTACCCATTTCCTGTCCCTGCATGTCCTTAAACCACTCTACGGGTGCCCATGCACTTAACGTCTCTGGTTAGCTCAGATAAGTGGAACCATGTAGAATTTGGTAATTGGTGATTTTACTTAGAATAATGTTCTACTTTAATGTATCTCTCCTTTGTGCATGTGTCCACCCAATGAACACTTAGCTTACTCCTTCCTACTGGCTAGTGTGAGTAATGCTGTGAGCATGAGTATACAGATATCACTTTGAGACCGTTTTCAATTCCAAAAGCAGAACAGGAAGACAGATGACACAGCAGTTCTATTTCCAAGCTGTTAAAAACCACTCCCAGGCACTAAACCACCAACCAAAGAGCACGCATGGTGGGACTCATGGCTCCAGCTGCATATGTAGCAGAGGATGGCCTAGTCAATCATCAATGGGAGGAGAGGCCCTTGGTCCTGTAAAGGCTCGATGCCCCAGTGTGGGGGAATGCCAGGGCCAGGAAGTGGGAGTGGGTGGGTTGGTGAGTGGGGGAGGAGGGAGAGGATGGGGGAGGATGTTTTTCTGAGGGGAAACCAGGAAAGGGGATAATATTTGAAATGTAAATAAAGAAAATATCCAATTAAAAAAAAAAAAAAACCTGCTGGGCGGTGGTGGCGCACGCCTTTAATCCCAGCACTTGGGAGGCAGAAGCAGGCGGATTTCTGGGTTCGAGGCCAGCCTGGTCTACAGAGTGAGTTCTAGAACAGCCAGAGCTACACAGAGAAACCCTGTCTTAAAAAAAAAAAAAAAAAAAAAAAGTTACTTAAAAAAAAAGTTACTTTAAAAAAAAACAAACTAAGAAAATAATAAAACCCACAACCCCCCCCATACTATTTCTTAAGATTTTAAAAACTTAGGCATTTAGTTATTTTCCTCTTTCTGAATACTCTTTATAAACAAAAAAATCTGTACCCTGACTAGATGATTTTACCATTTTGTATTTGTCTCTGGGTAAAGAGTTATCAGCAAAATGAAATGTATATCATATGAAAATCAGGAAACAAAATGAATGGATTATACAAACAGAGTATCTTTGATATCTTAAAGTTGGTGTTTATAACACCTGCCTGTAAACCAGCAGTTAAGAGTCAGAGACAAAAAAACTGACTATGAGTTGCAGGTTAGCCTGGTCTACACAATGTGCTCCAGGTTGGACCAAGGCTACATACAGTAAGACCCTGTCACACACACACACACACACACACACACACACACACACACACACACACAGAGAAAGCAAGAAAAATGTCTCTAGAAAAGGTCAATTTCAAGATTTGGAGACAAAGCTCTTCTGGGATAGCTTGTCTGTGCTCAGAACTGATCTGGGGCCCCATACACCTCCCTACAACTCTCCATCTGCAGTGAGCTGAACCCTCAGGGCCACTCCTCCTCGGGAAGAGGGAGTTACTGGGCAAACTTCTAAAGAGTTAGCCCCAGATCCCTCCAACCCTTGTGAGGACATTTAGGACACAGACAGTGTCTAGACTACAGCAGTGCGGCTAGGCAGACAACTCTGCAGTTACGAGCTCTGGCTGCTCTTCCTGAGGACCAAAGTCCAATTCCCAACACCCACTGATGGCTCACAACCATATCAAACTCCAGTCCTAGAGAAATCTGATGTCCCCTTCTGGCCTCTATGTCAGGCACACATGTGGTGCACAGACATTCATGCAGGCAAAAGACCCATACACACAAGTACATTTTATCTAACAACAACAACAAAAAAATCAGAAACACTATCAAACTAAGCGATATTAGGTAATATTTAGCTTTTAATAAAGGTGAAATCAATCAACTCTGTTAAGTATGTACTACATGGACATAGTGAATCAATAAGAGGTATGGCTGGGTATGGTAGCACAGTTATAGTCCCAGAACTCAGAAAGCAAAGGCCCAAGAATCGCCATGAGTCCAAGGCCAGCCCGGCGGGCCCATCATGGAGCCCTGAGAGACAGAAAGCATCCACACTCACCTTAGAGATCATGTTCATCCCCATGGCATCCCCCGTCTTGGACTGAAAACGGATATAGAGGTTGCGTCCTGCCATTGTCACGTGAAGTTTCTGTAGACGTGCAAATCTATAAACACAAGGGTTTTTTTTGTGTTAATCCAAGGTGAGAGATTTTACATTTTACCCCTTAGTTCAGCAGGGAGTAGACACGTGAAGGCTACTACTGTAGCCGAGTCTCATTCTCAAGACACTGAGTAGAAGATGGACCAACTCTTTAATACACATTAAGTCCAAATGAAAGCAGCCACACTAGCTTGAACTGGCCAGGAGCTTTACATTACTGATGAGGCTTCCATGCGACTGTAACCGTCTTCAAAGTAAACACAGCTAGACTAACTCTCATGGTCTGTGCAGGAAGTCCTTCTCTAGGGAAAGTAACCATCTACTCAGTGACGGCTTCTGTCTAACTTACTGAGTGGCTTAGGCCACCAGGTTTGCACAGGAAGTGCTTTACCTGCTCAGCCATCTTACTAACCATTAAAAACCAATGTATTTCTATGAGATAATTTGTCTGCATCAACATCTACCCTAACCAGGAATAAGTATTAGTCATACTAAATGAATGGATTCAGGGGGCTGCTACATTACCCTAAGCAGGCAATGTATTTAGCTAACACAGAAAACAAGCTAAATATCCATATGAACATACACACACACACACCTGCTGGTGCTATCGAAGGCCTCCTTTATCACTGCAAACCCTTCAGGTGTTTCAAGCCAGGTCTTCACTTCTGCAGAGTCACAAGCACGAGGAAGTCTTACCACTGGACCTCGAGTCATCCCATCTGCGAGGACCCGGCTGCTGGCACCACCACCAAGCTAAGCAGAAGATTATGGGACCGTATTAATCCACTTCAGTTTCTCCCATCGTCCTTGTGTCTGTCCCCAAATCTGTCCTGGTTGCCTTCCCTTGCCCAGCCGCCTTCCTCCCTATTCCAGCAAGGAGTACCAAGTAAACAAACTCCAACTCACGCTTATGGCCCTGCAGCCTCTGTTAGTGCTGGCCACAAGACAGCCTTCCGTCGTTGCCATCGGCACCTGGTACTCTTTCCCATCCAGGCACAGAGGCCCTGCCACTCCAACAGGGATGGGCATATATCCGATCACATTCTCACAGCAAGCTCCCATCACCTAAGAAACACAGGTGGGCTACAGGTGAAAACCAGTATTATAACAGACAACCGCTCATCTCAGTCCCAAGAATTCTTCAAACTTTCCCCTATAAAATATTTCAATAATACTTTTAATGTATTCTTTTTGTTGTTAAGGTGCTGGTGATCAAACCAAGGCTTCATCAGTGTTTGGTAAACATTCTACTGGTAAGCCAAACCCCACCCTAAATTTACTCTTTAAAAATATTTAAAATGACTGGAAGAGGGGTGGCACATGCCTTTAATCTCAAACCCTTCAGAGGCAGAGGGTAGGTGGGTGTCTGTACTGACTAGTTTTGTATTAACTTGACACAGCTGGGGTTATCATAGAGAAAGGAGCTTCAGTTGGGGAAGTACCTCCATGAGATCTAGCTGTGGAGTATTTTCTCAATTAGTGATCAAGGGGGAAAGGCCCCTTGTGGGTGGGACCATCTCTGGGCTGGCAGTATTGGGTTCTATAAGAGAGCAGGCTGAGCAAGCCAGGGGAAGCAAGCCAGTAAGGAACATCCCTCCATGGCTTCTGCATTAGCTCCTGCTTCCTGACCTGCTTGAGTTCCAGTCCTGACTTCCTTCAGTGATGAACAGCAGTGTGGAAGTGTAAGCCGAATAAACCCTTTCCTCCTCAACTTGCTTCTTGGTCATGATGTTTGTGCAGGAATAGAAACCCTGACTAAGACAGTGTCTGAGTTCAAGGCCAGCCTGATTTACACAGACCTAGTTCCAGGACAGTCAGGGGGACACAGAGAAACCCTATCTCCAGAAACCAAAATAAATAAATAAGCAAGCAAGAAAGCAAGCAAACAAACTGTTGGACTTTCCCAGGAATGATTATAAAATCATGAAAAACATTTTTAAAGTAGCAGTAGAAGGTCGGCTACAAGTTACAGAGCAAGCCCTCCCTAATCCAAGAGCATACCAAGGAATAATTATAATCTCTGTAAGGCAGGTACTGTAGAGAGGATGGCTCTGCAAGCTTTGTGGAGAGGAGCTGCCGGCGAATAGACACACCACGTTCGTGAGTTTCCATTAGAGTTTCCAATTTGTAAGCTGGGATATGCTTGGCATTGACCAACTGGATGATCTCTGCATCACTAAGGAACTTTGCACCTTTCTGCAGAAAGGAAGAAGAAAATGAAGAGATGGAATTAGATAAGAAGGGCAGTTCATGAGCAGAAGACCAAAGGCTGAAAGAGCACAGTGCAGAGCTGCTCACAGGGCTATAAAGCAGTACACACCAACCCTGGGGACAGCGACACTTAGCCAGACTACATCCCATCCCCTGTGAAGAACAAAGCCTTGCCCTCAGTCCAGCCCCACTGCCTTCTGTACAACAGGATCTCCCTGTACACTTAAATGCTCATGGACTGATCAATGAATAGCAATCAATACATATTTACTTACAATGACAATCAATATATACTCTCTTCATTTAATTTTTTTGTGGGTACAAATTATGGCCCTTAAATAGGATATATTCCAGCTGAGGATACTAATTCTCAAAAGAGCTAAAGTACAAAAACATTAAGAGTAAAATTCAAAAGGCTCTGGGTTTGTAAAGGGGAAGATGATCTGAAAAATATCAGGGAAATCCAAGGACAGGTCGTGCTTGCTTCAACACACACAGATTCAAAAGCTCCCCATCTCTACAAGACAGTAACTCATTACAAGCAGCTTTGATTCTGGGACCAGAAAATAAGAAACCCTGCTGCTAGCTATACAATTTCCTCAATGGTAAATATATGAAGCCTCTTGAGCCCGGCCTGCTCATCTGAAGGGTGCGGATAACACCCCCAAAGGCTATAGGGGATTTATACAGCTGTGAATAAGCCACATGACACAGAGACTAGGACACAGTAGGCCTCGGTAGTACCAGTCTTAACTTCCTTTGATTAACAGAAAGGTACCAAAAACATCCTCTTAGAAACCCCCAGTGTGAGCATGCCCTTGTCCCTGCTCTGTATTCCCCCCCCAGTGTGAGCACACCCTTGTCCCTCCTCTGTATCGCCGCCCCCCCCCACCCCAGTGTGAGCACACCCTTGTCCCTTCTCTGTATTCTCCCGTGTGAGCAAACCCTTTTCTCACCTCTGCATTCTCCAGTATCTGCAGACATTCTTCATTAGGTCGAGGCTCAATGGGGAGTTCAATTCCAGGCTCCTGCGTCCCCAGGGCCGATGGAGGGCTGGCTACAGAGGCCCCAAGCACAAACATAGCTCTGCTTGTAGTCTCTGCTTCCACCACTAAAGGTTTTATAACCTCAACTGTGTGAGAGGCAAAAAGACATCTCTAAGTCCTCAAATCACTTTCAGAGGAAGTCAACTCAGGGGGTGTCCTCGGACAAGAGGACCTGAAAATGAAGAACACAACACAGTACCTTTTCTCTCTTGGTTCACTCCTGGCTCCTCCTCTACTGACGAAAGCTTCTGGTTCCTTCTCACAAGCAGAGGCTCACGTCTACAACAGTTGTCTTGAGCTTTCTTTGAGGTCACGACAGGAGATGTGATAGGATTTTTTAATGACAGTGTCGATTCTGTCTCTGCTTGTTCAAAGAAAATATACTTGACAGCCAAAAGGAACGCTAAGCTCAGGGTAATCACTTGCTCAATGTCCATGCTGATCATCCTAAATGAAAGCAAAGATAAATGTTGTTAGTTCAGAAATATTAAAGTCACAGCACAGCCCCATAAGAGCACAGAGTATTGTGAGTTCCAGTCACTTACTTGGAGAGATAAAACTGCCAGAGAGAAACACTCGGTTCAATTCTCTTGGACACATCTTCATCCAGACCCAAGGAAACCTTAGACTGTTCTGCTGTGCTGTTCTGAGGAGAAGGATCAGCTATCCAGCGACTATGAGCGTGAACAAGGACCAAGCCTAAAGACTGAAGGAACATATTTTAAATTGTATACCTTCTGCTTTCTTTCTCATCCCTCTCAACTCCATAGCCAGACACTTTAGTCCTCAGCCCCACCTATCATGGTAAGAAAGGCCCTAGTTTGTCAAATAAAAGCAATGGTGCTGTAACAGTTCAAACATTCCAAAGAATAGCCTCTCAAAGACAGGAGTCTATTCAGGAGAGCAAGAATAACAAAGACCATAAAGCCCAGTGGGACATGGTGGCATACACCTCGTATCCCAGCAGTTAAGGGGGCTGAAGCAGGATGATTGAAAGTTCAAAGCCAGTAAGATACTGTCTCAAGACATCAAACTAAAATCCCTAGAACGTCAAAGCAACAAAGAACTAACTCAGAAAAAAGAGAAGACTGGAACATCACCGAAAGGAACAAGTATTAGATAAACAAGATAGGAACTAAAAGTACAAACAAAAGCCCCCAAATACCCAAAGTATAAGACACACAGAAGCTACAGATACTGAAGAAAAAAATGCCATTACCATAATCATCTTGACCCTTTGGGTTACGGGGTTTGGTTTATTTTCTTCTTCTTCTAAAACTCTGGCAAAATGGCTGAGCTGCCAAATTGGACGACCCTCACGGCTTTCACGAGAAAGCTACGAAGGAAGTCGGCACAGCGTTAGGAGGTATGCAGGGGACTTAGGAGAGGGGCAGCGTGGAAAGTACTACTTTACAACTAATGACACCAGGAAACCCGCCTCACCTCTAGGACCAGGGACACACAGGCTGGGAAGAACGTCATGAATACAAAGTAGTTTGCCAGCACAGACATGCAGCCAAAGCAACACATGATCTCAAGCTGACGGACCCCTGGAGAAAGCAAGAGACACCGCTGCTGAAGTGTGGATTTCTCACATGCCACTTAGCTTAAAGGCTCTTCATTACGCACAGCCAAGTTTCACTATATTACATCATTTGTCATTTACTAGAACAAAATTACCAACACAAAGATATCTAAGACCTGAGGAACAGCAGTCCCACAAGGACACAGACCCCAGCATCACTCACAATGCTGTATGTAATGGTGCTGTTTAATACAGCTGGCCAATAATCGTTTCCAATTCTTCTATAAATGGTACTACTTTGGCTGAGACAAGAAGCTGTAAGACCAGCTACTCTACAGGAGTAACTTTATCCTCCAATCTACACTACTCCCCTAGACTCACATATCACAAAAGCAATTAGCCCACGTGTCCATGCTGACTTAAAATGCACAGATCAGTAGGCAGTTAGGCCTCTCTGACACGGCATCTCAGTAAATAGTCCTTACATGCCACTGAGTACAATTGTCTATAACCCCACGGGGCCTACTGATGTTCTTTCTAAGCATTTTACTTCATTGACCTATCTGAAAATGATACAATGCAAAAATGTTAATAAATCAAGAGTGAAAATTAACAAACATTTCACCACAGAATTATTTCAAGGATCATTTGGTAATCTCAAATAGGTGCCAGAATTGCATAGACCAGAAAAAAAAAATTAATATCACCAACTCCTACTCTTTAGGTCAAATTAAAATTACATTGTTTATTCTCACAACCAAGAGCATCTGAGAAACTGAAAATTATACATATTATAAATAAAGCAAATCTATACATTCAACTTAAACACTAAATGAGTAGAATATTTTCATAATCAATACTTAACCAATGCTTTTCACAAATCAATCACCAACTTTTTTTTGTAAACTCCATGTTGCCATCATTCTTCCTGACTGTCCCAAAAGCAGCTGCTCTGCCACTTTGGTGCCACACAGGACACAGCTCCAGTCCAAAAGACTTCTGAGCAGCTGTGGAGTGTACGTGTGCTGGGAACTGCACTTTTATATTTGCAAAGTACATACTACCACTGCGCTACACTTAGCCAACCCCTTCTCAGTAATCCCCAGGGCGTGGTAGATGTGACCAGAGCACGTACAAGCTCCAGGGTCAGCTCCTCACACTGTGTAAAAAGACAGGCAGCAAGTTGCTGCCTGATTCATTTTAAGCCCTATTTCTGCAGATAAAGAGGACTTCAGTGGCTTCTGCAACTACACATCTGATTCTTTGATTCGTTTCTCTAATGATTCAAGACAAGGCATCAGCCCTACTACTTTCTGCATCAGATTCAAATATGCAGCCTTTGCTTCAAGGCCTGTAACTTCCTGGCCCACCTCCAACATCTCAGACTCTCTTGTTTATGTAGCTGTGTTTTCACCTGATCAACATTTTATTTTATTTAGTGGTGATTACATGACGGTATCGTCATTAAAACTCAAAACTATAACTTTAAAGAAGGTAATTTTTCCGTGCGTGTGTGTGTGTGTGTGTGTGTGTGTGTGTGTGTGAGAGAGAGAGAGAGAGAGAGAGAGAGAGAGAGAAAGAGAAAGAGAGAGGGGGGAGAGAGAGATTGTGGGGGAGAGAGAGATTGATTGTGGGGAGGGAGGGAGGGAGGGGGAGAGAGAGAGAGAGAGAGAGATTGAGAGAGAGAGAGATTGATTTTGATTGTGGGGCAGGTGTGCCCAGGGCATGTATGGAGTCAGGGGACAGTATCAGTTGCCTGTCCTTGTATCTGTGTTACCAGAAACAGACTCGTCTCTTTGCAATTCCACAGCTTACCACAGGCTAGCTATAGCTAGGCCTTCAACTTCTGGAAATTCTCTTTGCCTCTGCCCCATCACAGGAGGATCGGGAGGCAGACGCCCTAGAAACCCCAACTCAGCTCTCACTGTTTCCTGGCAAGTGCTTTACCTGCCATCTTCCTAGGTTACACAAAGTACATCTTAAAGTCTGAAAAAACACGGGCTACACACTGAGCCACTGAGTTCTATTCTTAGCAGTAAATTTTAAAACAATTTTTAGAATGTTTTTTCTTTCCTAAATAAAAACCTTTGTTGAATAGTAGAATATGTGTCATTACTATCAGAAATTTAAAGAAATACATAATATTTAATAAACAAATGAATACAGAGACAACCAAATATTCTCCCAAAAGAAAGACAATTAGGGGGTTGTAGTAGCAGATAACTCAACAGCTAAGAGTGTCTTGGGCTCTTGCAGAGGACCTGAGTTTGGTTCCCAGCACCCACATTAGATAGCTCACAACCACCTATAACTCCAGGGGACACAGATTGATGGACGGGGACGGACACACACACACACACACACACAACCAGAACTAAAAAAATCTAGACTAAGACCAGGACACTTCATAATAGCATGATATATTCACTCTGGCAAATTTCCACTGTGCGTAATGGTGTCCTGTTTGAAGTTTAGTATTAATTCTCCAGTACTGCTTTAAGGATAAGGAAGTGTGTTGAGGTTGGTGCTGCAGGCATGCTAGGATGTATGGCCTAGTATCTAATTAAACCTTCCCAACTACCTGATTAGATCTGGACTCTTGCACCACCTCCAACATGGCAATTAAAATACAAGGAAAGGAATTCATAGGTAACAACAAGTGTCTCCAGACCAGTCTTACAATTCCATCTTGGTTACAAACCAAGAGCAAAGCCCACACACCACAAGCCGACAGCAAGCACGGGAAATATAACCTGTTACTACTTTCTTACCACACACACAGAGGTCCATACATCTACACACTTACAATATCTCGCATTCAAGTCACTGAAGTCAGAATTCAAGAATAAACAATGTAGCCGGGTGTGGTGGCACACGCCTTTAATCCCAGCACTTGGGAGGCAGAGGCAGGCAGATTTCTGAGTTCAAGGCTAGCCTGGTCTACAAAGTGAGCTCCAGGACAGCCAGGGCTATACAGAGAAACCCTGTCTCGAAAAACCAAAAAGAAAAAAGAATAAACAATGTAAATGTCAGACCTGCTATTTTCCCTTTTAATGACAACTGTAAGTGTATTAGAAATTGTTTACAAACCTGACATGGTGCCAACTCCAATCACAAGGCATTCCACAAGAGCGTCAAGGGTGAATGTGGGGCCCAGGATTGCCATCCCACGAGCTATATTTTCCCTTACTTCATCCTGAGGAATAGACCAAACATATCGGTGGTTGTAAAGTACACATTAGCCTTTTAAAATGCTAGAGAGCATCCTGGGTCCTACATGAAACTCATTTTACTACGCAAACAACAAATAAGATGGATGCATTCAATAGGCAAAGTGGGCAGTGAAAGACACAGTCTAAGGATTACTCCTGTAGGTTAATCAATCACTGAAATCCTACCTGACTACACCCTTTCTGTAGTGGCTATTCCTGGTTGTCAACTTGACTATATTTGGAATGAACTACAATCTAGAATTGGAAGGCTCACCAGTGACCCTAATCTGGAGGCTGGGAGATAGAAGTTTCTGACCTGGCTCTTGATATGGAGATCTTGAGGCATAGTGGTTATGGATTCCAGAAGATTAAGGCAGGGAGATCTCAGAGTTCAAGATCATCTGGGATTAAAGGTGTGGTGGCACACACCTTTAATCTGGGCTATACCTTATGCTGGAGACCATATAAGGACATTGGAAGAAGGAAGGTTCTCTCTCCTTTGCCTTCTTGCTGTGTGGGACTGAGCAACTGCTAGATCCTTGGACTTCCATTCACAGCTGCTACTGACCATTGTTGGGAATTGGACTACAGACTGTGAGTCACAACAAATTCCTTTACTATATAGAGACTACCCATAAGTTCTGTGACTCTAGAGCACCCTGACTAATACAACTTTCTTTCACATTTCATATTACATCCTGGCTCCCAGCTTAGCTGAGATTCTCTGAGGTCACATTAGTACAATAAAACCTAGATAATTTTCGTATCAAAATGTTCAAATGATCAGAAGCAGTATCCAATATTTTATAGTCGGGATAGAACTATGAACTCTTTCACAGCTTGGGGGAAGGGCTAGTTCAGTGACGGAGCACTTAACAATCCTGCAAAAGGTCCTTAGTTTAATGGTCCGACACAGAAGGAAAATCATAAAAGGACTAAATAGGATATGGTGGTGTGTATGTCTGTAATCCCAGCACTCAGCTGACCACAGCAGGAGGATCACTATAATTCAGGACAGAATGAGATACACAGTCTGTTTCAAAAAGAATTCTGCTACAAGCCTAATTAACATGATGTTGGGTTTTTTTAAGTCACCAATGAAAGTCAGGATGAATTTAAGATGAGAAATGTTAATTTGAGGGGCTTAGAAACAATGTAATGGGAGGCTCTAGTCCACTAGATCTGCTGCAGTTTGAAGGGGAGAAGGCCCCCAAAGGCTCTTGTGTTTGAACATTTGATCACCAGTAGGTGGCGCTCCTTGGGAAGGCTGAGGGGGGTGGATCACACACAGGCTGTGGGCTCTGTGGCTTCTGCACACCCTCTTCTTGGCTACACTGCCTCCAGACCTCCAGGCCCTGCGTGCACGCCTTCCCAGCTCCATGAACCACCTCCTGGCAACACAAGCCCAAATGAGCCTGGCTCCCTGCAATTATCCCATGTCAGGTATTTGGTCAAAGCAATGAGGAAGCACCCGGAACTCTTTCCTGAGGCCCCAGTAGGCAGTGTATTCACCTAAGTCACCACGGCACTGTCATTTCAGAAGACTTTCAAAGGGAAAATGGGGAAGTGAGTCACTTACACAAATCAGTCTTAAAATATCCGTCTAAAGGCTTGAGACAGCAGTTACACCTTTGAACAGTAAAGAAATCTCATCTTGGGCCTAGACAAATGTCAGGGAGACCATCACACTCCAGGATTACAAACAATACTCACCTGTGAGTTTGAACTGAGGGCAAACTTTGCTAATGCACTTGCTCTAGAAAGGTCAATCAAGAGCAGAAAAAAGGGCAAAGCTTCACTAGGGGAAAAAAAAAAACAAGATAAGTTACATTTAACACAGGGATAATATAGTTTTAAAAACTTCTTAATATAATCCTTTCCATACCACACTCGTGGCATGACCACTTTTCTGCTAGTATTCTTTTTTTTTTTTGGTTTTTTTTTTTGGTTTTTCGAGACAGGGTTTCTCTGTATAGCCCCGGCTGTCCTGGAACTCACTTTGTAGACCAGGCTGGCCTGGAACTCAGAAATCTGCCTGCCTCTGCCTCCCGAGTGCTGGGATTAAAGGCGTGCACCACCATGCCCGGCTTTCTGCTAGTATTCTTAAGAAGCCTTGAATAAGAGATGCTCAAAATATTTGCTACAGTTTACTTTTTTTCACTCTTTTGAGACAAAGCCTCATGAAGCCCAGGCTGACTTCTAACTTGCTGTGGGGCTGAAAGTGGCCTTGGATCCCTGACCCTCGTGGAGGTACAGGCACTGTCATTATGTCCAGCATAAACAAAATACTTGATACTTGACAATGTTAAAGTGTAAATGAACATGCACTGAAACACCTCTTCCTTGTTTTCTCAGCAAGGTGCTATTCTATGTTTATAAAATATACCTGAATTAACATTAAGTAAAATGTGTAATATACCCATTAGTGAAGCTATCCCCACCTTCCCCCAAGGTAAGCAGTTAAAAAAGCAAAAGCTTTAAAATAAGTACTCCCATAGCTGTTACGTTACTTGTGAAATGTATCTATCCCTAGGTGATGATGGTGAACATAAACAAAAAATATTAATCACTGTGGTATTGACAAAGATTAACTTAATCCAACACTGGAATAACAAACTACAAAATATTCACACAGAATACCATACAGCTATCACTAAGAATTGACTTTAACACTAAGGTTAACATGAAAAGATGCAGATGAGTTATGTTGGGCAGACTTGGCCCAGCATATGCAGTACCACACTCAGAAAATATGTCCAAAAGAAACGGGAAGAATATATTTCAAAATGTCAGCACTTAGAGCTAGCTAATAGCAAGTTCATGAAAAATTTCCCATACTTTTTAAACTTTTAAATGTATGGCATCACCTTTAATTAATACAGGGAATAAATAAAGGATCTTAAAATATATTTTAGAAGAACACACACTGGGCTTTACTTACTTTAAGCCTGTCAATTCTTTGTCGAGGAAATGAATGACGACTGTACTGAAGACAAAACTTGAGAAAATTGTGAAGAGGCCAGCAATACCTAAACGGCAAACGCCACAGTTAAAGTCTGTACTCCTTACTACACACATGATGCATGCAGTCTCACTTGGTACTCTGTAAGAGCAATGCCTCTATAGCACTGAGGCCTGTCATGTGAGAGTACTAACTGCTGAATGTACCCACATTCTTTCAGTATTACACTGAATGTACCCACATTCTTTCAGTATTACACTGACAAGATTCCCACAGCAAATCCAAAGTCTTACAGCATGCACGGCCAGCAACCAGCCTTACCCAGAATGTATTTGGACCCAAGCTGCCGTAGGTTCTGGAACTGGAAGTAAATGTACAGGATAGCGATGCACCGCGTTATCGTCAGGATGATGATGTCGCTGCTCAGCACGTCCTATTGGCAGAGAAAGCTTTCAAACAAAGGCCCACAGCGACAATTTTTACTCTGTCATTAGTTTACATATTATCACAAGAACAGAAATGCTACCATAGTACAACCAAATCAAAATAGCCAATATGGAAACCAAAAATTGAATGCAACTTTTAAGCAATCAAATTCTTTGCAATCATTTTTTTCTGATAGTCCTTACAAAAGATGTATTTCTCAAGGGAGTCAACTATACTCACTTGTATTTTAAAAAGCACTTTTTAGTGTATTCCATATCAGGTACATAGCTGAAAATTTGAGGTAGGCCCGCAGTAAAGACTACTCAGAACTTTTTGCTTATATGGTCTCTAAAAAGGAGACTTTTTTTTTTCATTCATTCATTTATTTATTCATTTCATATCCCAGCCTCAGCCCCTTCTCCCCTTCCTCTCCCACCTTCACAAATCCATCCCCCATCACCCTCTCCCCTTCTCTGAGAAGGGGAAGGCCCCAAAAGGAGATTATTCTTTAGAAACTGAAAATGAAGCCGGGCAGTGGTGGCGCACGCCTTTAATCCCAGCACTCGAGAGGCAGAGGCAGGCGGATTTCTGAGTTCAAGGCCAGCCTGGACTACAGAGTGAGTTCCAGGACAGTCAAGGGTATACAGAGAAATCCTGTCTCGAAAAAACAAAAAACAAAAAAGAGAAATTGAAAATGAAATTCACTTTAGACAATATCAAAGTAAACTAACCTCTTCGAATTTTGGGCACTCATAATTCCAGCCGCAGATCTTGTTGTTGCCGGTGAACATGTTCATGGACATCATACAGATTGTAAGTGTCACTGTTCCCACAATAACTTCCCAGGGGTGGGAGGCCACGAAGAGGCCATGCATACGGAAAAGTCTTGACAACATTGTAGCCTCACAGTCCTTGGACCCTGAAAGGATAGACATACGAAGAACACTCAGCATGCATCCAGCTCACTTTCAGGACAAAGGATGCTGTCAGCCCTAAGTGCAGCATCCCATGTACAGGACTATTCTAGCATTCTGCATAATCCTGGAAAGGGAGTGTAATGCTCTGTTAACACAGTGCTTGCCACTTCTTCAACCATCTAAGTCCTTTATTACTCACTGGCAAACAACTTACATGCAAATGTTCCTTTAAAAGTTAAGTTTCAAGAGTAACTCCTTATAGTTATGTGAGCCAAGAAGGAACAGAATAAATAAAGCACAAAGCAGACATGAGACTATTCCCACTTTTTAGTTAAATAGAAAACCCATGAGCACCCTCTTCACCACCCACATGTTTAATAAAGGTAACACCAAGAAGCTTCTTCTCGAGCACCTGGGCATAAATCATGATGTTCATTTCATTCTCTAGAACATAAGGCAGAATGTCACGAGCACAATGTATAATAAACTTTCCTAAAGTGGCTGTCACCAGAAATCTTTTCTGATCTATACTTCCATGTTAGTAAAACGGGGGTGTGCATTTCACTAGGATGGCTTTTCTCCTGGCAAACAACAGGGCAAGAAGACCGTTTTAAATGTGTTAGATGTAGAAGGCTCCTAAACTTTTACAGCCAGCCAAGACTGGAAAGTCAGTAGAAGTAGATGCTGGGTAAAATGAAACACGTCTGTATCATAAAGAAAGACCCCCCAAAGAGTGAAGACACAGCTCAGTGCAGGGCCCTCTGTTCAAAAAAACCCCAAAAAAACTACGACTTCTAGTCTGACAAGAGGATTCAACAGAATAAATAGCAAGAAGATCTGACCTAATGAAATGACTGCCACCCTTCCCACATCTGATGGCTAATTAACAAGTTTGACATTCCTATTTGAAATGTAATCTTATAAAGTCTCTGATGGCCTACAGAGATATTTCTCATGGTAAAACTGTACAGCAAAATGAAAAATATTACCCATAACAATCAGTCACAAAAACTAGATCCCAGGAGATGGGTACATGGATAAATGCACTTGTATCTAAGCCTCACTGCTTCTAACACGGCAGACTGAGCTCTGACCTCCACTCTCAGGCCACAGTACACACCAATGCACACAAACACACACAATAGAATACAAATGATGACAAGAAACCAACTAACTAAGCCAGCAAGAATTCAAATAGATCTCACACATTCACTAAGAAAGTAACTTATTTACTGATGACACCAACTAGCCAGGCTGTGGTGACAAGGGATGCAGAGGCAGCCAGATCTCTGAGCTCAAAGCCAGTCTGGTCTACACAGAAAAACCCTGTCTAGAAAAACCAAACCAAAACCAAACCAAAAAAGGGACCACCACCACCACCAAATTAAGTAAAGAAGGCAAAAAAGTACTGGGATGAGGGGGTTAGAAAGGTGGGAGCTTGGCTTTTAAGAATGAAGCGAATTAGCCAATATCATCTCTGATTCCAACATTCCATTTTTCTTCTACATTTCAATATACCAGGCTACAGGCCAATATAACTGGTTTTTAAGATGGTCATAGCAACACATTAATTCAATCATAAAATCAATGTTGCTGATAAGAACAGTTGTAATTACCTAAAAATAGAAAGCAACATAGAAATAGTTGACAGATAAGAGAGGGAACATGGGTAAGTACCATGTAAATTCATGCATCATGAAATTATTCAGAACGATCTCACTATGTTTCTTCCTGTGGATCTTAATTTTGGAAAGAACAATTAGTAAGGCATAAGAGGAGGAAGGCATCTGTATCTTTTTTTCAGTACTGCATGATGAGTTTTACCATTTTCCTCTCCGGCATCTTGCACTGGTGTACACAAATAACCAAGAAAGGACAATTACAAAGTACTTTTATGGAGGGCCTGGGCTTAAAGGACGAACACTTTAAACCTGTCTAGGATTCTCATGAGAAACCATATGTCCACTGGCCTCTCTCACAGAATCTCTTAAAATCAGAAACTAAAGCAAACTGTTCGAAAAGACTGGCTTCAAGGTTTTAGAAGGTAAATTAGTTTCAAATCTAAATCAAAATCATTTCCAATTCTCCACCCTTCACCTCGAAAGCTTCAATAGTCTTTCGTAGTGAGTCAATTTTATTCATCACTATTAAAAATGATTCCACTGGAAAAAATTTCTTAATTCCTATCATGAGGAGCTCCAATGTGATTACCAACTAGTAATCCCAAACCCATACCCACACTATACCAGGTACACCAGACCTCCCACCTAGGTCGGTTCCTGGGACCTGACAATCTTCCACTCTTCCCTGCATGTGCAGAGTCTTTTTTTTTTTTTTTTAAATAGTCTAAGGGGGAAAAAATTACACAAAATCCTGTTCCACAATCCAACCAAGTACAGGGAACCACACCTACCTGGAAATACAAACTGAGCAATGTTATAAAGGTGTGTCAAAAGTAACCGTAATTATAAACTTGTCTCTCAGGAGCACCTCCCATTTCTCTGTGACTAGGCAAAGTGACACCAGAGGGGCTCTGTGGCAGTTTATGAAAGCTCAGAAGGTCCCTTTTCTGCTGCGCTGCAATAAAAAAACTTGCCTACTTATCCAAATACAGTATACAGCAAACATTTCACAGACTCCTCAAATGGTTGAAAATTTAAACTCACCAGACTTCTTAAATTCTAATTCTATCTAGGAATAGACCCACCAACCGCTGCCAACTAAGAGAAAGGCTTCTCTAAGATGCTTCCAGTCCATTCAGCATTCTTCCTGTGGTACACACCCCACTCTTTGATTAGATAGTATCTACACTGATACCTGCAGGTTGTCCCTTTGAGGGAAAGATCCCTATCCTACACTGTAGCCACGTCTAATCCCAACAGGATGAACATTCTGCTTTCTTAACCTACCCATCCATCAAAGGGGATCATCATCATCACCTTGCACAGAAAACAAGTTCTGTACCTTTTCAAAGTCCATCTCCTCTTCATTTTCAAGTTCTCTGACCAAAGTATTAAGTGGAACCATAAAGAACTACTACTTTAAGAACTTAAAAAAAATAGTACAATTTCAAGATAGGTTTAAGGATTCAGGAACTGATCCCAGAATCTAGCTCACGGTCTACAAATTAGACAAAAATATAGTAGTGTGAGCATGCATGCCATGCTCCCCCCACCCCCAGGCACACCCTTTATCTTGAAATAGCTGTGACATACACACAAGTGTTCGCGTTAATCTGATACTTTATGCATGGTCAGGTTCTAGAAAGGCACTACAACAAAGTAAGCCCACAAAATGCAGTAGATCCAAGACTTTGCCCTAAGATAAAAAAATAATAAATCACAAGTAACAAAATGTATTCCCTACTTTGTGTGATGCTTTCATTGTACACGACTTTGTAAGTAAAGAACCAGTAACAAACGTTTCCTGTGGCTTTACAGGACTTAGCCCGAAAAGGTACAACCTCAAGAAAGAAAAGATTCCATCTGACCGCTTTCAATGAAAGACTATTAACCTAGCCCGACCTTAGAAGTCTGTTTAACTTGCGAACCTCGAAAGCCATTTTCTTCACTCAAACCAAATAATTTCAATAGCATAAGGTAAAGGACATTATTATCAATGAGACTACGCCCCTTAGGAGAAAGACGGTGACAAACAGGTCGACAGACCGACTTCGGAGGGCTAGCTGTGCCTGTACCGACCTCGCATCCTCCTCCGGGCCCACTAGGAGGGGCACAACCTGCCGTACCCACGCGGATCGGGTCAATTTGCAGCCTACATCTCCATCACTTTAAAGATGGGTCCTGCCGCAAGGCAGCGCCTGGGCGTGAACCCTTGTTCTCTAGGGCTCCGCGAACATTGCTCCCGCTGTCCCCTCTGCCTGACACTCGTTCTACACGGATGACCGTGACCGCCCGGTCAGGACAGCGCCCTCCGGACTGGACCCACGGACGCCCCGTCGCTGCACTGGCCCTCAGGCCCAACCGGCCCACGGGTTCCCTGGCCGCCGCCCTGCCGCCGGGCCTCAAGGACGTGTCCTCGCGGTCCCCTCGGTTCGCAGCCGCCTCGTGGGCCCAGGCAGAGCGCGAGACCCGCTGCCCCACCGGTCCCCAGCGTCCGCCAGCTCACCTCCGGATCTCAATGGAGGCCACCAAGCCGGCTCAGCCGCCGTCTCCAGCCAACGGAGCCCCGGGCGGAAGGAACTGCGCTTACGCACGCTCCGGGCCGCCAGCCGGCCGCCAATAAGGAAGGATCGTCCGATCCCCTAGCCAATCGTCGGGCGGCTGCTCAGCCTGACGGCCTACGTCACGAACGGTCTCCCTAACAACCGCCCACTGCTTGCACCCGGGCGGAGAACGGGCACCGCACCATCTCTCACCACGGCAGAGCCAACCAATGGCGGGTCGGGTCCCAGCATCGCGGCCTTCCTATTGGTCCCCGAGCCGAGGGGCGCCTGCAAGGACGCCGCCCGCGCGGTGAACAGGGGATGCGGCGGGTGGAGTACCCCCGAACTCAGAGTTTGACTTGTAGGGTCCTGCCGGAGGGAAGACCCCCGGAGGCCACCGTGTTAGAGTTGGAGTGTGGGGATGAACGCGGGTTAAGGTTGAAAAGAAAAAGCCCAGTTAGTAGAGACATCTGTGGGGAAGTAGTAGAGCTCTGAAAAAAAGGAATTTAAAAAAGAAAACGAAACGTGGCAGACTTGCAGCCCAAACCCTCTGTGACATACCCATCAGTGCTAATGGCTCCGGCTATCTAGGTCACCTGTCGCACACTGTGGATTCTTGCCGAAGAGTCCCTCTCCCGTGTCGTCTCTGAATTCCCTCTGCTCTCCTGCTGGCTGCAGGCCTTTATCAGCTCTTACCCCAAACTGCAATAACCTCTCCTAACTGGTCTTCCCACTCTTGCTTACACCTTCTGCTTCTGGCATTTCTGCTGCAGTAATCTTCCTCTTATGCCATACACCTGCCCCTAAATCATCAGCCTGTGAAGAAGTTGACACCTCCAGTATGGCCCAACCCCATTTCACCTACACAACTCTATCCCTATGTTAGCCTAGAGTAACTTGCCCTTCGATTGTACTGAATCACTTTTGACACCCCTGCTCATGGTCTTAGTTTAGCCCGGATATACCTACCCACTTTAAATTTTGAAATCCTAATTATACCTCAAGGATCATTCATATGCCACCTCCTTTCCAGATTCTCTCAAACATATGTCATCTCTCTCTTCTGAACGCCCATAGCACTTCTGTAATAGTCTATGACTTGTCTTACTGTTTTATGTGGAAACGTCGTAAAGAGAGCAATTGGTACATAGCTCTTCTTGTTTTTACGCTCTGTGTGTGTGTGTGTATGCTGCTGAGCACCACATGTACAGAGCAGTGCCCAAGGAATGGCAAGAAGAGGGTGAGGGATCCTCTGGAACTGGAGTTACATAAGATGGTTGTTAGCTGCCATGTAAGTGCTGGAATCTGAATCTGGATTCTCTGAAGAACTGAGGTGCTCTTAACTGATGAGCCATCTCATAAAACACTATATGCTCAGTAGTATTTTTAATAAACTAAAAAAGTACCTGATTAGAGTCTCATTGCTGTTATAAAAAGGGATTGCTCCCATTCACACAAAGAACATGCTCTAAACAACTTGAATCGATTGGAAAACTAAGATTTCATTCCACACCTAAGGCTTGGGCTGTTAGAGTTACCTTCCACTGGCCTAGTATAGAGCCTTTGTTCTTATCTTTATGAAACACTCCAAAAAGCTTATGTCCAGTGTGTGGTGGTTAGAGCTAGAAGTATAACAATAGACACAGTACATGTGGTACCCACCAAAGTGAAAGCAATTGAAGTGAACTGGCCAGGGATGACAACATTCTATTACAGACTTCTTAAATGGGGCGTGGGCAGGCAGGGGGGGGGGGAGGAAATGAAAAGAGGGCAAGAAAGAAAAGTAAAGAAAGAGGAAAGAGGTAGGGGAGGCAAGGTATAGAGAAGTCCAAGAACCTGGAAACCCTGTCATATTCTTCATGCCTCTAAAAGTCTGACGGGCTAAATGTCTCACATTACAGATTGTAAAAATTATTACTAATACAGACTTAAAGGCAAATGTAGTGGTGCATGCATGTAATTCTAGCACTGGAAATTTAAGAAAAGAGAGGCCATGAGATTGAAGCCATCCCAGGCTACAAGGAAAACCATAAATATGCTTAAAATTTTCCTGATAGGATTACAAAGATATTGCAGAGAAGACAAAATGAGGTTTGAAAACTTTTGTTCCCAAATTCTTTTTGAGAACTCCAGTGGACATATGAGTTAAAAGCCAAGCAAAAGGTAGCTGTGGGTATAGTTCAGTGATAGGCTTACCCAACAGTTTTTGAATCCCTGGGTTTGAGCTCCAGCACAGAAAAAACAAAAACAAAAACAAAAACGCATAATGAAATTCTATCTCATTTTATATTCTTTTTTTTTTCTTTTTGGTTTTTCAAGACAGGGTTTCTCTGTGTAGCCCTGGCTGTCCTGGAACTCACTCTGTAGACCAGGCTGGCCTGGAACTCAGAAATCCACCTGCCTCTGCCTCCTGAGTGCTGGGATTAAAGGCGTGCGCCACCACGCCCGGCTCACTTTATATTCTTAAAACAACCTCAGTTGGACTCATTCTAAGAATGTTTTCCAAAAGAACTATTAGCTTGTCTCACCGAGAATCAGTGCTTTACAAATTGAATTTTTTGGCATGGGTTATGTGTAAAGATGGTGACCTATAGCAAAAGGAAAAACAATAAGATTGTATTTCTCTGTGTTTATTCGTTTGTTATTGAGACAGGGTCTCATGTTGCCCAGACTCACCCCAAACTGTCTACGTAGCCGAGAATGACCTTGAATTTCAGATCCTCTTGACTCCTGAGTGCTGGGATTACAGGCATGATTACCACCATGCTCCGTCCTCATTCTTTCATACACCATGCCCTGTGGCCCCCTATGCCCACCCCTCTGCTACAGCTGTGAGTGCTTTGGATGCATGTATGAACTCCCTTGTCAGCTGTCCTACATGAGCAATAGCAGAATCTGCCGTGCTGCGCTTCTCAAGTGGCAAAACTTTAGGAAGAGGACACCTATGTATTATAAATATATACTATATTTATTATATATGTTATATAATATCAGCAATTTGTCTGAGTTCTCAGGGCAGAAATAGCAAAACAGGAATGTGATCTCTGGAATCTGGCTCCCGCGCACGCACTGCAGGCGCGAAGCTGTTACATAAGCAGGCTACTTTGTCCAGGACATCTTGTATTGATTGCTCAAGCTTCTGATTCTCCATCACAAAAGAGGCTTCACAGACCTGGAGAGTCATGTTTATTTCCTGTCATAGACCCTCTTTCCATTCAGGATTATGTAGTCCAGTCTTGAGCAATTCTCCCTCGCTCTTTGTTCTGCATGATACTATTTATTTTAAATGTCTTTGAAATTTTTCCAAACAAGACATTAAAAGTAATAGCTGGTAACATTTAATTTTGAATAGCTACTGTAATAGATTATCACTCCTGCTGAAGATCAGGGAGGAGTTAACAGGGATTTATTAGATTGGATCTTCATGGATCTTCAAACTACAGAGTTTGAAAAAGAAAACTTTCAGCCGGGCGTGGTGGGGCACGCCTTTAATCCCAGCACTTGGGAGGCAGAGGCAGGCGGATTTCTCAGTTCGAGGCCAGCCTGGTCTACAGAGTGAGTTCCAGGACAGCCAGGGCTACACAGAGAAACCCTGTCTCGAAAAACAAAACAAAACAACAACAAAAACAAAAACAAAAACGAAAACTTTCAAACCCTAGATGCTCTCCTGGTACTGTGGTAAGTGTTCTATCTGAGATATGCACAGGGTACCAGGAATATCATCTGGGTTGTGTTTCAAAAAGCAGGGAGGAGGGGCTTGAAAGTTGTTCCAGGTACTTCAAACAAAATCATGAGCTTAAGAGTGGAATAGCCAAGATAAGGAAATAGAAAATTTGTTTAGGAGAAAATCTTAAGGTATTCATATTTAAAGGGGGTGGCAAAATGTGTGTTTACAACATGCATGACACAGGACCAGGGTTCAATCCACAGCACTGGAAAGGGGCAGAGGGAGACTAGATTTAAAAGGAAAGCAGTCGGAGAGAGAGCTCAACAGGTAAACGATTGTTGCCACGCCTTGTTGCCACGCCTGAGCCGGCACCTGAGCTTAAGGCTCAGGATCCACATGGTGGAACAAGAGAATTGACTCTCATAAGTTTTCCTCTGACTCCCACATGTGTGCTGTGGTATGAACATGTGCAAACAAATAAATAGAAAGCAAATAAATGTAGCTTAATGAGGAAATGAGTAAAAGGTGGGGACGTCACTAGGAGCTTAAAAGATGTCCTCATGTGGGTTCTCTGATCATTTTGGTGTGAACTAAAAGTCTCACCTATGATTCTTTAGTGGCAAAATTAAACATTGGGCATTAAAGGCCCTAGCCAGCTATTTTTGCAAAGAGCCAACTCCCTTTCTTTTATAGACCTTCGTTCTTTCTATCCCAGCCCATAGGAGCTGGCTCAGCCGTGCTTCATGAAAGCTCCTGAAAGAACAATCAAGAGGTCTGAATCCAGAACGAACTTGTAAGGAACTGGGTATAATCTTGTCAAATGAGTCAAAGAAGAAAGATTCATCATAGTCCAAGAGGCCAGCCTCAAGTTTTCCTGAGCAATCCCACTGAGAGAGAAACTGAAGAGCAATTGCTTAGGGAAATACATAGGTAGAAAATATCTTAAAACAGAACTACTATTGCAGGTAAGCCCAAGGCCCTGATTATATTAACTGCAAAGTGTAAAGAATTTGGCTATAAAGAAGCAGAGAATCCCAAAGGAAAATAGGATAAGCAAGGTAAGCACGGATTGGCAGGCAATGAGCCAGGCAGCTCAGCTACTCTGCTCGGGCCTGTCCTCTGTCTGGATGGATCTCCTGCGCAGGCAGAACCAGAAGAGGCCTTGAGAGAGAGAGTACATGTACTTCTGACAGTAAAATTAACCAGCTCTGGGTTGGTCATCGTGGAGTCACAAACAGTATCTGTCTCTGTCAGAGGTCATCTTGAACTCAGTAACTAGAACTTTACCCTTCATACGTACATCTCAATCCTTTTACAAGAAGAAAAACGAAAGCAAATGACATGTGGCGCCCTCACCAGTGTCAGCTGTTTTCAGTTTACATCTTAATGATCTTGAACAACAACCACACCTAACAAGAAAGCTGTGTGGTGGGGACAAGAGGAGAGGGGTAATATTTATCTCTGGCTATGGTGTGCTCAGATCAAAATCTAAGGGCACGCCATTTTGTATCTTCCATGGTATCCCAGGAAGGGGCAAATACCCACCAAGAACGCAATATAGTCACTGATTGCCAAAAGTTAGAAACATGGAACAACTGTACCATCAGGATCTCAGGTGTAAAAAAAAAAAAAAAAAGACATAAACCTAGTACCAAATAACTATAATAAATGTTAACTTAAAATCTTAACACCTAGAATTGCCTTTAAACTAAATACACTAAGAATGTATAATGTTATACGTGGTCCAACCTAAGGAAGTATCCAAGAAACTAATTTAAGAAAGTGCTCTCGCCGGGCGTGGTGGCGCATGCCTTTAATCCCAGCACTCGGGAGGCAGAGGCAGGCGGATTTCTCAGTTCAAGGCCAGCCTGGTCTACAAACTGAGTTCCAGGACAGCCAGGGCTATACAGAGAAACCCTGTCTCGAAAAA
The DNA here is from genome assembly GCA_902729485.2 of Mus minutoides. NCBI lineage: Eukaryota > Metazoa > Chordata > Mammalia > Rodentia > Muridae > Mus > Mus minutoides. Next base: position 2,239,920 of record LR749636.1, read on the forward strand.
ACCAAAAAAAAAAAAAAAAGAAAGAAAGTGCTCACAGTTAAGAACAGAATGAAAGGCCCCATCCATCTCTGGCGCCCATGCTATCAGATGAGAGTGGCAGTTCCTTCTTAGGCAATTTGAGGGTTTCAATTTCTGTATAGTACATTTTTCTACGACCAGGTTCTCAGAGCTGGTGTGATTCTGTCCCACGACCTGCCCACACTCCGAATGTCCTTACATCCAGGAGGGTTTCCTCAGGGAAGGACTCGGGGTCTTTACAAGTCCATTTGTCCACGATGGACTGATCTGAAACTACAAGTTCCAAACCTTCCAAAGCCCCTGGCCTTGGCTCCCAGTCAGCCCCACTGAGGCTTCTCCCCAGAAGTCGGAGGCCTCCCCAGGCCTCTGCATCTACTTTGTTCTTTGCAGACTTAGTAATGGTTGCTACTTCTTAGGACTACCTTATGAACTGTTCTTGGAAAAATATCCTCAGTTGCTTCATAGCACCCCTAAAGCTAACATTTCACTTCCGTGGAAACTGAATGAGAAAAAAAACAAAAAACAAAAAACAAACCCTTGTCAAGCCAAGTATTTAACAGGGGAAGGTGGGAAATGGTCCAATGGTCACAAGAGCATTGCCTTTCGACAGGATTAATCAATATTCACAGGACTGAGTTTTGTTTCATTTTAAGAAAAAATTTACTATTTTTTCTTTTTTATTTGTGGTAGCACTACCATAATTTATAGGATACTGTACTTGATATAATGAAAAGGAAAGGCTTCAAGAGATGAAAGGTCTCAGGAATGCACATCATCTATTTGACATTACAGTTGCATTGGAAAGTCAGTAAACTCTGCAGACTATGGGTGGGACCGTCCTGAGCAAGGAGAGTTTCTTGTTTTACGAGAGAGTAACCTTTCTATGACTCATGCCTCCTTCTGTGGCAGACTTACAGTTTGGGAGAATGTCTCAAAGTGACCTGCAGCTCTAACACCTCCTGATGCTTGCGGTAGCCCTTTTCTCATAGTCTTTTTTTTTTTTTTTTTTTTTTTTTTTTTTTTTTTTTTTTTTTTTTTTGGTTTTTTTGAGACAGGGTTTCTCTGTATAGCCCTGGCTGTCTTGGAACTCACTCTGTAGACCAGGCTGGCCTCGAACTGAGAAATCCGCCTGCCTCTGCCTCCCGAGTGCTGGGATTAAAGGCGTGCACCACCACTCCTGGCTCTTCTGATAGTCTTAAAACCCCTTCTTAAACTCCCACCAATTGTTTCACCAGATCCATAGCCACCACCATAGATAGGGTCTGCCTGAGTGTCCTCCACCACCACGACCCCTACCTGAGTCTTTTATTTAATTGTTATTGTCCACAATAATCTCCAAATGCAGTAGAGCTACCACCACCATCAAGGTTTTCTCCTTAATTGCAACTGTCACATCCTCTTTTCCCATACCTTAGTGTCCATATCTTGGTCCCCTATAGAGAGCCTCCTCTACTCCTGTAACAAGGCCACCACACAGTTGCCTTTATCACCTCCAAAGACTGTATTATCTTCATTCTTTCACAACGTCCTCTGCTGCCAACATCTTCACCAGAAGTGTCTACTCTTTGACCGAAGTTCCCACCCTAGCCAAAACTAACTCCACCACTCATAAAGTTGCCAGATCTGCCCCATGGCCTACATGTGATCCAGGAACTACATTTCTTGTTAATAAGGCTCATTTTTCACTTTACAGTCGGGTTCATGAATAGTGTGAGATCTATAAACCGTGTCATCAATTTATTCTTGATCATTAAACTTATGGGGAAAAAATCCTTTCTCCATTCTTTTTTTCTCATCTTCTATAACTTGAATGGTTTTGGTCTTACCACACATTCCAAAGTAATCTATCAAATGATATTCTCCTGTATCTTCTTTACTACCATCACCAAAGTCTTCTACCCTGTTAAATAGTGTCTTAGTTAGGGTTTCTATTGCTATGATTAAACACCATGACCAAAGAGCAAGTTGGGGGAGGATAGGGTTTATTCTGCTTACAGTTACACATTGCTGTTCATCACCAAAGGAAATCAAGGGAAGAACTCAAGCAGGGCAGCAACCTGGAGGCAGGAGCTGATGCAGAGGCCAGGGATAGATGCTGCTTACTGGCTTGCTCCCCATGGCTTGTTCAGCCTACTTTTTTTTTTATAGAACCCAGGACCACCAGTCCATAGATGGCACCATGCACAATAGGCTGGGCCCTCCTCCATCAATCACTAATCAAGAAAATGCCTTACAGCTGGATCCTACTGAAACATTTTCTCAGTTGAGGCTCCTTCCTCTCTGATGACTCTAGCTTGTATCAGGTTGACATAAAACCAGCCAGTGAACATGAACACGGAGCAAACAGAATTCTCTCTAGAGTCAGCTCTGGCTGGTACCATTACCCATGAACCTTATATGGTCAAGTACACAGTGCTGTATCTATCTCTTTAACACAAGAGCAAGTTACAAAACTGTTTGCTTGGGGGGTGGAGGTGGGGGTGGGCTGCGCCTTATTCTAACACAGTCTACAAATATAGTGGTGCCTCACTGCTCAAATGTTCTCTAAAGAAGCATCTGTAATCTCAAAGTTCTGACCACTTAAAACAAAACAAAACAAACTAAAACAACAACAAAAGTTCCCACAGCTGCTCTGGTTCCTCTGCCGATGAAACTGGCAACTGAATTGAGGCTGGAGACAACTGGATTTCACCTCTTTTTTTAAATTAGGTTTATTCACAGTGAGCTGGGGAGTCAATACGCCGTGTTACGTGTGTTGAGATGAGAGGACAATTTGGGGGGAGTAGTTTTCTCCTTTCACCTTGTGAATTCTGAGGATTAACTCAGGTCATCAGGCTTGGCTTTTACTGACAGCCCCATATCTATGTTTTGAGATGAGATTTGCCTCATCTGAATAGAGTTCAATACAGGGCTGAGTTGCTGCAAGATTAGGTTTTTAGAGGACTGGAGTGATGGCTCAGTGGTTAAGAGCACTGGCTATTCTCAACTGCAGTATTGGAAAAGGTATGGCCCCCATAGACTTGTGTGTTTGAGTGCTTGGCCCATAGGTAGTGGCACCATTAGGAGGTGTGGCCTTGATGGAGGAAGTGTGTCACTGTAGGGGTGTGCTTTGTGGTCTCATATGCTCAAATTACACACACTGTGGCACAGTCTCCTCTGCTGATCTCAGACTAAGATATGGAACTCTCAGCTCCTCCAGCGCCAAGTCTGCCTGCATGCTGCTGTTTCCTGTCATGATGATGATGGACTGAACCTCTAAAACTGTAAGCCAGCCTCAATTAGGAAAATTGCCTTTGACATGGTGTCTCTTCACAGCAATAAAACCCAAACTAAGACATCAACCTTCAGGCAGGTGGCGGTAGCAAATATTTTTAATAACAGCACTGGGGAAGCAGAGGTAAACAGACCTCTGAATTCGAGGCCAGTCTGGTCCTCCACAAAGAAATCCTATCTCAAACAACAATATTGAAGTAGCAAAAAGACACCAACCACCTGTAATTCTAGTCCTGCATGATCCAATGTCCTCTTTATCTTCTGTGGTACACAAGTGTACATGTCGGCATACATGTATAATTCATAATTCATAAAACATAATTCAGTTTGTGTCACTAGGACACACTCTGGTTATTTTTGGGGGGGGGCGGTGGGGGAAATGGGACCTTGTATAGCCCAGGATGGCTCCAAACTTTTTTGTTTGTTTTTGTTTTTTCCAAGATGGGTTTCTCTGTGTAACCATTGCTGCCCTTGAACTTGCTCTGTAGACCAGGCTGGCCTTGAACTCACAGAGATCCTCCTGCTTCTCACTCCCAGGTGCCAGGATTAAAGGTGTGCACTACCATGGCACAGAGCCTTCAAACTTAACATGCATCCAGGATGCTCTGAACTTCTGATTCTCCTGCTTCCACAACTCAGGTGTTTGAATTACAGGTGTGTACGGCCACACATGGTTTTATGTGGGGCTGGAGAGTAAACCCAGAGCTTCGTGAGCCATTCATGCAAACTGTCTCCCTTCTGATCCACACCCCTGTAGCTAGAGTATGGAGGACAGCCAGGCAGGCATTGGCAGAATAGCAAGGAAAATAATACACACAAAATAATTTCAAAAATCTTTTTTTTAAGTGTAGGCTGTTAGAATGTAAAGCTGACCTGTGTACTACTCGTGGTGGGTGCTCTTCACGCTTTGTCTCTGTACTAAGATTTAGCCTGAGTTGTGTTATGATATGACTTTCTAGCTACCAGAATTATAAACCACTTAAACTTCTTTGTATATTGCCCAGTACTCGGTATTCTGTTATGGAAATAAAAATAGACAGAGAAGAGCATCTTCTCCGACTTAGTTAAACACACTTGGTTCCCTTAACTGGTGGCTAGGAAGTTCCCTAGCTAACACATGGAAATTGATCAATACATGTATTTGCTGATGGTTCTTAAAATAACTGAATGTTCACTCTTTTTACAGACATGATTTGACTGGGAAGTGTCTAGTGTGGTGAAGCCAGCACTGCTTCTGTCAGGGAGTATTTCAAAGAAAGGACAAGGAGGCCAGAGCATGGGTTAGGTGGGAATTCACAGAGCCCTGCACACAGCTGGGTTAATGTACCGCAGTGTCTAGCAGCTCATCTTTGCCAAGAGAGGAAACATATTGTTTGTGGGAGTTACGTTCTAAAATGAACGCAGAAAGAGAAAGTCATGCCAGCAGATCACAGGCTTGGAAACAAAATAAAAACAAGGGATGGAAAATGTCAGAGTTAAAAAATACCCTGGAATCCCTATTTCTCAAAATAGAGTATGCATATTTTATTTGCGCAGATTTGACAGAAGTTCTTATTCACACGAAGTCTGAAAAATCCCCTCAGTGTTGGAAGGAATCTATGTGTAAACAGCTAAGCATTCCTGCTTTTGAGACATGACTATTAATTCCTTAAATGAATAGAGCTGGCCAGGAAATGCTACCACCCACTGCTAATGTGCACAGGGCAAAATCACAATGATCAGTGCCACTTTCCTCTGTATGATAGTTTTGAGATTTGATTTTCTTGTGGTCATGAGTATTAGCCACAAGATATGTTTTGAAAATATATTCTTCACATATATCACTTGTTTTATATTTGATGTGGAAAAGGAAATGGCTTTGTGGTGCTAGGACTAGAATCCCAGGTCCACAGACATGCTAGAAATTCTACCACTGAGCCGCATTCCAAGTCTTTTGAGTTTATTCATGGTGGTTTCTGGCTCTCTCTCTCTCCCCGTGTGCGTGTGTGTGTCTGTGTCCTCTCATTGTATCTAACTTTTAAATTATGGATATCCTTTTTCCACACCCAGTGATAATCTCTTTCATCTATGTTTTATTTTAGAACTTGTCTAATTTCATTCTTTATTATAATTTCTCTGTTCCCTTTGGAATCTATTCTTATGTGTGGGGTATGGACCCAATTTTATTTCTTAATAAGTGGCTTTTCCCTGGTTTATAGACACAAGTCACTCTGTTCTCTGCAGGAGGTCATAAGTTTGCCTACTCATAGTGAATCATTTCTGTCCACAGTGAGTCACAGCAGAATTTTTGTTTGGTTTGTTGGTTTCAAGGGCCCAGAGTCTCCAGCTGTTCTTGACCTTGATGACACAGCAGAAGCTTGTGGTGCTTAGCAAGCACTTTTTAGTTTACCGAGCCCTGCTCACGGGCTCTGAAATTTCAGCTGTTTTCACGATCAAGCCGTTCAACTCATAGAAGAGTGTGCAAAGTGATTAAAAAATAATTCCAGGCCAGATAAAACTGGCAACGTTTATAACTTAAGTTACTGCTAAATGCATTTCTCCAGAGTCTAGAGTCCGAGCTGGTTCTCTTAGAAGACCTGCTTTGAGATTATTCACTTCAGTTGCAAGTTACAGAATACCCAACCTTATGTCATGTCTCCACTCATGAAATCTGGAAGTGTCATGGGCTACCAGTGTCAGTACATCAGCTCCAGTGTAGAGGATGGCACCTCTATTGCTTTGGCCTTCTCTAACTCTCTCCAGCATGGCTGCTGACACTGTAATTGCTACATCTGGGGTTTCAATGCAGGAACACCGAAAAGAGCCTCCCCCCACCCCCTGTGCTATCTCATTTAACAAAGAAAAAAAAACTTCCTCTAAATTCTTAGAAATGCCTGCTTCTGTCTCCTGGGATAGAATTCTAACATTCCCTAGATGCTAAGATATAGAATGTTTAAGCTTTCTAACCCCTATCCAAGGGAACCATAGGAAACAAAGTCCTAGGAATGGCTACTCATTTAACTAACCAGTGGAGTCTGCCATGTGGTAGGCCATTTCCATTTGCCAAATGGAATGCCTGGAATGGTACAAACCTGAGTGTCCATATGAGAATGTGAGCTAAGAAAGAGTTGTTTCAACAGGCACCAAGGAGGAGTGTGAACCCCCTAAAGGACAAGGGTAGAGATCTTCAGGATAGGAGTTAGTCTCCAGAAAGATCATGAACTAGGTAGGCATCCTTAGATAGTTGGGGTACAGCCCCAACCCCTAACTCTACACGTCAGAGACAGGCTAGCAAGTGAGTTCACTACAAGTGGGTGAGGTTTAATCCATTAAGCCTGCTGAATGAACGCTACATAAAACCCACTAAATGGAGTTGGAGGGAGTCTAGGCTAGTAAACACTGATGGTCTATGGAGGGTATGGAAGCTCCGCTCCCTTTTCCCACACGCCTTGCTCTATGCATCTTTTCCATCATTTCCCTGTTCCTCCCTTGCATCCTTTATAATAAATTACTACTGCTAAATAATTCACTTTCATGAGTCTCATGAGTACCTCCAGAGAATAGTTATCAAACCCAAAAAGAAAAATGTGTTTAAAGTTTCTCTTCAGGCAGTTAGTCGTTCCACTGAACACTTGGAGTTTGTGGCATCTGAAATGGAAGTAGTCAGGGAGGATTGAGAAACCTTTATTCATGGGATCTGGAGCTAACGTCATGCATCGGCAGAACTGTCCTGAGCTATAGGACACCCAGCCAACATCAGAGTGTGTGGGTGAGGTGGTTTTGGAAGGCACTCTACATTTGCTAAACGGCATAGTATGAACAAAGAGCTCAGAGGTTCTAACAGTATCACTGGAGGCACCCCTATGGTGAAGGGAGACCAGCTTATTCAGCCAGAGGGGAGCAACCTTGACCTAGAGGCTCAAGGAGACAGTGATAGACATGAGAACAGCTGTGGAGATTGAGAAACAAAGGAACAATGCCTCAGAGAGAACAAGTCAGTAGGTCTGGATTTCAGAGTTTAGAAGGGCTTACCAAGTGGAAGGCAAGTTGATGAGTGTATAAGTGTGCGTTGTTTCTGTCTAGCTGTGTAGCTGAGGTCATGGGCTAGAGAATCAGACCAGGGCCTCAAACAGGTTAGCAGCATTTGAGGCTCAGCATGAGTGATAGCCTTCAGGATCCCGTGCCGAGGACAGAAGTGGGTTTTAGGTCATATGCTTAAAACGTTTTCATCGAAAGTCAGTTTTCAGACTGGTCATGGTGTCATGTTGGCATGCTTGAATCCCAGCACTTAAGAGGCGGAGGCAAGTGGATCTCTGTGAGTTTGAGACCAGCTTGGTCTATATAATAAGTTCTAGGCCAGGGGAGTTATGTGGTCAGACCCTCTCTCAACACCAAAACAGCAAAGACCAAAAAATCAAATACCCATAAGGACTTAGACTCAAAGGCAAGAAGAGTACATGTCTTATATGTATAAGGCTTAGAGTTTGATTCCTCAGCTCTCTCTCTCTCCCTCTCCCCCCCCTCTCTCTCTCTCTCTCTCTCTCTCTCTCACACACACACACACACACACACACACACAGAAGTCATTTAGATCAGTCATTGTGGTATACAGATCTAATGCCCACATTAGAGAAAGAGAGCCAAACAGATCTCAATGACTTGGAGGCCAGTGTGGTCTACATAGTCAGTTCTAGACCATTCAGGGCTTAGATAGAGAGACTCATTTCAAAACAAACAAACCAGTTTATTATCTAACCAACTTACTGATAGCTACTTGAACATCTTATACAAGCTGACAGCATGTCAGTTCCTGACTTTCAGAAACAGAGGATGCATATTATTAAAAAGAACTGCCAAGTTCCTGAGGTCAATCCAGCTACAGTCTGCCTGTCAACTCCACTGCCTCCAAGGCTAGTCCCATGCAGTGACCGATCGATCGTAGCCTTCCCAGCTCCTGTTCGCTTCCTTAGTGCTGCCCATACCCTCTTAGCCATAGTCCCCTGGTGGTCAGCGGTCCCACCTTCCAGTAATCCAGTAAAGCAAAACTCTAGAAACTTAAAATTAATCGGTCAGATTTGTATATCAATACATTCTCAATTCACAAGATGCCCACACAATAATTTCAGGGCCAATTGATAATGGTGCAAGCTGCCCACCTAGATCAGACAAGTTATCCCAGTTATTCTGTCCCTATATTGTGGGTTTGACAATGGGATTCAGCCAAGTTTTGGCCTACAAGTGAGGTAGTCCCTTACTAAACGTCAACAAACACTTATTCCTCCCAATTTATGGTAGTTTACTTAACTATACAAGTAAGCACATTGAGAAAGTCAAAGAATTTCTTGAAATTCTCAGAGATGTCTGAGAACCCCAGTGGGAACCCTAGCACAGGTTGGGCAGGCAAAGAAGGCTGATGTATGTCCTGCCTCTCTCTGGCTCACTGGGTCACACCCCTACCAGTCTCCATCTCCCGGAGGCAGCTTTCAGCTCCCTGAAGAGCTACAACCTTGAAAGTAGCCGAAGGCAGACACAGACAGGGAGACACATATGGAGCCGGCCCACTCCTGGCGAGAAAAAACAAGCCTCTACTTAGAGCTACTACTTCTGCTTATTCAGTCTAGCACATCTCCCAGAGTAGCAGGTACAGGGACCACAGTGTTGCTGCGGCTCCTTCCTGCACAGGTTATCTTGGCTCTTGACCGAGCTTGTCTGTAAGGCACCTCGCTCCTTATCTCCTCAGCTGTTTTCTCTGTCCTCCACCCCCAGCCCCTCGAATAACTGAGCCTGGGACCAAGGAGCACTGTGCCATTCTCAGGAAAGAGCGTGAGTTTGGGTGTGAGGAGACAGCTTTCCCCGTGATGAAAATATGCTATACGGCCTGTGGTGCACGTTTGTGTGCAGAAGGACACAGAGGCGCGGAGGCACAGAGGTGTGTGGTCCCCTGTGTGTCTTGAAAACTGTATTTGAGTAGTAAGTTGTCTCCTGCTCAAGAGACAAAAACAGCAAGCAAGCAAGCAAGCAAGCAAGCAAGCAAGCAAGCAAGCAAGCAAGCATCGCCATCCAAACAGAAACAGAATTAGGAGCAGGATAGAACGGCTGAGCGAGGAAAGCCTCACGCCTTTCTTGTCTTCCTCTTAGCTGGAGTCATTGCTCTATAAATAGCTGAGAAAGCTAGGTGGCATTAGACAGGGCTGCTCACTGAAGCAGACCAAATTAGAGACACAGGGATCTCACCTTAAAGGAACCCACTAACAGTCTCTGGAACAGCTCCGATCCAAAGTTAATCACTAAACACTGTTTCTACTTCTTGCCTTGCTTTTGGGGTAAAAATCCCATCTTGACTGGTCATTTTCAAAGTTGTTTTCTCCCATTTCGGTAAAAATCCCATCTTGACTGGTCATTTTCAAAGTTGTTTTCTCCCATTTCTTCCCTGCTAGTGGGTTTTGCAAGTGTTTACTAGGAAATGCTTCATCCGGTCCTGATTCCTTGCTTAGAACCTGTTTGCAGTTAGCTACGGGTAAAATTCGACACTTAGTACCTCCTGGCTGGCTTACATTTCATAGGCATCCAAGACCGATGATAAAGCAATATCAAAGCAGTAAATTCCTAGCTCTGAGAAATTGTAGTATTTAGTGCAACCAAAATGAATTCAGTCATTATCAAATGTTTCTGAGGGTAAATTCATCCTAAGTCAAAAACAACTGCTCTAGAAGCTAGACAGCCCCTTTATAAAGTAAGAAAAGAACTGGCCTGAAACAGGGTAAGTGTACAATTCTGAGTCACATGGTGAACTTAAAAAAAGTAAGTGGTGATTTTAAAAAATCGCTAGTATTTAAAAGACGAACAATGAATATATTTCCTAGTGTAACAGGCTCTTATCACTGCTGATGCCAGGATTGGAGAGCTGTTCAGGACATAAAACTTAACACGTAGACAGGATTACCTGCCAAAAGGAAACCATCAAAGTTGACAGTTCTGGAAAAATCTCTAAATGTGCTAACTGCCTTTAAGCTTCTGTTGTTCTCTATCTAGCTAACTGTTTTTGCTAAATGAATTGTTTTGTGCTTAAAAGCTCACCCTGAGGAAGGTTCAGGGCTCCACCGGAATCCCAAACACCCAGTGTAATCTCTGGCCAGCTAATAAACACTCTCTATTGGCTCAATCCCATGTCTAAATAGTCTTCTTTGGTGGATACCCCACAACACCAAGAGAAAAATCTAACTCCAGGAAAAAAAATATAAAACATATCATCCAAATTCTTTGTCATTATAAAGCCCCCCACCCCAGAATACAAAATCATCAGAACAAGAGCTCAACAGCTGGTTGCATCACAGGAATAACTGGGAAGGAATTTTTAGTACTAAGGAACTAGTTTCCAACACAACACCACTATAGAACCAATAACGCAGAAATCTTAAGGAACTGACAAGACAGATCTGAGTATAGAATTATGGACACCGAGAATGGCATTGTAGGAAATGAGGAAGAAGCAAAAAAGTTAATTGAAATGATTTAATTTTAGATTACACAGGGTTAAGTGGCAGACATTGATGTAAAGAGTTCTTCAGGTGAAACAGTGAATGTCCAGGAACCAGCTGATCATGACACTCAGTTGTGGACATGAAATTATGGTATATTATTCTTATATATTTGTGTACTATTTTATAATATTTATTTTAAAAGTTAAAAGTTTTTTTTTTAAAGAATTTAAAGACATCAGAGAGTCACCAATGACTGGCAATTGAAAGAGGTCAAAAAAATAAAAGACAGGATGGCTATAGTTAATATGCTATCTGGGGCTAGTAATACCTAGCATATGTGAAATCTTGGTTTAAGTACCAAGGACTGAGAAAAAAAAATAGATGTCATTGAGTTTGTTTGCTAAAGTTTCTTATTGAAAGAAAGAATTATTTAGGTTCTTGGCACAAAAACACAAGGGGAAAAAGTGTCGCCATCAGATTTCTGTGGCTCAGATTTCTCTGTGGTCACATTAAATGCCAGATGACAATGAAGCCATGTCTACAATCTCTAACAAAAAGATGACCTTCAAATGTATGTGCCCAGTCACCCTGAGCTTCTACTTTCTTGCCTCTAAAAATGCAGCAAGTAGGCATTTTTAGGCAGGAAAATAGTCAAGGAATCTAGCGTTCATGTGCCATTCGTGGACACGTGACAGATGATGCGTCTTGCCCACAAGAAAGATGGTGTGGGAGTCAGCCAGCAAAAGCAAACGGGGAAGAAAATGCAGCGTCACTAAACATTTTCAGAAGAAAACTATGTGTGTCTGACCAAAGTCTCCGCGCACCAGGCAGACAGTCTGACCAAAGTCTCCGCGCACCAGGCAGACAGTCTGACCAAAGTCTCCACGCACCAGACAAACAGTCTGACCAAAGTCTCCGCACACCAGGCAAACAGTCTGACCAAAGTCTCCGCGCACCAGGCAGACAGTTCTTCAGTATAAAGTTTAAGAAAACTTTAACAAGGGCAGAGAATGCCTGAGAGCACACTTGAAAATGCTACTTCACTAGGAAATTCAGTGACTCAAGAAATGAATGAAGGGGCTGGTGAGATGGCTCAGCGGGTAAGAGCACCGACTGCTCTTCCCAAGGTCATGAGTTCAAATCCCAGCAACCACATGGTGGCTTACAACCACCCGTAATGAGATCTGACGCCCTCCTCTGGTGCGTCTGAAGTCAGCTATAGTGTACTTAGATATAATAATAAATGAATCCTTGGACCGGAGAGAGCAGAGACTAAGCAAGTAGGACCAACCGGAGCGAGCGGAATGAACGGGGTGGGGGGGTGGGGTGCTAGCAGGGCCGACAGGAGCACCCGGCCAACTGGAGCGAGCAGGGTTGACCGGAACAAGGAAAAAAAAAAAAAAGAAATGAATGAAAACACAACTCTCAAGTATGAAGACAATGCAGTAAGAAGACTGGCTAATTTACATAAATTTAATACAGAACTAAAATAAGAACATGACAGAGATTGTGATTTATTGAAAAAACATAATAATTAAAAATAATAAAATGGTTCCCCTCTTGTTTGTTTCCAGAAAGAAAGTCTAAATTGGTAGCATATTATTTTTAAAAGAGCTTTCAGGTTTTATTTTATGTGTGTGTTTTGCCTGTATTTGGTGTATGTGTCCCATGTGTGTGCCTGGTGCCTTTGGAGGTCAGAAGAGGACTGAATCCCCTGGAATTAGAGTTACAGATGGTTGGGAGCCACCATGTGAGTGCTGGGATCAAACTCAGTTCCTTTGGAAGAGCAAATGTGCACAAAGTTAAGCAATCTCTCCAGCCCCCAAATCTGTTTTGGTTTTATTAATTTTAATTTGGTTGGAGAGATATTTACATACATCCCAAAACTTCAGTTTTATGTACAGCATACTTTTACATTAAATTCAAGCACTTTTTCATCTAATGTTTTAAAATCCTAAAACAACATTTATATTTTGTATAAACTGACAAGATGGCTCTAAAATTTGCATGGAAATGCAAGGATGCTAGAACAGCCACCATAATCTTGGGAGAGAAGAAAACAGAGGGGCTCATGCCTCAATTGAAAAGCTACTACAAACTTCCATTAATACATGTATAAAGATAGATCCATGAGGTAGATGTAAGAGTTGAGAAATAAATTGTTATGTCTATGGTCAATAGTATTTTGACAAGAGTCCCATGTTCATTAAAAGAAAAAATAAAACAGTCCAGTGGTTTGGAAATAACTATATATCTACATTCAAAAGAACGGGTTTGGTGGTGGTGCACGCCTTTAATTCCAGCACTTGGGAGGCAGAGGTAGGTGAGTCTCTATGAGTTCAAGGCCAGCCTGGTCTTCAGAGTGAGCTCCAGTACAGCCAGGGCTATGTAGAGAGACCCGGTCTTTAAAAACCCAGGGGGTAGAGGGAAGGATTTGAACAGGTACCTCTTATATCACACCAAAACTAAACCCAAATGGACCACAGATCTGAATGTAAGAGCTGTAACTACACAGCTTATAGAAGCAGCAGAGGAGGACACTGGTGTGCTTGAACTAGGCACAGCACGTGAATGTCACATGAAAAGCTGCAATGTCTATTTTCAGAACACGTCTTTCTGTGGTCGTGAGCTTTGATCTCCTTTGAATAACTTTACATGTGAGACACTGGCTTAGCTTTTCAAGAAACTGTCAAGTTGTTTCCCGAGATGGGAGTCATATTTTAAGTCTTTGCCAGGGGTGTTAGAGAATCCCAGTGGTTCCACATACTTGCCAACCTGCTAGAATTAGCTTTTACACATTAGTTGTGTGACAGGCATGCAGTGACATATTTACATTTTTTCATGTTTTTTGGATATATATCCTCTTTGTGAAGCTTTAGTTCAAATCTTTTGTGCATTTTTTGTTGGGCTGTTATATAAACACCTTGTAATGTGTATGTTATAAGTAATTTCTCACTGATTAAAGCCTATATTCCACTCTTCTTCTTCTTCTTCTTCTTCTTCTTCTTCTTCTTCTTCTTCTTCTTCTTCTTCTTCTTCTTCTTCTTCTCCTTCTCCTTCTCCTTCTCCTTCTCCTTCTCCTTCTCCTTCTCCTTCTCCTTCTCCTTTTTCTCCTCTTCCTCCTCCTCCTCCTCCCCTCCTCTTCTTCCTCCTACTTTCTTCTTCATGAGACCAGGTTTCACTCTGTCATCTGGGCTGGGCTGGGCCTCGGTGTGTAATTTAAGCTGTCCTGGAGCCCACTCACAGCCTTCTGAGTTACAGTTGTGCATCAGTCATGGCTGCAAGCATAGATGATGTCTTTCAAGAGGAAGATTTTTTTTCCTTTTAAAATGTTTTACATATTATCATGTGACTGTATACATATACATGTCCACAGGTATGTGCACGCATGTGTGTGCACGTATGTATGCACACACTTTAAGGTAGGAGGACAACTTTATGGAGTTATTTCTTCCCACACTTGCATGGACTGTGGCATTTGAATATAAGTCTCCAGCCTTGCACAGCAAGTACCCTAACCTGCTGTCCTATTTCATTGCAGGTTGTCATGAAGAAAAGTTTGTAATTTTGGTGGGGATTTTTTTTTCATTATTATGTTGACTTTTATATATCTAAGAAAGCTTTCCTTGGTAAAGGTTCTTCTCCTACACTTTCTTTCGAGATATATATATATATATATATATATATATATATATATATATATATATATATATTGCTTTAGGATTTAGGGCAGTGGCCAGTTTGCTCTAAGTTTTTAGTAGTCAGTGTTCATTTTTCTCATACTCATATTCTCTTGATTCAGCACTTGATGAGATTATCACATTACTATTGTTTTCAAACTTTTGTATTAGTTTTCAAACTTTTTTGTTATTAATGACCAGGTCTCTCCAGCAGCCATTTGATCACTGAGCCATCTCTCCAGCCCCTTCCAATTGCTGATTTCTGTTGCAGTAAATCTCTTCCCAAATATGCTCCGGCAATGAAAACACAGCACAGTTAATATGATTACATGTTGTGCACCTAGATTGGGCAGATCTACCACTACAGTACACTACCATCTTCCACATCTATGAGACACCTTAGAACTTGCGGTTTCTCCAGGCCATGTGCTTCTGCTCTGCTTTTCTTCTTCTTCCTCCTCCTCTGCATGCTCTCCCTTTTCCATTCTCTCCTTCTCTCTCCACCTTCTGCTCCACCTTCCCTTTTATTTGCCCAATCATCAGCTTTCCTTTACTTTACAAATTAAGGTGGAAAGCAGGTTTACAGGAAATCACCTGAGTGCCTACTCCTTCCTTGTTCACAACCACTCACAGGAGAATGGAATTAACATCAAATATAAATAGGGCTATCTGCAACAGATTTCTGTTATAAAAAAGACTAGACTCTTTTTTATATAGCTTTCTATTTCTGGACCTTGATGAATTCATGTATGAATTTTCATGGTTGTTTATACAGTCTTAGGGATTAAATATAAATACAAACCAGCCTGGCAGTGATGGCTCACACCTTACTCCTAGCACTCAGAGACAAAGGCAGGCAGATCTCTGAGTTCGAAGCCAAGCCTTGTCTACCGAGTGAGTTTTAGGGCAGCCAAGGTTACACAGAGAAACTGTCTTGAAGAAAACCAAAAACCAAACCAAACCCAAACCAATTAAACAAAACATTCCATCACTCCTGAACAAGGACAGTTTTACTTCCTTTGTGATATTACACTTTAATTAATTAATTGTGTTTTTTGTAAAGGTTAGTATCTTTTTTGTTTGTTTGTTTTTTTTGGTCTTGTTTTTTTCTATCACCATTAAATATGTCATTAGTCTCTCCCTCTCCCCCCACCTCTCTCTCTCGAGTCTCTCTATGTACCTTGAACTTGTTACGTAGCTCAGACTGACTTCAAACTCCCAAGCATAGTCTCCTGCTGCAGACTTCTGACTGTTAGGGTTACAGATGTGGGCCATGGTGTCAGAGTTAGGATACTAATTGCAATTTTTCCTTTAGGCTCTATTTAGATTCTTTAGCTGTTTCCTATCTATTCCTAGCTTACTAAACTATTTCTACCTGATTATGAAAAACTGAAATACATCTGCCCCTTTACACACAGATTCTACTGCTGGGAGCTTATGCTAGTTTTTATACCTGCCTATGAAATTATTTATGTGTAAGGTTAACTACTGTGTCGTCACTTGTAATAGCAAACTATTGCAAATATGTTCTTTGTCGCGTTCTTGCAAGAGAATACTGCGCAACAGTGGTGAGGATGGGCTTTCTGTGCACTCAAGGACATGGTTTATAAACAGTACAAGAATATGAAAAATAATGTCATGGAAAAGGAGGCTCCCAAATGATCTTTGCATAAGTAATCAGAATATGCAAACAAAATTTAATATATACCATAAATGCAATATGGAGGAAGTATATTATTCAATAAATAAATGGTCCATTCTATAAATAATTGGGAAGTTGAGGCTAGAGTTCACTCAGTCCATGAGACATGTGTGTTTCAGTCTTATCGCTGCAAAAACTAACAAACAAAAACAGACAAATTCTTGGGATCAAGGTAAGATATTATGGGGGAAATTGGTCACTTACAACTTTAATGCTGTCTGTCTATCTGACTGTCTGTCTAATGTATCGAATACCATAAAACTGGAAAGCATTTCTTATCTCCTACCTTAGACCCCAGTCTGTCTCTGAGGACAAACTTCCCATTCAACATAGCAAACTGTAGTCATTGGCTCACCTGTCTGTCTCTCTTCCATTTCGACAACTTGATCTGAGTATTGCCTCCCATGCATGCCCTCCCTCCTTAGTTCAAAGTAATTGCTCAATAAATGTAGAGTTAGTGTCAGAGGAGAGGAAAGGGCTCTGGCTAAAGTAAAGATTCCATCAATAGCTTTCGTTGCCCAACCAACAACTGCAGGTTAGGTTTCTCAAGAGTTCCCTTCAACTGTACAAGTATAGACAATAGTGTTTTAAAACCAAGTCAGCGAGGAAAGCGACATCCACATCTCATGGTGTAAATAGACAGATCTTTCCTTAGATTTGACAAACCAGATAAAGTAGGAACATGAAGACAAACCCCAAGGCAATGTAGACATGTACAAACTTCAAGATGAACACAATCTCTCGCTTCTTTGCTCCACAAAGAGTAACGTGTCCCCTCAAACAGTCTCACTGCCTCCTCTCCTCTGGTATTTCTTCATTGGCTAATTGAAAAAGGAAAACCAAGGATTTTTTCTTTATTTGGTGTTGCATATTACTTCCCATAAGGGCTGAGAGTATAAATCATTTAGTTGGAGGGTGGACAGGGGAAGGGGGGAATAAAATATGGAGTGTAAAAAAATAAATTAATAAAAAAAACAGCATATATATATATATATATATATATATATATATATATATATATATAAAAGCTTTTCAAAAAAAAATCAAAGTTTTCACTTTTCCTGTTATGTCCAAGTACCTTATCACAGCCCAATCCAAGGATGCAGACACATCCATTAGGCAGGGTGGACTCTGGGCAGGCCAGGCTACACTGAGGTTCATGTGCAGTCAGGTCTTCCATCTTCACATTTCTAATGAAATTTCAGATATAGTCAACAGAGCACCAGAAATATAAGCAAAAATTTTCTTTGGAGGGGCCAGCAAGAAGGCTTAGTGCAAAGAAAGCTTGCTGCCAAACCCAGTGACCTAAGTTTGAATCATGATAGAAGGAGAGAAGTCACTCCTCCAAGTTGTCCAATGGCCTCCACATGTGTGTTGTGGTATATGAACACACAAAAGCAATTAAATGAAAAAAGAACGTAGTTACTGTATTTGATCAGGCTTGCCGGTGCTCACCTGTAATCCCCATACCTGGAAAGCTGACTGAACAGGTTCCTGACTTTTTTCTTGTTAATCTATGATCTACACAATGTAAGGACTGTTTCTATAGCATTTACATAGTATTGGGTTATTAGATGAACTCTAACAATCACTTGATGTGAACAGGAGACTATACACAGCTTCTTCACAGGTAAAACACTGTTTTCTCTAGGGGACGCAAGGAACAATGACAGTTAGAGAATTCTCATTTCATAATAACCTGAATTATGAAATCCAGGCAGTAAATTTCAGTCAGCCCAGAATGGCAGGTGGACTGATTAAGGCTGAGAGCAATTTTTTTTTAAAATTAATTAATAAGAAAAGATTTTAGGGGCTGGAACAAGATGTCCCCAATGGTCAAGAACACTTGTGGTGGCTTTGTTTTTTGTAACTTCAGTTTCAGGTGATATGACCTGGCTTCTGAACTCTGTGGGGTCTGGTTTGCACAAACACACATAAAACAAATAGATACCTTTTTAAAATGTTAAAATTGCATATCTCTCTCTGTGTGTGAATGTGTGTGTGTGTGTGTGTGTGTGTGTGTGTGTGAGAGAGAGATATGTGTGTTCAGGCACCCTTAGAGTTCAGAGGTGTTAGATTTTCCTGGAGCTGGAGTTGCAGGCACTGGTGAGCTGCCTGCTATGAGTACTAGAAACCAAACTCAGGTCCTTCAGAATAGCAGCACGTGTTCTGAAGTGCTGAGTCATCTCTCAAGTATAGGAAATATGTGTATCATGTAGATAAACCACTAGTAAAGACAGCCCAGAAAAGCCAATCAGAGCAGCCAAAGACTTTGTTCTCATGCATCATGATCCTCTGGTGTCTGGAGGATGGTGTGTGAATTTTCCTTCCCTTTGTCTCCACACCTCATTGGCCTCTTGCACAGAAGACAGACTTAAGGAGCAAAAGGGGCTGCAGATGGATGGCAGAAGCTGAGTAAGAGATGGAGCTGGGGGCTGAGAGAAAGTTTTGAGACAGTATCCCCAGGAGTTTCCTAATGAAAGACCCACAACATGAGGACTTCCCTACGATCTGACTCAGGAGAGGCGACACCCCAGATCACTCACGAGAAACAGTCTTGATGCAAACAGCAAGAGGATTTTTATTTCCAGAGCTCTCAGGCCCACAGTCTATAGAGGACGATGGCGCCCCGAGTAGCTGGGTAAGGGGGTATTTAAAGGAAGAAACCACAACTCAAGGTAGTGGGGAGGATGTTGTTGGAAAATACCAAAATACCAGTTAAGAGTCACGAGGAAGTGCAAAGTCACAAGAGTCACAAGAAATACCTGGTAATTGTGTGGGTTATTTCTCAAGACTGTTTCTATGAGCCTCTAACAATAGCACGTTTGCATAGCGGGTTCCATGAATGGTCAGGGTGGTCCTTTTTGAACAAACTCTCCCTTAACCCAGGAAGTGGGTGGGTGGAGAAATGTTGCTATCTGTTTTATGATTAGCATGCCTTGGAGCATTGAGTCACAAAGGTCACATTCTCAAGCCTGGGCCTAAAGGCCTAGTTTTTATGTTTTTATGTTTCACTTTTTCATTAGGAGGTGTCATGAACTCTGAGATACCCAGCCCTCACCCTTCCCTCCCACAACACAAGAAAATCTGAAACTTAATTAATACTGTGGTGCATAGATTTTTTTTTTTTAAAAATGAAAATATGAAGATAGCTGACTTGGATCACACAATCAACCCAGCTGTGCTTTGGCTGTTTTCAAGACAGCCAAAGATCTCACATTTGTCAAGGTGAGAATGGAGGAGTGGGGCTGGTGGGTGAGGAGTCCAAGCAACAGAAGCCATTTCAGACACACAGAAGCCATTATAGGAATAAAGCCAATGAAATGACTTGTTTAAAATGCGCTTTTTCTGATGACAACATTGAGTTAGGCAATATTTCTTCATTACTGTTCTTTAAAATTAAAAATAATGTTACAAGTTGGTATCTGTAATCCTACACTTGGGAGGTTGAGGTAGAAGAACCCCTCTGCACCTCCCCCCCCCACTATTATGTGCTTTTTGCTTTTCAAACTATCATTAGCACTTACAGCAGTTGAGGCAGAAATCAGGTGAGCCCATATACAAAGCAATTTGGGAAGTATTTATCATAACATAAATATCTAGGGACTGAGATATGTATGGCTCAGTACTTAAGAACACTGGCTGCAGCTGGGCGTGGTGGCGCACACCTTTAATCCCAGCACTAGGGAGGCAGAGGCAGGCGGATTTCTGAGTTTGAGGCCAGCCTGAGTTCCAGGACAGCCAGTGCTACACAGAGAAACCCTGTCTCGAAAAAACAAACAAACAAACAAAAAACAAAAAAAAACACTGACTGCTCTTCCAGAGGACTGGGTTTCACTCCCAGCACCCACATGGAAGATTACAATTGATTTTTAGCTCCAGTCCCAAGGGAACCCAATGCTCGTTTCTGGCCTTTATGAACATTTCATGCACATGGTGCACAGACATACATGTGGCTAAAACACCTGTACAGCTGAAATAATAAAAAAGAAAGAAAAGAAAAAGGGAAAAATTGAGTTCCCACTTTTTGCCAAAAGAACCCTGACCTTTTAAGTATGTTTTAAACCACTATAAACATAAGCCAACATAGGGAAAAGTCCTTTTTAGGACATTGACCTTCAGGTAGCATAGAGCAGTGATTTGGAGCCATAGGAACTATGGAAATAATCCCTCACTGCTAAAATTCATTGCCTAGAGACAGGGTCCCTGCTCCACCCAGGAAGAGAGAGGCAGTTGGATGAGAAATGAAGCTTTGAATTTGGGAGGCCAGGACAGATATAATTTTCAGGCAGAGTATCAGAGAGGAGGGGATACAGAGAGAGCACCCAGAAGTCTAAAATGAAACCCCCTCGGCCTGCCTGAGAATGCATCAGTGCAAACATGTGAACACCACTAAGGGGCGGCCTTCCTCTCATACAGGCGAGGTGGCACACTGCACTGTGAGTCACACTATGAAAGATGTCCAATAGGAGGCTCCTTAGACCTGGAAAGGCTACCCAGCCACATACTGGAATACTAGAGGACCTTAATGATGGCCAAGTTCCCAATATGCTGCTATGAACAGATGTATTATCTGGTCTGGTGAGCTGGCTCAGTAGATAAGGGTGTTTGCTGCAAAGTCCAGTGCCCTGAACACTATATTCGGACCCATATAGTGGAAGGAGAGAACTACCACCAGTAGCACCTGGTACCCTGGTAAATAACAAATACATTCAACAAGAATAAAAACAAGATGCCTTATTTGACAAAATCAGAAGGTTTATCATAATGTTCTCTCTCTAAAGGGAGAAATGTGTGTGTGTGTGTGTGTGTGTGTGTGTGTGTGTGTGTGTGTGTTCTCCTGCATGCTTTAAGAAATTTTGCAATGATAATATAGAAACCATTAGTTACTTCTGTTTATAAGGGAGTTGAAGAACAGGGCCTACTGGGACCAGCATGCACACACACACACACACACACACACACACACCAAGATAACATCCAGAAATCTATACATGTACACATGTGTAGGTGTATGCCCACCTAATGACGCCTAAAATCTCTCCTATAGCTGTATTTCTTCCTATACCTTGATCCTCTCACTTCTCACCCACTTTCTCATTGTCTGTTATGCAGCCATCAACCCATCCAATCTATTACCATTCTTCATGACTTCCCTGAGATTATTCCCACTCCCATGTCACAAACCACACAGACACTGCACAGGTCTCTTGTGACCCCCAACTCTGGGCATCTTTGATCCTCTGGCTCAATCTTCCTCTTTCTGCTCTCCCCACACACAGTGGCCCCGCCCTGCCATCAGATGGCTCCCTTTGTACTGATTGGCTTCAAAGTTTCTACCTAAGATGTTGTCTTCCTACCTCTTGCTGTCACTAACATCCAGTGATGTCTGATCTCTCCTTCATGCGTGTGTGTGTGTGTGTGTGTGTGTGTCATCTCCTGCTTGAGCCTAGATGAGCTACTGTCCCTGCAATTCTTCTGTTACACTGTGTTTAATTCCATATTTCACTAACTTGTCCCATTTCCTGCCTCAGCTACTAAACTATGAGTTTCCTGAAGACAAGAGACTTCTTTCTCCTTTGCTTAATTCTCTACTTTGCCCCCCCCCCAGGACTTAGTGCCTCCATGATATAAGCTTTCAAAACTACACGCTGAATGAATGGATGAATGAATGAATGAATGAAGCATGCCTTACAACAGGAGTCTGTAATATCCAGAGGATTTTGGAGATATAGAGTGCAAAGCATCCTATTAAGGCATATAAAGAGGCCCAAGGGTATTCATTTTTAGAAAAGATTAAAAAAAAATTTTTAATTATGTGTACATGTGTGACTACAGGTATGTGCAGATGTAGTTCATCCTCAAAACCTGTCCTGGTTACCTCCCGTTATGAACTTGACAGAGCCCAGAGTCATTTGAAGGAGTCTCAATTGGGGGATTGCCCAGATCAGATTGGCTTGTGGCAGTGTTAATGATTGATGTGAAAGGCCCTGCCCACTGCAGGTGGTGCTATTCCTTGGCAGGTGGTCCTGGGATATATAGTCCAGAGGTGGACCAAGGCTGCATCTCAATCTGCCAGCTAACGTTGTTAATATATAAGCGTCTCCCACATGATTTAAGGGGTCATGGAAAGAAGCTGAGGCTTGGCAGCATGTGTCAAGGTTGGAGTCCCCGAAGAAAGGCCAGAAGTCACTGGTCTTCACCAATGCAGCCTCAGGTACAGTGGAGACCTTAGCATACTGGAGACACCAGGACTAAAGGATGGTCACTGAGGACTTCGGCAGATGCAGCATAGAGCCCATCTGAACCTGTGAGTCAAGCCGTGTGCTGTGTATGAGCAGCAGAACTGGAGAGGTGGGGCTGCCTAAGCCCAGTGAAGCCCAAAAGATTGTGAGTTCTAGATGGTGGATACTGCATTTTTTTTTTTTTTTTGCTTTTGCTTTGATCTTATTGTAATTGTGCCCTGGTTCTCTCATATATATATATATATATATATATATATATATATATATATATATATATATATATTTGTGAATGTGTATGTGTGTATAAATTTTTTATAGAAGCCCATTGTTAAGAGACTTTGGGTTTTTAAAGAAGACTTGGACTTTTAAAGTATTGAAAGTTGTAATGACTGTGGGACTTGTAAAAGTTGTTCTGTGTTCTATATTGTGATATTAATATTAACATGAGATCTTGGGGGAAAAAGAAAGAGAAGGTTGTAGTCTAACAGTAATGTGTTTGTATATCAAGTTGACAAGGAGTGAACTGTCCTCTATAACTACAGCTGACAACTTGACACAGTCCTGAATAATTTGAAGGAGCCTCAAGTGAAGGCTTGCTCAGATCAGATTGCTTTTAGCCAAGTCCCTGAGGAATTGTCTTGACTAATGATTGATATGGGAAGGCCCACCCTACTGTGGGTGGTGCCACCACTGGGCAGGTGGTCTCTCTCTGTTTAAAATAGGTAGTTGAACAGAGAACCAGAGAGCAAGACAGTAAGCAGTAACCCTCCACGGTCTCTGCTTCAGTTCCTGCTTGATCTCCTGCCTTAGCCTCCTTGATGATGGACTGTACCCTTTAGATAAAGTAAACCCTTTCTTTTCCTAAGTTGTTTTTGGTCAGTGTTTTACAACAGCAACAGAAAGCAAGCTAGAGCAGATCCATTGGAGCTGGAGTGAGAAGCAGTTATGAGCCAGTCATCAGGTGCAGGGTAAACGCAATTCAGGTCCTCTTCAGAGCAGTAAGGGCTTTTAACTATTGAGCTGTTTCTCTAGCCCTCAAAAGGCATCTGAAAGTCTAGAGACATGCAGTCTCATACTCAGGGGTAGATAGAAAGAATAATCGCATTAGATATACAGAATTTCACAGTGGACAAGTGGATCAATGTTTTCCACTACTCTTAAGCAAAGCGTATCAAGGGATGATCCACTTTTCAGATTTACACTGTTAGATACACAGCAGAGCTTCTAAATAGTCCGGTGATGAGAGGTCACGCCATGTGCTCACTTTATTGTTACTGAAGTTATAGCGGAGTATGAGTGCCTGTCTCCATAAGATGACAAAAGAACTTTACATTTGGATGTCACCATGGGCCACATTTTATATCCTGCTGAGGCTGCTAACTCACACTATGGCTCTTGGTATATGTGGTCATCACATTATGCTTACAGAGCTTGGCTGTGTCACTGTTAGTTTTGACCTCTAAGATAGCTCAAAAATTGAGGCACCATACTTTTAGATGGAAGACAAGAACAAGCTGACTAACGTGTGGTATTAATTGTCACTACAATTGATGGGAGAAGACAGTAATGTCCTACAACAGGGCTCTGGGATTGTCATTGTTTTGTTTGTCTGTTTGTTTGTTTGTTTGTTTGTTTGTTTGTATGATTTGGTTTTTGAGATAGGTCTTGCCCAGGCTGGCCTCAAACTAACGATGTACCTTGAACATCTAATCCTCCTGCCTCCAATTTCTGAGAGCTGAAATTACAGGTGTGTACCAACACATCCAGTTTATGTGGTGGTGAGGTAGAATCTAAGACTTCATACATGCTAGCCAAGCATCTACCCACATTCCAGCCCAGTCCCCATCATTTGATTCCCCAATTTCTGTCTTACTGCATCAGGAGAGTCAGATTATGGTTTTGGCCCATAGAAGAGAGGCCAGCCTTATCTCTGACCATGTAAATGCTACATCTTCTGGAAAGAGATACAGCTTTCAAATCTTTTAATGCAAACATGTAATGCAGTACCTTTCTGTTCAAGGCACTCTACAGTTGTGTGGGGTCCCAGCAATCCGTAATTTCCCAATTTTCAGTCCAGGTAGAAGGCAGACATAGTTTTTTTTTTTTCCAATTTTTATTAGATATTTTCTTCATTTACATTTCAAGTGTTATCCAGTAAGTTCCCTAGACCCTCCCCCATCCCCGCCCTGCTCCCCTACCTACCCACTCTCACATCTTGGCCCTGGCGTTCCCCTGTACTGGGGCATATAAAGTCTGCATGACCAAGGGGCCTCTCTTTCCAATGATGGCCAACTAGGCCATCTTCTGCTATATATGCAGGATATTAGCCCAGAAACCTAGACTACCCAAGATACAATTTACTAAACACATGAAACTCAAGAAGAATGAAGATCAAAATGTGGACACTTCGCCCCTTCCTAAAATTAAGAACAAAGCACACATTGACGGAGTTACAGAGATCATGTGTGAAGCTGAATCAAAAGGATGGACCAACCAGTGACTGCGGCTGCCGGGGATCCATCCCATAATCAGCCACCAAACATAGACACTATTGCATATGCCAGCAAGATAGTGCTGAAAGGGCCCTGATATAGCTGTCTCGTGGGAGACTATACCAGTGCCTGGCAAACACAGAAGTGGATGCTCACAGTCAGCTATTAGATGGAACACAGGGTTCCCAGGGAAGGAGCTAGAGAAAGTACCCACGGAGCTGAATGGGTCTCCAACCCTATAGGCGGGAGAATAACATGAACTAACCAGTACCCCCAGAGCTCGTGTCTCTAGCTGCATATATAGCAGACATAGTTTAAAACAAGGCAAAGGTCATAATCAAAACAGTGCATATTTGTTGCTTAGGCACCATGGCCTGGTTTGTATATAACTCTGACCATATGAGTACGTCGTGTGTTATGTCTGCCACATTACCCAGTTTTAGCTCCTGAACAAGTGATTTCACTCATCTTAACAATGATTTTTTTAAAAAGAGAGTAATAGTAAATCACACCCATTTACTGTACACTGCTTAGAGATGAAGTTGGTGGGCATAGTAGAGCACATAGCACAGAGGCTATCATATGGTGAGCTGTGGGGTCAGTGTTGGTTAGCTACGCGTGCAGTGTGTGACCTCAGTGAAGTGTTACAGATTCCATCTGGAGGGCAGAGCTCTTCACCTGTAGTAGACATCCTCTCTGCGTTGAAGTCTTTGTGTTTTCACTAGCACGGACTCAAGACAGCAGGGTCCTATGAGGCATTTTCACATGACTATATCATGTATTTTGCTTATACTGGACACCCATCTGTGGAGAGCTGCGCAGTGCCGTGCCTTTAAGAGGGGGCTGGCTTCCACCTTCTGCTAGCCTGATAGTGAGTGGTCTCAGGGATACAAGTCCTCAATTGGCTAAGGCTGATGATCTGGCTTGCTTATGTGGACCTATCTGCTGTCGCCACATGGCTTACTAGGATTGGTTGGCCTAGGACTTGGTCTGGCTTTCCCTGTGTTCTATCAGTGAGAGTCAGTTGGTGAGAGTCAGTTAGTCGGGTCAGTTAGTGAGGGCCAGGGAGTCAGGGTGAGGGAGTCAGAGTGAGTTAGAGAGAGTTAGGTTAACCAAAAAAAAAAAAAAAAAAAAAAAAAGAAAAGAAAAACAGCCGGGGCGTGGTGGTGCACGCCTTTAATCCCAGCACTCGGGAGGCAGAGGCAGGCGGATTTCTGAGTTCGAGGCCAGCCTGGTCTACAAAGTGAGTTCCAGGACAGCCAGGGCTACACAGAGAAACCCTGTCTCGAAAAACCAAAAAAGAAAAAAAAGAATAAAAAGAGAGAGTTAGGTTAGAGTTAGTCAGGGTCAGTTAGAGTTAGTCAGAGTAAGGGAGTAAGAGTTAGCCAGGGGGATTTAGGGCAGACTAGTCAGAAGAAATTCATTCAAGGTTTCCTGAATAAACTGTTTAAGGAAGAGCTTGGGGGTCATGTCCTTCTTGCTGGGCGAGAGGCGCATGACACCCATCCCTCTCTTTTGTCTCTCCCTCTCTTTTTCTCTTCTACTTTCATGTCACATGTTGGGGGCATAGAGAGTCTTGCACCCACAGAGAAGAACTAAGAGAACCAGAGATGTTAAGAGGAAGTAGAGGTGTCT
This sequence comes from Mus minutoides, assembly GCA_902729485.2. NCBI lineage: Eukaryota > Metazoa > Chordata > Mammalia > Rodentia > Muridae > Mus > Mus minutoides. Next base: position 2,266,425 of record LR749636.1, read on the forward strand.
TCCCAGTGGAGGAGATGAAACCAAATGCATTCCATTCAGAAAGCTGACAGTGATCTGGTGACCCTTTTGCTATCTGGAGGCAGACTTCACCTACCTTTTGCTCTAAAGGCAGACATCATGCAGATTCCCCAGAATGATTTTCCCAGACTCTTCCCTCCGCATACCATTACCATTAGGGGAGGTGTCACGTGCACTCATGACCTGCTGACCTCTATACTATCATCAGAGAGCACACTAGATTCTACACCTTTTAGCTTTAGAGTCTACCCTCACGGTCACATGTACTTTGTGAAGTTGTTTCTATGTAGTCACACCATAAGCTTTATTGTGTACCTGGAATTGGATTAATTGGACAGATTGGTGCCTGGAAACTTTTCCCCAAGTTGTACTGGGTTTTAAATATGCTGACAGTGGGTCACCTGGCATTAGATTCCCTCAAGTCTGATCCATGTTGACAAAGTCAATCTGTACCAGGTTTTCATTCTTATCTCTTCATAGGTCACTGCCTGTACTGACACTTGCTGGGTCCCCCCACCCCAGTTACACACACACACACACACACACACACACACACACACACACATACACACACACACCCCTACCTACATACACACATAAACTCACAACAGGTCTATAGGATTTTTTTTTTTGTGGTTTTGCTCATTTGTTTTTTTTATTTTAATTTTGAGACAGATCTCATCTAGGCTGGCCTCAAACTTATGATGTTGCAGAGGATGACCTTAAACTTGTGAGAGCTCCTCCTCCACTTCCTGAGAGCTGCACTTACAGGCATGTACCAACACACTCACTTTATGTAGTGCTGGGGTGGAATCTAAGGCAAGCACTCTAATAACTGTGACCAGTAAGGATAAATCATATGTATGTATCTGTGTATACATACAAACATACATGTGTGCATATGCATATTATGCATACATATGAATATATTGTGTTGGCCTGCTACAATGCCCTCCTGTATCATACAGATAAGAAAAGGCTTTATAGGAGGGAGGGTAGCTGGGTGAAGAGGATATAAGATGATGGACCGACTGGCTGCAGATGAAGGAGAGCCAGGTAGAAGTAGAAGAAATGAGACCACATCCTGAATGTTGATTCCTTTCCTTGGCTGCTTAGTCTCCCTGCTCCTGGGCTATATATTCCACGCTGAGTTTAAATAGTCTCATTCTTTTCCTGTGGACTTCCAGTTCCCACAAATTTCAGAACAGGTTAAATTTAGCATGTTCTCATTTCTCAATTTAGAACTGGAAGCTAATCTATGTACAAGAAGCTGTTAATGATATTTATCAGTGACTAAACTGAGAAAGATTTCCACTTTTCATGTTGTGCTTTCTCTAATAAATGAATTTTTAAAAATGCAAACCTATTTTATATTTATGATTAGAAGAGTAAAGGAGGCCTTTAGGAAGCCACAAGACCAACGATTCTCAACCTTCCTAATGATGCAACCCTTTAGTACAGTTCCTCATGTTGTATTGACACCGGACCATAAAATTATTTTGTTGATGATGATATTGAACTCTCAGGGAGAGGGTATGGGGGCTTTTGGGATAGCATTTGAAATGTAAAGGAAGAAAATATCTAATAAAAATCATTTAAAAAAAGATGTTGAACTCTCAGCTTTGCCTGCACCATGCCTGCCTGGATGCTGCCATGTTCCTGCCTTGATAATGATGGACCAAACCTCTGAACCTGTTAGTCAGCCCCAATTAAACCTTGTCTTTTATAAGCCTTGTCTTGGTCATGGTGTCTGTTTACAGCAGTAAAACCCTAAGACAGAAGTCGGTACCAGGGATTGGGGTATTGCTGTGATAGGCCTGACTATGCTTTTGTTTGGAAGAATGTGGATTTTTCAACTTTGGATTTGGAAAGCAGTAAAATGCTTTCAATGGGGCTTAATGGGCTATCCTATTGGGAATATGGAAGAATTTGTTACTGAGAATGATTTGAATTGTGCAGACCTGGACCAAGATGTTTCAGTGGAGAAGAATTTCAATATGTGGCCTACAGACTGTTTTTGTGGTATTTTTGTGAGGGCTACTTTTTGCCCTAGTTTGAAGAGTATGCCTGAAGCTAAGGTGAATGAATTTAGATTAATTGCTTTGAAAAAGGAAGTCTCAAAACAGTCTGGTGCTAATTCTGTTGTGTGGTTTCTAAAGTTCAGTCTTATGAAGAGCATTTTAATGAAAAAGAGCAAGCTGAGAAAGGAAAAGTACAAAATTATGGTTAGAGTGTTAAAGGGACACCAGGAAGTGAAATGGAACTGAATTCTGTGTTCAAGGATATTAAATTGAATTAAGGGAGTACCTTGGGCAAGAGTCTACCCAGCTAAGTTTAGGTCCAGGCACTGTAGGACAAACCTTTAATCCCAGAAGACAAATCCAAAGAGATCTCTGAGTACAAGGCCAGCCTGGGACAGAGCAAACTTTAGGTGAAGAAAAGCTTAAATCCAGGCATGGTGGTACATACCTTTAATCCCAGGATACAAGCATGCAGATCTCTGAGTTCATGGTCAACCTATAGAGCAAGATCCAGGACAGCCAAGCTTAGGCAGTGAAGGAGTTGTAAGAGAGGAAGCTGGTGATAATGTAATAGTACAAGGGGCCCAGGTTCCAGCTCCAGCAAGCAGCAGAACTCATCAGCTTTAGTCATGTGTCTCTGACTTGATAGTCAAGAGGAGAAGGAGACTACTGGGACAATTGATGCTGGTTATATAGAGCTATTAAATTAGTGGTAATAAATAAGAGACCAGCATCACTGAGGTGAAATCTTCTGGGAAATGTTTTCTGAGAGCACAAAGAAGCTGTGTTCCAGAGATAGCCAAGGTTGTACCTCCTGCAGCAGCTGTACTTGGTAATGTGTAAGAGTCACCCAGGTGGTACTGGTTTTGAAGGCATGAGGGGTCATGAAGAACAGCTGAGGCTTGGCACTATGAGAGGCCATATAAGGCCATTGGTGAAAGTGCAGCCTCAATTGCAGTTGACTGCCCAGGACTGAAGGGGTCATACAAAGGAGTTGAGGATTGGCACCATGAAGAGAGCCTATGAGAGGCTATTAGTGAAGCCTAGTTGCAATGGAAGACCCCAGCATATTGGAAATGCCAGTACCATTGGATGATCACCAAGAACAGCAGCAGCAGTGGGATAGATCAACCTGAGCTTAGAGTGCTACAGAAGGCAAAGCTGAAGAAGTGATGGCAGCCCTTCAGAGGAGTCCAGAAGATCATGTGTGGATCCCAGACATTGAAAGAAGAAGCTGTAACACTGAAGTTGCCTTGGATACCAAAAGATGTTAAGGATGCCAGAACTGGGGGATACCTGCTGAGGAAAGCTGCTAACAGGGAGTGGAGCCAGCTCAGGAGGAAAAAAAAAAAACTTTGTTGCAATCAACAAAGATGAAAATAGGAGTGGAGATCTGAAGACGACTTTGACATCAGATAGGGACATTTTGGAGTTTTCCCAGCTGGTTCCCTGTCTTGTCTTGGAGATTACAGTTAAGTTATTGGATGAATCTCATAAGAGACTTTGGACTTTTAACTTTGTTGAGACTGCTATAGACTATGAGGACTTTGGAAGTTGGACTAAATGTACTTTTTTATTATGTTATGTCTAGGTATGGCCCCCATAGAGTCATGTGTTTGAACAAGTCTATGGGGGGCCAGGGAGTGATGGTTTATATATGCTTGACCCAGGGAGTGGCACTATTTGGAGGTGTGGCCCTGTTGGAGTAGGTGTGACCTGGTTGGAGTAGGTGTATTACTGTGGGAGTGGGCTTAAGACCCTTACCCTAGCTGCCTAGGACACAACCCCCTCAGCCCCCACCCCTGCACATGGTTGTGCCATAGTGAATTAGCTTCTATTGTCTTTCAAGAATCCAAAGTTGTTTATAGCCATGTTCGGAAAAGATCCTGTTTTGGATTTCATATCCTCCCCAGCATTTCTGCTTTATCCGGTTATGTTAGAATCAAGATGAGATAACTGTTATTAAAGATCTTATCTCAAACATTTGTAATAAACTAGAGGTGTATTGCAGCAGAAAACATTTAGTTTTTATTTTAAACATAGACTATAGATTTATTACAGCTAACTTACTAGTTCATAAACAATAGAAAAAGACTGGTTAGTTGGTCTGATTCTATAGAATTAGATGTTAGTTTGGAATGGTTACAAAGGAGTGTGGAAAGAGACCTGTTTTTCCAGCTTTAATAAGAAAACTAGAACAGTAGAGTCACTGAAAATATATATGTACGTATGTGTGTGTATATACATTTTTGTATGTATGCATGTATAGTTACAGTTAGCATCATCATCAAAGACCGTATCTTGTATTCTTAAACGACTGTATCTTGGGTATTCTGTAAATTTTTTTTGTTGCTAATATCCACTTATTAGGGAGTACATACCATGCATGTCCTTTTGGGTCTGAGTTACCTCACTCAGAATGATATTTTCTAGTTCCATCCATTTGCCTGCAAAACTCAGGATGTCCTTATTCTTAATAGCTGAGTAGTATTCCATTGTGTAAATGTACCACATTTACTGTATCAATTCTTCTGTCGTGGGACATCTAGGTTGTTTCCAGCTTCTGGCTATCACAAATAAGGCCTCTATCAACATAGTGGAACACGTGTCCCTGTGGCTTGGTGGGGCATCTTTTAGGTTTTTTCCAAAGAGTGGTAGAGCAGGGTCTTCAGGTAGATCTATTTCCAATTTTCTAAGGAACCTCCAGATTGATTTCCAGAGTGGTTGTACCAGTTTGCAATCCCACCAACAATGGAGGAGTGTTCCTCTTTCTCCACATCCTCTCAAACATGTGTTGTCACCTGTGGAACAAATTTGGAAACCATTTCAAAATACATTTCATATTTTGTATATATCACATACTTGAATCCTACAGTTTGGTTTCATTTTTATAGCAAAGACATATATATTTTAGACTTTTCTATTGTAAATTTTATCTAAGGATTCCGTTTCATTGTAACATAAACATGTTGTCTTTCCCTAGAATAAAATCATAAAAATATAAAAATTATTTTGTTACTACGTCATAACTATAGTATTGCTACTATTATGAATTTTTTAAATCTTTTTTTTTCAGAGCTGAGGACCAAACCCAGGCCTTGCACTTGCTAGGCAAGCGCTCTACCACTAAGCTAAATCCCCAAACTCCTATGAATCTTAATTCATCGCAAAGCTTAAAACAGGAGCTCCTCATGTCTCAAGCATAAGAAAGGTTAATGAACTTTAAAACACCTAAGAACATAGTATAGAGTAAGGAAAGCAAATTATTAATGAAGGCTAACTTATCATGTCCTTAATAAACATTTCTGAAATAAATTAGGTGGTTTGTATTGTCTTTAGAGGTCACAAGTACCAAGACACAGGGATGAATCATTCCATCAGTCCCTGCTTGTCTCTGGCAGAGGAGGAAGAAGAGATGCGTCTGCAAGCAGCCAGAAGGCGGCTAGTCCTCTTAGGAAACTGGCTTGTATCTTCAAAGCTACTTGACTCCCATTTCCCATCCTCCCTCCCTCCCTCCCTCTTTTCCTCCCTTTCTCCTTCCCTCCCTCCCTTCTTTACTCCCTCTCTTCCTTCCTCACTTCTTTCCTTCTTTCCTTCTTTCCTTCTTTCCTTCTTTCCTTCTTTCCTTCCTTCCTTCCTTCCTTCCTTCCTTCCTTCCTTCCTTCCTTCCTTCCTTCCTTTGCCAACATGTGGCTATAAGATTTTTCTTTTTACATATTATTTAGCTGGTACCTAACTACATCCCTTAGCATAACAAATATAGAAGTAAGGAGAGTAAAATGTTAAGACTGACATCTGCATGATCTCTTGCATTAAAATCCCCACATTTCAGTAAGAATTTATATCAATTTTTTATTTCTGTGTAATAAACCAAACACAGACTTTATAGCTATTTATTCTCTCACAGTTCTATAGGCCAGAAATCTGGGTCAGGTTCAATTAGAGTCTCTCCTTGGGGGGGGGTGCATCTCATAATACTAAAATCAAGAGTCAAGCATTGTGGGGCCCTCTTCATTGCCTCCAGGTTAGAAGAATTCTGTCCTTGGAGTTGTCTAGGTTCTTGGATTTCTTGCTGACTATTAGGTGGAGGACATTTTCAGCTCCTACAGCCAGCTTGCTCTTTTCTGCCACGTGACTATCTCTGTAATACACCAGTTGGCATCATTAGGGCCAACAGGACTGCTGTAGCTTAAAATCATTCTGCATTCTTGTACCTCTGACCATTAGTCCTTCTTTCAGGTAGCCTCATCTGATATGATCACATTTATCCAGGATAACTTTCATTTTGATGAATGCAAAGCAACTGATTAGGGATGTGAATTATATCTGGAAAAAAAAATCCCTTGTAGAATGTAATGACAACACTCATAAATTCTTCCTGAACTTTAGGGTACAGGTTTATAAAAAACACATTCCCCCCAGAACAAGGCTATCAGGGTCATCTCAGAACTCTACCTGTGGCTATCCTCTGTCCCTAGCTCTTCTCTTTCCTCTCAAGTACAAAATATATTGGTCTAGTGAGATGGCTCTGTTGTAAAAGGTGCTTGCCACCAAACCTGGTAACCTGAGCTCATCTACACAGTGTAAGGAGAACCAACTCCCTCTGACTTCCATATATGTGCTGTGGCATGTACATGGTACATACATAAACACATGCACAAAATAAAAGAAATAAAATATCATAAAAGTTTAAAATGCATATATATCCACCTTTTTGAAATTGCCTAGGAGTATCATACCAGCAAAGTATTATTAATTTGATAGCTTAAATCTCACCATCTCAAAGTAAAAATCTCTCCATATAAAATATCTCAGTCTGGAACACATGGGGCTCCCAGTACAACCAGGAACCCAGGACTACAGTTTTACTAGGCTATGATACCTCATTGACTCCTATTTGTTATATGTAATTTCACTTAATGGTAGATTGTTGCTGCATGCTTAGCTTTTATGGGCAAGATAACATCTAGCTTCTGGTGGTAAGACTCAGATTTCAAAATCACTTGACCTATAAGCAGTTAGCCTTTTGCAGGATCCAGTAGCAAGCCAAGAAGCTATTTCTCAAAAGGATAGTATACACTATAGAGGACATGGATTTACTTCTCATCTTTAAAACTGTTTTCCAAATCTATTGGCACCTGAAAGAGGCTCTAATGGACACTTTGAGTGTCATGGTCATTAGCATCAAGTTCATGAGGCTTAAGTGGAAGAGAAACTTGAAGTGTAAAGTATATTTATCACCTGTGTTCTAGATTTATTTCTGTTGTGTCAAAACACCATGAAACTCAACTTAGGGGAGCATCAGGCTTATTTTGGCTTATAATTCTAGGTTATAGTCCATCATCAAGGGCAAGTCAAGATAGGAATTTAAAACAGCTAGTCACATTATATCCACAGTTAAAACCGGAGAGAAGTAAATACTTACATGCTTGTTTGCTTGTTCTCATAGATTTGTCCAATGTTAAATAGTTTGGGACCCCTTTCCTAGGGGAATGGTGCCATTCACAGTGGACTAGGTCTTATCACATCAATTAATTAAGGCAGTCCCACATAGACAACCCAAGTTAACCTTCACAACTTACTCAAAGGTGCCAGATAGTGTATAAAAAGCAAACATCCCATGTGCTGACTAGTTTTTTATGTCAACTTGACACAAAAGAGTCATTTTGGAAGAGGGAACCTTAACAGAGAACATTTCTATACCAGATTGGCTTGTTGGCAAGCCTGTGGTACATTTTCTTAATTGATAACTAGTGTGGGAGTTCCCAGCTCACTGTGAGCAATGTCAGCCCTAGGCTGGTGGTCCTGAGTTCTGTAAGAAAGCAGGTTGAAAAAGCCATGAGGAGCAGGGCAGTAAGCAGCACCCTCCTTGGACCTCTGCTTTAGTTTCTGCCTCCGGGTTCCTGCCCTGACTCCCCTCAGTGATGGACTGTGATGTGGAACAGTAACCTGAAATAAATCCTTTCTTCCCCAAGTTGCTTTTGATTATGGTGTTTATTACAGCAATAGAAAAGTGAATAAGACACTCCTATGCCACCCCCCTCCTAATTCCCACCCCCCCAAAAGCCAAATAAAACAAGAACAAAGCCCCAGAAAACTAAATGAGCAGGGAAGAATAAGAGCTTTGTACCTTGCTTCTTCCATCTCAATGTCCATAAGGAATTCAGTCTATAAGATGCTAAAATAGCTTGGCTTTATGAGTTGAATAAGTCTTTTATTCCCAGTAGCAATGGGTAGTTGAAAACTCAGTCAGCTTAAATTATTGTGACAAAAATTTTAAATGGAAATCTTCCCAGTTGTTAAGCAAATAGACTTAGTGTACCCTGTGTTACTCATCCTGTAGCTCGATGCTGTCTTCTCAAGGTACCTAAAAAATGTTCTGTGTCCTATATGCCAGATAACAAACAATTAGCATGGTGGGACAGTGTGATGTTCCATGGAGTCCAAGACAATCAAGATTTCTATTAATTTTGGCAGAGAACAGGATGGAACCATGTAGCAAGACTGAGGTGTATTGTAGGTCCTGCCAAACAAGAGCACAGAGTTTCTTGCAGCCCTCAGTGGCTAGGAAAAAGCATTTTCCATGTCAATACCTATAGGGCAACAGGGGCTCTGTTGCTAAAATTTCTTCACTAAGAGGAAATGTAAACATCCTCTCAGGTCCTAATAGCAAACCTAGGTACAATTCCACAAAATTTTACCCTAGGGAACCAATGAGCAGTGAGTGAGGAGTTAGAGGAAGGGACATGGGCGGCCTTACATCAGCCACAGGAAACTCAGTGCCCAGCATGGACAATGGCTCCTCATATCTGCTTAGTGGGAGGATGAAGGGATATTGAATTTTGTCAGAGATCCTTTCAACAGCAGTTGAAATGATTCTGTGATTTCTGCTCGTAAGTCCATTTACAAGACATATTAGTCAGGGTCCTGTAGAGTCACAGAACTTATGGGTAGGCTCTATATAGTAAGGGAATTTGTTGATGACTTACAGTCTGTAGTCCAACTACCCAACAATGGTCAGCAACAGCTGTGAGTGGAAGTCCAAAGATCTAGCAGTTGCTCAGTCCCACAAGGCAAGCAGGCAAAGAGTGCGTCTTCCTTCTTCCAATGTCCTTATAGAGGTCTTCAGCAGAAGGTGTGTCCCAGATAAAAGGTGTGTACCAACATGCCTGGATCTGGGACTTGCTTTGTCCCAAATGAACTTGAACTCAGAGATCTCTTCGATTTAGTCTTCTGAGATTCATAGCCACTGTGCCTCAAGATCTCCATGCCAAGATCCAGGTCAGAAACTTGTATCTCCCAGCCTCAAGATCAGGATCACAGGTGAGCTTTCTAATTCTGGATATCATTCCAGATATAATCAAGTTGACAATCAGGAATAGCCACTACAATCCACCCTGTTTATTATTTACGCATGTTGAAAATCCTTACATCCCTCAAATAAATTCCACTTGATCATGATCTTTTGTGTGTGTTCTTGAATATGGTTTATAAGTATTTCTACTAGGAATTTTCATGGCTTGGGCCATCAAGGAAATTGGCCTATATTTTTATTTTTTGTTAGATCTTTATCTGGTTTTGATAAAAGGGTAATTCTGGCTTCGTTAAAATGTTTGAAGCCCCACTCCTGGCAATAGACAAAAGAGACACCTTGTTGGCGATGGTGTTGTACTTATATCAGTCAGAGACAGAGCAGATGGCAGTCTTTTGTTCATCCTAGCTTGATGCCTGGCTTCGTAGCCAAAGCTGTCTTATGCCTAAGATTTAATAAAAATCAAATCAAATCAGATCAAATCTAGGCAGCACAGGAGGAGAAAGACAGATAGAGACCAGTGGATCGCCATGCCACCCACAGACCTACCCTCCAGCGCACAGCACAGGTGGGCCATAGATACCTGCTTGCTGTCATGTCACTTAGCATAGAGGATGTCATGCAGGGGCCCACCAGCCATGTGGCCAGCCTGCAGCAGGAGCTGTCACAATGTGCAAGTATGTGGCAGTTAGATGGAAGAAAAAGAGAAGAGAGGAAGCTTGAATATTATGAAATGAGATGGAACTGGAGACTCGGGGTAAACAGGAGAAACCTGTTGTGAGGAGAGCCCCTCCACATTAAAGCCATGCTAAAGTCCCAGCTCAAGCTGCCGCTGCAGGCCATGTCTAAGTTCGTGGCTATGCAGCAGCAGATGTCATGGTTAATGTCCATGGCTCATATAACCACTTGAGAACTTGTAGGTTTCTTGTCGGGGCAGCCATCAGGGTCCAAGTGGATGTCCAGGGGCTGTGCATAACTGGCCCCACCCCAGTCTGGATGTGTCACTCTGGAGAGATTGTCCGATCTTCCACCAGGGGCAGCACTCAAGAGAGCTGGCTCTGCACCTTCCTCAAACAGCACAGTGGAGCTGACCTTGGTGGTAGGGGTGTGGGTAAACTGGCCCCGAGGGCATGAGGACGGGAGAGCTGATTTGACCCCACAATTTGTCTGCCATTGATGGCAACGTCACAGATATGATGATGATGACAATGATGAAGACAAAGATGATGATGATGATGATGATGATGATGATGATGATGGTGTGTGTGTCCCAGCACCTCTCACCTCTCACCTCTTACCACCTCTAGCAGTCAGGAAAGCTGCCCACAGGGTCATGAGCTTGGGAGAGCTAGCCCTGACCCTCACCAGCCTCAGCTGTAGCTGCAGCTGCGGTACTCAGGAGGGCTGACCCTGTACTTCACCTGGACAGCACAGCAAAGCTGACCCTGGTGGCAGAGACTTGGATAAGCTGGCCCTGAGGATGAGAGCCTGGGAGAATTGGCCCTGCATCATCTTCCATGAGGTGGCCTGGATGCAGGATGATGTCTTCCTCACTTGCCCCTCACTACCAGCTGGTGTCTATAGACTCCTGGTACTGAGTAGATAAGCTATTGATTTGTACAAATTGATTCTGTATCCTGCCACATTGCTGAATTTGTCTACTGTTACACCACCTTCAATAGGATCTGTGTGACAAGCTCCACAGACTAAGGTGATTGACCTTAAAGTGGGGAGGCCTCCTGGAACCGGTTGTGGAACTCTTTGCTGGAGAAAAATTATTGAGCTGTACTTCTCATGGCAATCTATCTGTTTTGCTTTCTCTTATTCCTTTTCTTATTTACATGTTCCTGGTAGCCTAGGCCAAGAGCTTAAGTGATAATAATGGATAAGAAACCATCCTTAGAGATGGGGTCACTAACCTGACCTTATTTCAGAAAAACCAACACCAAGTCAATTTGGTTATGACGAATAATGTTTTTGGTGTATGTCTGTATTCATTCTGTTTGGAATTATTTAATTGAACATTTTTGAGTTTTTATTCACCAGAGACATTGGCATGTAGGGATTTTTTTGCTTGCCTTCCGATTTGTTTTTGTTTGTTTGGTTGTTGTTGCTTTACCTGAAGCTGAATGTAATATGTATTGCTTGATGTTTGGGTGGAATATTTTGTAAATATCAATGATTGATGCGCAATCATTAATGCCAATTAATTCTGACATTTATTTATTTTTATTCAGATAATCTATCTATTGGAAAAAATGGGATACTGGAATGGGATACATCTAATATTAGTGTATCGATGTTGATCTGTATCTTTAAATCCAGTTTTTAAAAAATGAAATTGGAGGGGCTGGCGAGATGGCTCAGTGGTTAAGAGCGCCGACTGCTCTTCCAAAGGTCCCGAGTTCAAATCCCAGCAACCACATGGTGGCTCACAACCATCTGTAACGAAATCTGATGCCCTCTTCTGGAGTGTCTGAAGACAGCTACAGTGTACTTACATATAATAAATAAATAAATCTAAAAAAAAAAAAAAAAAAGAAATTGGAGCTGGGCAGTGGTGGCACATGCCTTTAATCCCAGCACTTGGGAGGCAGAGGCAGGCAGATTTCTGAGTTTGAGGCCAGCCTGGTCTATAAGTGAGTTCCAGGACAACCAAGGCTACACAGAGAAACCCTGTCTTGAAAAAACAAAAACAAACAAACAAAAAAATGAAACTATGTGTTCCAGAGGTTGGTGCATATGTGTTTAGTAATATCTTCATGGTTAGCTGTTTCCTTGCTCAAAGTGAAGTGTCCATCTTTACCTCTAGTTAGTTTTAGTATGAAGTCCATTTTGTCAGATATTAGGACAGCATGATACCTGCTTGTTTCCTGGTCCCATTTGATTGGAGTACTTTTGGCCACTCTTTTATTCTAAGGTGGTGCCTATCTTTAAAGCTAAGATGTGTTTCTTGTAGACAGCAGATACACGGATTTTGTTTCTTGATCAATTCAGTCAGCCTGTCACATTTGATTGGATAATTGAGGTAATGGATATCTAAAGTAATTATTAAAATGTGTGTATTAGCCGGGCGGTGGTGGCGCACGACTTTAATCCTAGCACTTGGGAGGCAGAAGCAGGTGGATTTCTGAGTTCAAGGCCAGCCTGGTCTACAGAGTGAGTTCCAGGATAGCCAGGGCTATACAGAGAAACCCTGTCTCGAAAAATCAAACAAACAAAAAAAAATGTGTATGTTAATTGTGGTCATTATGTTGTTGACTTTTGGTATTATTTGTGTTCAAAGTGATACTTTGAGTTTTAATAGTTATGGTTTCTTATTCCTTTCCACAGTCTCTATGCTATGCTCATTCTTCTGTTCAGGACAAATATAGCTTGATGTACTTTCTTTAGGTTTGGTTTGTTGAATTCAAAATTTTTTAGTCTGTTTACATCATGGAACGTTTTTCTTTCTCTTTCAATTATGGCAGGTAGTTTTGCTGGGTATAATAGTCTATCCTGGCTACCATAGTCTTTTAGGAGCTGGAATGCATTGTTCCAGGCTCTTTTGCCTTTCAATGTTTCCATTGAGAAATCAGCTCTTATTCTGTTAGATTTCTCTTTATATGTGACTTGTGTTATTTCTCTTGAAGCTTTCAATATTCTTTGTTATGTATGCTTAATTTTTTTATTAAATAATTTTCTTAATAGATATTTTCTTTATTTACATTTCAAATGCTATCCCGAAAGTTCACTATACCCTCCCCCCGCCCTGATTCCCCACCCGACCACTCCCACTTCCGGGACCAGGCATTCCCCTGTACTGGGGCATATAAAGTTTGTAAGACCAAGGGGCCTCTCTTCCCAGTGATGGCCGACTAGGCCATCTTCTGCTGCATATGCATCTAGAGACATGAGCTCTGGGGTACTCTTTAGTTCATACTGTTGTTCCACCTAAAGGGTTGTAGACCCCTTCAACTCTTTGGGTAATTTCTCTAGCTCCTCCATTGGGGGCTCTGTGTTCCATCCTATAGATGAATGTGAGCATCCCTGTCTGTGTTTGCCAGGCACTAGCATAGCCTCACTCGAGATAGTTATATCAGGGTCCTTTCAGCAAAATCTTGCTGGCATATGCAATAGTGTCTGGATTTGGTGGTTGATTATGGGATGGATCCCCGGGTGGGGTAATCTCTGGATGGTCCATCCTTTTGTCTTAGCTCCAATCTTTATCTTTGTAACTCCTTTCATGGGTGTGTTGTTCTCTATTCTAAGAAATAATGAAGTATGCATACGTTGGTTTCGTTCTTCTTGATTTTCTTGTGTTTTGCAAGTTGTATCTTGAGTATTCTAAGTTTCTGGGCTAATATCTACTTATCAGCGAGTGCATATCAAGGTACTTCTTTTGTGATTGGGTTACCTCACTAAGGATGATTTCCTCTAGATACATCCATTTGCCCAAGAATTTCATAAATTCATTGTTTTTTTTGTTTTTTTTTTTTTNTTTTTTTTTTTTTTTTTTTTTTGGTTTTTCGAGACAGGGTTTCTCTGTCTAGCCCTGGCTGTCCTGGAACTCACTTTGTAGACCAGGCTGGCCTCGAACTCAGAAATCCGCCTGCCTCTGCCTCCCGAGTGCTGGGATTAAAGGCGTGCGCCACCACGCCCGGCAAATTCATTGTTTTTAATAGCTGAACAATACTCCATTGTGTAAATGTACCACATTTTATGTATCCATTCCTCTGTTGAGGGACATCTGGGTTCTTTCCAGCTTCTGGCTATTATAAATAAGGCTGCTATGAACATAGTGGAGCATGTGTTCTTTTTACCAGTTGGACCATCTTCTGGGTATATGCCCAGTAGAGGTATTGCTGGATCTTTCGGTAGTACTATGTCCAATTGTCTGAGGAACCCCCAGACTGATTTCCAGAGTGGTTGTACCAACTTGCAATCCCACCAGCAATGAAGGAGTGTTCCCCTTTCTCCACATCCTCGCCAACATCTGCTGTCATCTGAGTTTTTGATCTTAGCCATTCTGACTGGAGTGAAGTGGAATCTCAAGGTTGTTTTGATTTGCATTTCCCTGATAATTAAGGATGTTGAACATTTTTTCAGGTGCTTCTCTGCCTTTCCATATTCCTCAGTTGAGAATTCTTTATTTAGCTCTGTACCCCCATTTTTAATGGGGTTATTTGATTTTCTGGAGTCCAGCTTCTTAAGCTCTTTATATATATTGGATATTAGTCCTCTATCAGATTTAGGATTGGTAAAAACCCTTTCCCAATCTGTTGGTGGCTTTTTTTGTCTTATTGACAGTCTTTTGCCTTACAGAAGCTTTGCAATTTCATGAGGTCCCATTTGTCAATTCTTGATCTTACAGCACAAGCCATTGGTGTTCTGTTTAGGAATTTTTCCCCTGTGCCCATATCTCCAAGGGTTTTCCCCACTTTCTCCTCTATAAATTTCAGTGTCTCTGGTTTTATGTGGAGGTCTTTGATCCACTTAGACCTGAGCTTTGTACAAGGAGATAAGAATGGATCAATTCGCATTCTTCTGCATAACTGCCAGTTGTGCCAGCACCATTCGTTGAAAATGCTGTCTTTTTTCCATTGGATAGTTTTAGCTCCTTTGTCAAAGATCAAATGAGCATAGGTGTGTGGGTTCATTTCTGGGTCTTCAATTCTATTCCATTGATCTACCTGTCTATTGCTGTACCAGTACCATGCAGTTTTTATCACTATTGCTCTGTAGTACAACTTGAGATCAGGCATGGTGATTCCACCAGAGGTTCTTTTATTGTTGAGAATAGTTTTTGCTATGCTAGGTTTTTTATTATTCCAGATGAATTTGCAAATTGCCCTTTCTAACTCAGTGAAGAATTGAGTTGGTATTTTGATGGGGATTGCATTGAATCTGTAGATTGCTTTTGGCAGGATAGCCATTTTGACTATATTAATCCTGCCAATCCATGAGCATGGGAGATCTTTCCACATTCTGAGATCTTCAATTTCTTTCTTCAGAGATTTGAAGTTCTTATCATACAGATCTTTCACTTCCTTAGTTAGATTCACACCAAGGTATTTTATATTGTTTGTGACTATCGTTAAGGGTGTTGTTTCACTAATTTCGTTCTCAGCCCGTTTATCCTTGTGTAGAGAAAGGCCATTGATTTGTTTGAGTTAATTTTATATCCAGCTATTGCACTGAAGCTGTTTATCAGGTTTAGAAGTTCTCTGGTGGAATTTTTAGGGTCACTTATATATACTATCATATCATCTGCTAAGAGTGATATTTTGACTTCTTCCTTTCCAATTTGAATCCCCTTGATCTCCTTTTGTTGTCAAATTGCTCTGGCTAGGACTTCAAGTACTATATTGAATAGGTAGGGAGAAAGTGGGCAGCCTTGTCTAGTCCCTGATTTTAGTGGGATAGCTTCGAGTTACTCTCCATTTACTTTGATGTTGGCTACTGGTTTGCTGTAGATTGCTTTTATTATGTTTAGGTGTGCCTTGAATTCCTGATCTTTCCAAGACTTTTATCATGAATGGGTATTGGATTTTGTCAAATGCTTTCTCAACATCTAATGAGATGATCATGTGGTTTTTGTCTTTGAGTTTGTTTATATAGTGTATTACATTGATGGATCTCCGTATATTAAACCATCCCTGCATCCTTGGGATGAAGCCTACTTGGTCATGATGGGTGATCGTTTTGATGTGTTCTTGGATTCGGTCTGCGAGGATTTTATTGAGTATTTTTGCATCGATATTCATGAGAGAAATTGGTCTGAAGTTCTCTTTCTTTGTTTGTATGCTTAATGTTTTAACTATGATATACTGTGGGGATTTTCTTTTCTGGCCTTGTCATTTTGTGTGCTATGTGCTTATTGTGTCTACATGGACATGTCTTTCCTTAGTCTGGGGAAGATTCTTCTTTGATTTTTCTTGAAGATCTTTACTTGGGATTCTTCACCCTCATTGGTGTGCATAATTTGAATGTTTTTTTCCATGCTGTCTCATACTTCCCATATGTTCCTTTTCTGTTTAAAGTGTTCATATCCCCTGGTTATGTGGTTTAGATCCTCTGCTTTATAATTGAGTCCTGATATTCTATTTTCTGCTTGATTCATTCTACTCATAAGGCTTTTCTTTGAGTTTTCTAGTTGAGCTATTGGGTTTTTTCAACTTGATCCTCATTTCAGTTTGAGTCCTTGTTAATGTTTTTATCTCCTGATTGAATTCTGTTCTCAATGTTTGAGTTCTCGTCATTATTTCTGTCAGTCTTGTGTTTGTGTTTTCTTTGGTGTCATTCAGGTATATGTCCTCTTTAATTTTATTACTTCTTTGTGTCTTCTTTAAACTCACTGAATTTGTTGATCAGATTTATGATTGTTTTTTTTTTAATTCTGTGTCCTGGGGCTCATTTAGGCAATTCTCACTGGCAAAATTTCTACAGGACAGGTAGATATTGAAGAGAAAGTACCAGCTACCTCTTTCATATTGTTGGTATTCTTAAAAGGAGATCTGGACATGTGGACTTATTTTGTTGGTTCTAAGTCTGGTATGAACAGAGCAATTTGGAACAGAAGAGATGATAGTTTGGCCCAGAGATGTTGGACCTAGAAAATGATTTGGATGAAATAAAGTCAGGTGGACAGAGGGAACTAGGCTGGTATTCCAGATGTGCCTCCTGGTCCAAGCCTGGAGTGTGGAGGTATTTCTGATAGGATGTAAAGGTTGGATATGGTATGGGAGGGGCCTGTGGGTTGGAGGATAGGTAGTCAGAGTTCTGGCAAAAGCATAAGGATCAGTTGAAGCTTAAGCAGGGGAAGTCATACTAGGGTGGGGCACTGAATGTGGGACCTAAGGTAATCTGGTAAGCTGGGGAGGGTGAATGGATGTCGAGGATCAAGGACACCCAGTGGACTAGACCTTAGAGAAGGATATGGGAGACCAAGCTGGGTGGAAATGTTGGGCACTGACACTTGGGTTACAGTTCCTTTTGGGAAAGGCTTGGTAGAAGATTTAGAACATGTGTCCATGTTTGTGCTGCTGTAGTTTCCTTCCTCAGAGGAAGTTAGTCCATACTTCTACCCAGGAGTTCTGAGCTATGAACTAGATTTAGTATACAAAGTAGATGAGAGGTGATGATGTTTCATTACAGTGACCCAAATTGGGTCG
The DNA here is from genome assembly GCA_902729485.2 of Mus minutoides. NCBI lineage: Eukaryota > Metazoa > Chordata > Mammalia > Rodentia > Muridae > Mus > Mus minutoides. Next base: position 2,283,929 of record LR749636.1, read on the forward strand.
GTGGTCACCAGACCTGTAGTTTTTCCTAAAGGAATATGTTATTAGACCATCTGTATATTTCACTCAAGGCTGTATACCCTTAATATCAAAATCTGAAATGTGAAGTTCTCCAAAGTTAAACAATTCACATCCCACCTTATATAACAAGCCATAGACTAAAGGCACATTAATAAATTGTGCAGCATCACCCAGACTATGTATGCAATATAAGTGCATTAAATAGGAATATTGTTAAGATTTGTATTATATGAGTTTCTTGGCTGGTAATGAAGCTAAGATCATAAAAGGGGGTGAGGTCTGATGTAGTGGGATGAGGAAAAATGAAAATTATTCAGGGTCAGGCTTGAAGAATGTATTTTAAAATTGTGTAAGTGGTACTGGCACTTTCTCAGGATGTAAGAAATTGCAGAGTAGAGAGAGCTAAGAATATTACAAATTGAGTTAAGTCCTTTTGATATTACTCAAATATCTCAAGTAAATAGTGGAATTTACTGTGTTCACCCATGGCAGAGTGCTTTTTAAAAGATGAGTCTGCGTTTATATTGGTTGATCTGGATCCTGTGAGGTTTGCAGTTGCCTTACTTGGATTTGCTCAGAGATGTCTACTCTAAGCTGGGTTCTGACTTAAGCTCTTTGTATCCAGTCTTTAATTCCCCAACACAAGCTATTTCACACTCAACTGTTACAGCTAAACTGTTACTTCTCTTAAAATATGCCACATTGGAAATCAAGAAAATGCTTTGTAAAGGAATCTTAGGTGAGGATCTGGCAGCTACACTGATAAAGCCACTGCAAGTGAATCATGACTTTCACTTCAGGTTCTTTCACAAGGGATCCAAGTGTCTTCTGAATACAGTCATTCCAAGGCTTGGGTGGAAGGAGACACATCTGGGTTCATGTTGCTGGTAGAGTTCTGGGTCTCTTTGATAACTGTCTGAGGGTTGTTTCTCATCAGCTGCTTGCAGAAGGCTTTCTTTGATCCCTTGCCATGTGAATGAGTCTTTCATGGGGCATTACATAACAGAACACTGGTGCCATCAGAGCGGGCAGGCAGCACAGCAAGCGACGTAGGCAGGTAAGGCAAAAGCCACCTTGTGAAAGTGGCATGCTTATACTTTGGCATTAATTCACCCAAGAGACAGTCTTCTTCAAGTAGGTTCTACTCAGAAGCCATGGAGGGCATAGACAAGGACAGGGACATTAGGATCAATGTGGGTATTTTGAATAGTCTGCCTAGCTGTGTGTTCTGGCACTTGTGATACGTGTAATTCCAGAACTCAGGAGGTTGAAGAAGAAAGATGGTGCACTTGAGGCTATCTTGGGCTACATGGTGAGTTCCAGACCAGCCTTTGGATATACAGGGAGACTTCTATTTAAAAAACAAAACAAAACAAAACAAAACAAAACAAAACAAAAGAAACAAAAAGTCCATCACTCTGAGTAGTGATGAATAACTGTGGTCAATATGTTATTATAAAGAACTGACAGACAATAAATAATCAGAATATCAGGTTTCATTTCATAAAAATAATACTAATTATCCGATTTTTGAGTGAATTGTTCTTGGGTATGCCTCATTATTATAAAGGCTAAAGAATGTGATTACTGTTCAGACATGTCTGTTGCTTTCAGTATTTTTAGTGTAAATGTTATTTTGTCATATCTATACACTTTAAGTACTTAGAAGTCAATATTGACTGTTTCTTCTAAGATAGGCCCCATTTCAACAATTTGGTGTACAGAGTGAGGCTTTTATCTGTCAATATACAGCATGCAAAAACCTCTCTAAAGAATCCAGACATTAAATTATAGAGTTAGATTATGGAAATCTATCTGCTTGTTTCTACAAAGGAAAATGATTCTCATCTCTATTTTCTTGGGGAAAAATATTGGAATTTTTTATTCTTTTCTTTCTCCTCATCATCCAGAAAAACAATTGTTCTCATATTTTTCTAATATACTTAACTATATTGTTTTAAACATGTAGCTTTTGCATATGGCATGTGCACACATGTGCGTACTCTCACATGTGCATTGAAATGGGTGGATGGGAAGGGAGAGAACTGCTTTGCCCCAGTTCTGGAATGTTCTTGTCAGACAGTTTTATCAATGTGACATGTCTTTCAGTCCACTCCTTGGGTTTTCCTAGAAAAGATGAAGTGACCCAATAACTTGATAGGACAGGGAAGCATAAACTGGCTGTAATCAATACTCCTTTACATGTGTGCAGAGGCCGCCCATCAGAAGCATAAGCAATGTTTTCTCCAATCCACATGCTTGCTGAGGGAGAGTTTGGAAAGAGTGGATGGATGTGGTGGGATTCCAGTGTTCAATAGGTGCTCTTTTTAAATTCTCCGGTTCTGTGTGTGGAATTCTTTTGGTAGCAGAAATAAGCCTTTTTGTTTTTGTTTTTGTTTTTTGTTTTCCAGTACTAGTTTTATCACCAGAAGAATCTGGCACCTAGCTAGCGTTATAGTGCTTAAGTGCCTGCTTGACATGAGGCCCTGGGTTTGATCCCCAGCACCACAAAACAGGGGTGTTATGTATGGTAAATGTAGTTTTCTGACATATTTCTAAGTCTTATTCTTCAAATATTCAGAATATGATTTTAAAAATCAAGAATATCTTTGTTGGGCTTCCTTAAATACCACAATGAAGTTTTTTGTTGTTGGTGGTGGTTTTTGTTTGTGTCTCACAGTCATCTTGGATGGGGTTTAGTCAGAAATGCATACTCAACTGAGAGGATAAAATGTCGATTTGAAGGGTAAAGTTCATGATCTAATAGATATGGCTTTTTTCCATAGAATCAGGTAGTAACTAGTCAGAGGGAGAAGTCCAAATGATCACCGGAGAGCCCAGCTGCGGAGAGCTCGGACTTGAATCACCCAGGTCAGAGCCGTGATGCGATGTCTCATGGGTTGTGACCCGTGTTGCTGAAGAACAGATTTTAAATAAAACAATAGAAAAACCCTGGGACTGGATAGATGCCTGAATCAATTTCTTCCCACTCTGCAGGCTCTAACCTGACACATTCTGCCGCTCACTCATGAGTCGTGAGTCACCAAATAAGGGAATTTCTAGCGACAATACAGAAGATGCTTGGGTAATATCAGAACTTCGTTTCTTTTGTCTTTACATCTATGTGTACGAGTGTTTTCCCACATATATGTATGTGCACCGCATGCAAGCTTGGTGCCCGAGGAGGTTAGAAGAGAGCATTGGTTTTTCTTTTTTTTTTGAAACTGGAGTTACAGATGGTTTTGAGCGGAAGGCCTCGTGGTTAGGGCAACTGAATGCTGCTGCTGCTGCTTACGCTGCCAGAGCAGCCCGGGCTCTTAATCCTTGAGCCGTCTCAACAGCCCGCGACGCATTTCTAAAACAATATGTCAGTGACCGATTTTAAAATATTATGTAGTATTGGGGTTCAGAAGAATGCTTCATGTGTCTCCCTGTCTTTATATGTCCTCTAGTCTCTTCTCTGTTTCCTCTTCTAAAGGACAGTAAAGTACACCCTTGATATGCGGAGTTCTTACCTGCTTTGGTCGTCAGGGCCCTTTCACTTCAAAAGGTCTTAATCTGGCAGTACTGAGCTTTTAAAGACAGGAGCTTCAAAGTGGGGTTTAGTCACCGTTCCTACCCCTAGGGAAACCTAGTCCCCTCTCCCTTACTACTTCTGATTTGGAGCAAGTTGCTTAACTTGTCTTAGCCCCTTTCCTCATTTGCAAAGTCACGTGATGCGCTTTACAATGTACTTCACAATGGTGTCGTAATATGCGCATAAAGTAACTGACTGGTCAGTCGGTGCTCAATAAATCTGTAACTGTAGCCTAGAACATCTATAATCTAACAACCTTTAAACAAGCAATGTTTGCACTCTTTGCCTCAGTTTCTTCAGAAACTGAGCCTATGTAGAGCCAGAGCCAGAGCCAGAGCCAGAGCCAGAGCCAGAGCCAGAGCCAGAGCCAGAGCCAGAGCCAGAGCCAGAGCCAGAGCCAGAGCCAGAGCCTGAGCCTGAGCCTGAGCCTGAGCGAGAGGGCTAAGCTGGGTTATTTGCCAATTTAAGTGCAACCCTCGAGTGAACATGTTTCGACTTGAAAAACAAATAAACAAACGAACAAACCCTCAGTCTAAGGAATTTGGGCTTTAGAACTTGGTCAGAAAGGATCTAGCTTCTTGGGAAGAGGACGTTCGAAAGTCAGCAAATATGCTAACCTGATCGTACCTGAGGAATTGTGGGAGAAGGGTAGAGGAACAGAGGCCTGACTGATTTCATCTCCACTCCCTAATCTGTAAAACACAACTAAGGTGAAAGGATAGCTCTGAGTGGGTCAAAGACATGCCAACTATGGTTGGCACGTCTGTACAGTTAGCAGTTACAGAGGCAGAGAAATCCTCAGAAATCTGGGTTGCAGCCTTGTAGTGGTAGACAAAGTCGAGATTGTCCCGGGACCCTTCAGCCTACATCCAAGGCAGATAAAGGCACCCCAGATAACTTTCTGTATCATTTAAAAGGGATTCAAACAGACCAAGAATTACCCACAGAGTGTAGTACCAGAGGGAGTTAAGTGAAGCGCTCCTAGCTAAAGCCGATCAGCTTTTCTCCTACCTGGCATGACTTGGGGAAAGGTGGGTTTCACCACTAGCCAACCGCAGATGAAAACAAGTACAAACAGCCTCATCATGCTACTTTCATTATCTTGCCGAAATCTGACTTGCAGGCATCTCACAGATGTGCAAATCTATGTTGCAATGGAAACTTGGACACTTGCCTTCACTCTTACCTGAATAAATGTAGACGTGAAATTAGTATTTAAATTGTCATCTTCTTCATCAGTTTTCCCCAAATTTTCTTAAAGTGTTTGATGATTTAAAAAAAAAAAAAAAAAGGCACATGGGATGGGACTGCCTCTCCCCAAGGTGCTGAATTTGGATTTACTGAGGAAGAAGAGCTAATTCCATATTTTTAGATGCTTTCCTCAGATGCAATCTCTGTAACATGACTGAAGGGGTCATTCAAACTACAGTGACGAAGATCCACCAGAAACTCAATGGAAATACTTTAGAAAAGTATAGCTTCCTATACCTTCACCTTCTCTCAAAGACTCAAATGTACACGCACTCATATATCATGTCTTAATGTGGGAGGAGAGGGAGAGATTGCTTCCCTTCTACTTTGGTCTTGGGCTGGGATTGCCCTGTATTTCTTACATCTTTATTTGAATAAAAGAATCTAGTTGATATTTCCAAACTGATCACTTGAACCACTGTGTTTGTTTGTTTGTTTGTTTTGTTTTTTGACTCAGGGAACGTGATTGCCACAGGACCCTATCCTTGAAAAGGTCAAATGCCGGGATATATATTAGGGTATCTTTAAGTACATTTATTTCAGAACAAATGGGGAAATGAACCTTCATTATTTGGAGCTATTGCTTAAAACAAAACAAAACCTTCCCCAGTCTTTTTGGTCAGGCATGACCAGGATCCAGTGTCAAACTGTGATAGCCAAATGTTGAATTAGAAGAACATCCTAAGACCCCCTATCAATTTTTCTGTCTTCTTCTATCACTTGCAGATACATCTTAGTTTGTTTGTTTGTTTGTTTGTTTTTGGTTTTTTCGAGACAGGGTTTCTCTGTATAGCCCTGGCTGTCCTGGAACTCGATTTGTAGACCAGGCTGGCCTTGAACTCAGAAATCCGCCTGCCTCTGCCTCCCGAGTGCTGAGATTAAAGTCGTGCACCACCACGCCCGGCTATACATCTTAGTTTTATATTTAATGGTGCCTACACCCATGCTGAGGCTGAAGTGGGTCATGCTGAAACTGGCAGGTCTTGGGTTGAGGATTGCTCAATAGCAGAGTAAGTGTGAGGTGTTGGGTCTGATTCCTACAGCTAGAAGAGAATGACAAGAAGAGAGAGCAGGGCTTAGCGTAGCCAAAGACATGCTGGGGGAGCAATTGTTCAATGTGTTCAGTCCTCTGTCCTCTTCCTAGAGGCCAGCTGAACAGATCTAAGAAGAGACTTGAGTCATTTTCATTTTTAACAAAATACCCAGTGACTTGGGCACACACAATCAGTGCATCAGACCTAGAAGAGTAACAACCTGAATGTCCACAGGCAGATAAGCAAAAAGACCAGAGGAACTCTTTAGGAACTTAATTCTTAATTTTCAACAAGTCCTTGTTGTAAAAACCCTCTTAATACTTTCTGTGGACTAATTAAACTGTTAAGAGTGAGCCTTTTGACAAACCCCTCCACTGTGGAGAAACCCTATCATCTCAGGCATGGATGAAGACATGCTTCAGTTGTGACTACTAAAAATAACCTGTGGCAGCCTTGGGGAGCAGCATGCTAAGCACAATGAGATATGGGGAACGCTAGATGAACCTGATTAGCCATTGCTAGTCTCAGTCAGGTCAGAAGGGTAGCACTCCCAAAAGAATGTCTGTGATTAGTTCAAGCACAGTCTTATTTGTGCAAATGACTGTACCATAATTGCCACAGACCCTCCTGGCTGCATAATTAGACCTTCTAGCTCACTTTTCCAGTTATCTAGGAGATACCTCTCTCTGTCATTCCTGGTGTTGCAATACTAGGCCCATTATTATATTATTATGTGGTTGTAGGAAGGGATATGGTTGAGACAAGATGTTATTCAATGCTAGTCTCTGACTCCATTATATATCCAAGAATGACTTTGAACTCCCAGTCCTCTTGTCTCTACCTCCCCAGTGCTTGGATTAAAAGCATGTATCACCGTGCCTGGCTCAACATTAGGCTCATTAAAAGGCTTCTCTTGAGTGATCTATTCATGCTGGGTTTTGATCTTTATCACTAGCAGATGTCACTAAAGTGGGCTGACCTAGTCACACAAAGAGAAGATGGCAGGCACAGCAATGAAGGGCTGGCAGCAATGAAGGTGGTTGTCATAGCAAAAGAGCAGCTGAAGAGCTCACAAAGACAGGAAGCACAGTTGGCAGCGACAAAGAAGACTGCGAACAGCTGAAGATAAGACACTCTAGGCTTTGGTCACTAAAAGAGTTCCTGGGAACTGCCATGTCTTAAGGGTCAAGTGCTCTATATCCTAACCCCAGAAGACACAATGAGAGTTGCTGTCAAAGGTAAAGTTCCTCAACACCGTATAGTCCTATAAGACTAGCATCTAAGCTGAGGGTCTAAACATTTGAGACCTATTCAGGAACTATAACTCTAGTAAACACTGCCTTGTGTTACCTGCTAGCTACATTCACCACTGCTAGAAACCAGGCATTAAATGAGCCAGGTGCTTCTACAACAACTGGTGGTTAAAGTCCAGCATTATTTGCCTCCAACTTGAGTGCCTGAAGCTGCAACTCTGATTTTAAAGGCTAGTGCAATGGGTTGTAGCTCTCAGGACATGGTGCTTTAAACCTCTGGGTTTGCAAGTCCAGCCCTTATGCTTCAGGCACTAAAGGGCCCAGGACTGCCTACATAGAAAAGCTCCTTGTCAGCTTATGATTTCTATCTGAGTAGAGCAAAAAGATGCCAACCTATGGCTGGTTACAATTTGTCCCTGCTGTTGAGCATTTAAGCTTAATTTCTCTAAGTGGTAGGATTATCAGGTATCTAGACAGCAGTGACTAAGTCATGGGGTACCACTTTTGGTTGTAATTAGTATCCATCTCCCAGCAGAAGTTTAGTGTGTGTGAGGCTGGATTTATTACTTCCAGAGTGGATCATTAATGACGTATCTTACCTTCCTTTTGCCTGGGTCTCTTCTGTATGTGCAAGCTTGTCAGTCCCACATATACAGTGTGTGATGATGAAAACCTTGACTAATATCCATGTTAACAAACATGTTATGATGTAGCCTGGCCTTGAATTTCACTACTTGCAGAGCTGTGAGCCTAAATGTATCTATAATGTAGGCTTTATTGATTTTTCTGCAAGTAAAAACAATTTTATAAATAACTGATTATAGAGAACAATCCATGGAGATTGCAGGGACAGGATCATATCTAATTGCAGATTGAGAGGTAAAGGAACACAAGAGTTAGAGATAGCTGCTAAGAAGGTCAAGAAGTAATGAGATTGAAGTGCCTGATTCTCAGGCTATCACCTCCTCATTCTGGAATAATAATGAGAGAACCTTCTCTTATACTTTACAAATCAGAACTCAAGTTCTCTTTAGAAGCAGACTCTTGGCTTTTTTTTTTTTTTTTGGTTTTTTGAGACAAGGTTTCTCTGGGTAGCCCTGGCTGTCCTGGAGCTCACTCTGTAAACCAGGCTGGCCTCGAACTCAGAAATCCGCCTGCCTCTGCCTCCCGAGTGCTGGGATTAAAGGCGTGCGCCACCACGCCTTGCCAGACTCTTGGCTTTTAAGAAAAGCACTGCTATGATTGTTTTGCTCCCCCTCCTAAGTGGGATTGAAGCATCCATATTTGGTTCTTTCTTCTTGTTAAGCTTCATATGGTCTATGAGTTGTACCATGGGTATTCTGAAATTTTTGAGTAATATCCACTTATCAGTGAATACATATCATATATGTCCTTTTGTTTCTGGGTTACTTCACTCAGGATGATCTTTTCTAGTTCCATCCATTTGCCTGCAAAATTCATGGTGTCCTTGTTTTTAATAGCTGAGTAGTATCCCATTGTATAAATGAACCACATTTTCTGTATCTATTCTTTGGTTGAGGAGCTTCCGGGTTGTTGCCAGCTTCTGGCTATCACAAATAAGGCTGCTTTAAACATGGAGAAGGACATGTCCTTGTGGTATGTAGGAGCATCTTTTGGGTATATGCCCAGAAGTGGTATAGTTGGGTCTTCAGGTAGAACTATTTCCAATTTTCTGAGGAACTGCCAGATTGATTTCCAGAGTGAGTGGTTGTACCAGTTTGCAATCTCACCAGCAATGGAGGAGTGTTCCTCTTTCTCCACATCCATGCCAGCATCTGTTGTCACCTGAGTTTTTGATCTTAGCCATCCTGATTGGTGTAAGATAGAATCTTAGGGTTGTTTTGATTTGCATTCTCCTGATGACTAAAGATGTTTAACATTTCTTTAAGTGCTTCTCAGCCTTTAGAGATTCCTCAGTTGAGAATTCTCAGGCAGAGGAAGTAGGGACCTGGATGGGAGAGAAGAGGGGAAGGGAAAAGGGTGCAGAATCAGGTATGGAGGGAAACAGTAGAGAAGCCTGGAGGGCCCAGAAAATGCATAGAAATATGCAGCAGTGTGGGGTGGAGGATGAGGGAATGTCTAGAAAAATCACAAATACCAGGGATGTGAGAGGCTTTCAAGACCCAATGGGGATGTCCTTAGCCAAAATGCTCAACAATGGGGAGATGGAACCTGAAGAGACCACCTCCAGTAGATAAGCATGGCCCATCTCAAAATTTTTGACCCATAGTTATTCCTGTCTAAAGGAAATGCAGGGACAAAAATTGGAGCAGAGACTGAAGGAAAGGTCATCCAGAAATCACCCCAACTTGGAATACATCTCATGCACCGGCATGAAACCCCAACTCTAATGCTGCTGCTATGTTGTGCTTGCAGACAGGAGCCTGGCATGGCTGTCATTTGAGAGGCTCTGCCAGCACTTGACTAATACAGATGCAGATATTCACAGCCAACCATTGAACTGAGCTCAGGGACCACTATGGAAGAGTTAGGGAAAGGATTGACAGAGCTAAAGAGAATTGCAACACCATAAGGAAGAACAACAGTATCAATTAACTGGACTCCTGGGAGCTCCCAGAGACTAAGCCACCAACCAAAGTGTATACAAGGGCATATCCATGCCCCCCTGCTACATATGTAGCAAAAGACTGCCTTATCTGGCCTCAATGGGGATGCTCTCTGGAGGCTTTATGTCCCAGAGAAGGGAGATGTTAGAGGGGTGAGGTGGGAGTGGATGTGTGGGTGGGGGAACACCCTCTTAGAGATGAAGGGGAGGGGAGATGGGGTGAAGAACTCTGAGAAGGGGGCCAGGAAGGAGGACAACATTTGAAATGAAGATAAATAAAATAATTAATTTTTTAAAAAGGAAAAAAAAAAAAAAGAAGAAGAGCACTGCCTTCTGTAGGGCTCAAACTCTGGAGGGGCAAAAGGAGTTTTAACCAGGGTTCTTCAACGATCTAAAGCAAAAACTGGGGGTGTCCTTCCTCTCCCTAATCAGGAACAAATCACCTAAAGTGGAACCAAACGATGCAGTAAAAATAACGGTGAAAGGGCAAATTTACTGCACTAAAGGGGACTGGGAAAGTCTTAGGAAGCAGGCACTGCAAGGCTTAAGGTGAAGGTTCTTTTGTTGTTGTTGTTGTTTTGTTGTTGTTTGTTTCGTTTTTCAAGACAGGGTTCCTCTGTGTAGCCCTGGCTATCCTGGAACTCACTTTGTAGACCAAGCTGGCCTCGAACTCAGAAGTCCACCTGCCTCTGCCTCCCGAGTGCTGGGATTAAAGGCATGCGCCACCACGCCCGGCAAGGTGAGGGTTCTTTGATGATGTAGTAACAGATACTGTGTACATTCATAGCAACCTTTATGAGGAAATACTCAGCAATATTTAGGTGCTGACACACACTCTTGTGGGTGTAAAATTATTCACAGGAGTCCTTTGATTGAAGATTTAAGGAGACATCTCTCCTGGTCATTCAGATTGGCCATTCAAGTATTGCTTTATGCAGAAAAATATCTTGTCTCCAAATAGCCACTAGATGCTGCTAATGGGCTGTGGAGATTTTGTTTTGTTTTGTTTTGTTTGATCTAAGACTGATGAGTTATGGATTAGAATTTAAGGGCATGCCAGAAGAATTACAAATATTAGAGACTACATATACATACAGGAAAAGAATCCTACAAAATCATCAAGGAAGTAGAATTGACGATGGCTGAATATTTAGAGGAGATGTTGGCATAGATGAAGGTCATATTAGGATTTTGATCTAACCTATTTGTTAGATAAATAAGAATGATAAATCTTTAGAGATTACTTTTTCCACGTTGTCAGAAACTACACTGGAAGTAAGCACTGTACTCAATATCATTCACAATAGCAGAGATGTGAAGCCAGACTAGATCCTATTGACATATGCCTGGACAGAGAAAACATGGGATAAATATACAGTGGACTTTTATGCGGCCATAAAGAGTCATTTGCAGGAAAATGGATGAAGCCTATGATCATCGTACTAAATGAAATGAGCCAGACTAAAATAATTGCATGATTTCTCTTATATAGAGAATCTAGATCTAGATATAAGTATCTATGTACATATGACAGAAAAGTAGGGGGACTTTCAGGGGAGGGGAAGAGATCCAAGGATGTGGAGAAAGAGAACAAAGAGAGGGTAATGGGTGAAACAAGAAAGCCAAAATACCCATGTTTCTCTCATATGTACAATCTAGATTTAATTTCTGTCTCTGTCTCTGTCTGTTTCTCTCACACACACACCATGAAATCAGAAGGTGCATTATTTATTTGAGGGGAGGTAAGGGGCCAGGAGGGATGAGAGTAGAGTTGCACTTATATGTACATATACATATATGTATATATGTATATCTATGTCATATGAGAAGTTAAAGTATAAAGGAAGATGTATATAGTTATATGCAGATACTGAGTTAAACTATAGAGGAAGGTATGTGTAGTTATATGCAATACAGTGAATGGCTTTTTTTTTTTGGTTTTTCGAGACAGGGTTTCTCTGTATAGCCCTGGCTGTCCTGGAACTCACTTTGTAGACCAGGCTGGCCTCGAACTCAGAAATCCGCCTGCCTCTGCCTCCCGAGTGCTGGGATTAAAGGCATGCTCCACCACGCCTGGCTATGAATGGCATTTTATCTAAGAGACTTGATACCAAGAGTTAACTATTTTATACTTCTTTTAGGCAATTAGGAAAGTGTAGAAAATCACAACAGAATGAAGTATCTATAGCACTACCACTTAGGAAGCTCTGAGCATAATATATTACATATATTATTATAAAGTACATATTATATAGATATGATAGAAAATACATTAATATGTATAATACATACTATGTACAAATTATAGATATGTAGTAGTAGTTAATATCTTCTGTACCGATACTGATTATAATTTTATGATACATAAGTAACATGTGTAGCACAGGACAGTAATCATATATTATACCTATATAACTTCATTTTATGTAAGCTACAAAGATCGTATCACAACAAACACTTGTGATGTACCACACAGCTCAAGACATGGGCATCACCCATTCACAAAAGAACTCACATAACATGTACTCACTGATATGTGGATATTAGCCCAGAAACCTAGACTACCCAAGATACAATTTACTAAACACATGATACTCAAGAAGAAGGAAAATAAAAATGTGGACACATCACCCCTTCCTAGAATTAAGAACAAAGCTCACATTGAAAGAGTTAAAGAGATCATGTGTGAAGCTGATTCCAAAGGATGGACCCAATGACTGCGGCTGCCAGGGATCCATCCCACAATCAGCCACCAAACATAGACACTATAGCATATGCCAGCAAGATAGTGCTGAAAGGGCCCGGATATAGCTGTCTCGGGGGAAACTATACCAATGCCTGGCAAACATGGAGGTGGAAGCTCACAGTCAGCTACTAGATGGAACACAGGGTTCCCAAGGAAGAAGGAGCTAGAGAAAGTACCCAAGGAGCTGAAGGGGTCTTCAACCCTCTAGGTGGAAGAATAACCATGAACTAACTAGTACCCCCTGAGCTCATGTCTCTAGCTGCATATTTAGAAGAGGATGGCCTAGTTGGCCATCAGTGGGAAGAGAGGCCCCTTGGTCATGCAGACTTTATATGCCCCAATACAGGGAAACGCCAGGGCCAAGAAGTGGGAGCGGATGGGTAGGGGAGCAGGGCCGGGAGGGGGGAGGGTATAGGGAACTTTCTGGATAACACTTGAAATGTAAATGAAGAAAATATCTAATAAAAGTTGAAAAAAAAAAAGACATGGGCATCACCAGTGCTTTTGAGTCCTTGAGAAGTCTTCTCCATACTCCTTCTTCATCTCCTTCTCCCAGAGAGTTACTTGCTACCATGAATTTTTTAACTTGTTTTATTTTGAGTTTTGTCATATACAAATGGCTTTTAAATAATACATTGTTTAGAGCCCTGCACTTTTGGGATTTTTGTTAAGACACTTTCTAAAACTCATTGATGTTGTTATCTTCATTCATTCATTCTCTTAGTTAATGAGATAGACTACACATAAAATACTTCAATGGTATGAGTTCTCTTGATGAACAGTTAGGTTTATTTCCTTGTAGCAAGATAATTGGACTCATTGTTATGTGTATATCCTGGTAATGATGTGTAGACAATTCTTTAGAAGTGGGATTATTGGAATATAGGATGTGTGTCTTATTTAGGAACCACTGCCAAACTTGTCTCACAATGCTTGTATCTGCATAAATTCTTCCTAGAGAAACACAACAGTTCCTCTTGCTCTCATCTTCAGGAGAACTTGGTGGGTCCTAAGTTTTACGTGTCTGCAAATCTGCTGAGTATGGGATTGAATCTTGTGATGGCTTTAAGTTACTCTACAGCCTTGGGCCTTTAAAATAATTAATTTTATGAATATGGATGTTTTGCTTGTATGTATATCTGGGCACCACTTGCATGCCTGCTCCTGGAAAAGGCCAGAAGAGGGTGTCAGGTGCCCTGGAGCTGGAGTTATAGACAGGTGTGTCACTCCCTCTTAAGTGCTGGAAATTGAACCTGGATCTGCAGGCAGAGCTGCCAGTGGCCTCAACCACTAAGCCATCTCTCCTGCCCCACTCTCTTGCTCCCTTTCTATAGTTACAGTCTTATTTTCATCTTCAAATGTCTATGTAAACACTTCTAAGTTGGATCACCAATCTATTTCTTATTGACATTTAGGTATGTTTTTTATATTCTAGATTTTAATCTTTTTCTAATTGTACATGATTTAAGTATCTTGTAATTGGGATAGAAGATTGTGTCTTTGGATTAGTGTCAGTTCTTAATTTTGTTACTTTCCTTCCATCTTCTTGATGTGTTGATTTGATGTCTCAAGAAATATTTCTTTCTTTCTTTCTTTCTTTTTTTAATGCTACAAAATATTACTTTATTGAGGTTTCCTATCATCTCAGGAAAGAAGCAATTTTCTAGTTCAAACTACCCTGGGCCTTCATCTCAGAAATATTTCTTTTTTTTTTTTTTTTTTTTGGTTTGGTTTTTCGAGACAGGTTTTCTCTGTGTTCCCCTGGCTGTCCTGGAACTCACTCTGTAGACCAGGCTGGCCTCGAACTCAGAAATCTGCCTGCCTCTGCCTCCCGAGTGCTGGGATTAAAGGCGTGCGCCACCACGCCCGGCTGAAATATTTCTTTCTTAAGGTTTACATTTATTTCTTTATTTACTTACCAGCAAGCAGATGGGGCTTGCACCTGCCAGTGCAAAGCTGTGCAGGTCAGAGGACAACTCGCTTCACTCGGTTCTCTCCTCCCACCATGTGGGTGTTAACAGTGAGCACCTTTACCATCAGAGCTGTCCTGTTGGCCCCAAGGATACTTTTCTTATCCTGAATTTTTAAAAGTATCTCCTTATTCCAAATTGAAATTATTTAATAAGGTGAGAACAATAGCAAATACAATGAACCATGCATCTGCCATCCCATAGGCATTTAATACTGGATGGCTAGTAGTCACCATCCACACCCAGAATGTTAAATGTCAGAGAAGAGGACACCATGCAGGCGACCTATCATTTGATGCCTTCTATGGAGAGATCAGCTGGTGGGCTGTGACTCACTTCTTTCCTCTATCGAAATCTAGAAAGCACTTCAGAGGGACTTCCTGAAGACTTGCCCTGTGGTCTTTTCACTTAGGGTCAAGGAAGACTGACATCTGGTTCACAGTTGGGAAAATGAATGAGAGCAAAGTGATTGACTCTGATGAATGATCAGTGTGCATTATGAGAATTTGTTCAGGCAAAAAGGGTTTCTCATGAACTAGGTACAGGCTGTGTTCCAAAGGGAGCCAGCCTGGTAAAATCCAGACTAGAGGCTGCAAAGGGTGAACGGGCCTCGGGACAGAGGAAATACATAGATTCCCTACACTGTGGTCCAAAGATTAAGAAACCAATTGAATAGGATACATCCTCTCAGATGATGTGCACAGAAGTATATGTCAGATACCAGTGGTCAGCCAAGCCTCCAAAATTCTTACAAGACCATTCATGAGAGAGTCAACTTGAAAATAATGACAGCTCCCAAGGGAACACAGATGCCGGTACTCAGAAATTCATTGGTAATGTTGGACTGCCAATTGTCTCCAGGTGGAGGTAGACTGTGTATAAAAAAAAAATCATTAATCTCACTTGTTACACTATTGTGCAAGGACTACTTTTTCCCCCTGAGAGGCACCAGAGTCTTTGTACCAGGTTCAGATAGTGGAGAGCGGAAGTTGGGCTCAGATATGCATTCAGCACGGCGGACAGTGGGAATTGATAGCCAGGCGTGGGGAGTCCGTGAGCAGATCATTATTAAGAGCTAAAATAGCAGGAGCAGCTGCATATGTAGCAGAGCACTGCCTCATCTGGCGTCAATGGGAGGGGAGGCCCTTGGTGGAGGCTTGATGCCCCAGCATAGGGGAATGCTAGGGAAGTGAGGCTGGAGTAGGTGGGTGGATGGGAGAGCTGCCTCACAGAAGCAGGGGGGAGAGGGGATAGAGGGTTTGCAGAGGGGAAACCCAGAAGGGTGATAACATTTGAAATGTAAATAAATAAAATAGACAATTAAAAAATCTTTGTAAAATAAAATAAAATGACAGGAGGTATTTTGAATACTAGGAGCTAAAATATGATGATGGAATAGGCCCAATAGTATTCTTTCTGAATATATAGGTCAGTGTGGTAGGGCATATCTGTGGGGAGTCTGAATATATAGGTCAGTAGGCATATCTGCGGGGAGACTGAGGAAGAGGAGCTAGATATGGTGGTGAGAGCGGTCACATACCTAGGGTTGGAGAGTTTTTGTTATGCTGATTTATCAGCCATCTTTGCAAAAGCTACAGGTTTGAAGGGAATGTACTCTAAGAGCCTAGATTTGAGAAGCCCGACTGAAATTTGGCCAAGCACAGAGTCTTTTGAGGGAGAAATCTAGGATTTGCAGCATTAGAAGAGTCTGTCATACATTATATCTGATTTATATAGCAGACATATTTTATACATCATGACTATTTCTACTATAAAGTAAAATGTGTCAAAAGAACTAAAAATTAATGAGTTCATTGCAATTCTCTTTAATATGATTTACTAAATTATAAGCTTATATACTTTAAGGGATATATGTAGAACTGACTTTACGTTGTTACATTTATTGTTGAAATGCCTTTCAAATCTAACAGTTGTTCTCACAGACTGGCACCTCAGCATGGCCTTTCCCACCTTTCTTTCTCTGTCCTTCCCTTCACCACGACTGGTCAGAGTCTGTGTTTCGTTCTGAGAGTGAAGAGAACTTGAAAAAAAAGACATCTCAATTCTCTGAGAGGAAAATGAGGAACCCCACCATTCAATAACATTGGCATCACTTTAGAGGGAATGCACACACGATGGAAGGCTGAAACAGTCCAGGCAAAAAGAAAAACCAGCAGGTGAATCTAATGTTAGAAGGAAGGATGACAAATCGGACCGTCATGCCCATGCTAGTTAGGTTTGTAGTCATCATAATTACATGCCTTGTGTTTTATCTGCCCCAGCCAAGGTCTGCCAACATTGATTGACTGTTTGCTCTTAACTCGTGTAACTTGCCTGTAGCTGATTAACTAAGTCTCAACTTTGACCTTCCATTTAAAAAACCTCTCATATTATATTGCTCTTTTCTAGGAGCACTGAGAAGCAGTTTTAGCCTTATGACTTTAGTGCCTGTACCACAATGTCTATACATTGCTGAAGGATGGAGATACAGTCTAAGAAAAGGACCTGCAGGTTATTTCATCCTTGTAAACATATCTCAGTGTCTCTACTAAAACCTAGATGTTTATGCCATAGTATATGTCAAGACCTCAAGCCTGTATTGCACGTGAGCGTATTGACTACTTTAAACAATATATTTGGGTTTCTAAACATAGAAAACTGCAGTAAAAATACAAAATATAAAGGCACAAAATGACATCTGTGTGGTGCTTTCACATAGAAGGGCTCTCCAGTTCTACACGTTGTCCTGCTTGAGTCAGCAGATGACAGGTGAGTGAACGTGCATGTCTAGGATATTATATGATACAGTACATTTTTTTAAAAAAATTATTTATTTTATGTATTTGAGTACACTGTAGCTGTCTTCAGACACATCAAAAGAAGGCATCAAATTCCATTACAGATGGTTGTGAGCCACCATGTGGTTGCTGGGAATTGAACTCAGGACCTCTAGAAGAGCAGTCAGTGCTCTTAACTGCTGAGCCATCTCTCCAGTCCACTGTACATTTTTTTTTTTTTTTTTTTTTTTTGGAGACAGGGCTTCACTGTGTAGACCAGGCTATTTTCAGTCTCACAGAGATCTGCCAGCCTCTGCTTCCTGAGTGCTGGGATTGAGAAAATAACATCTTCGTGACTCTGGCTTAAGCACCCCCATGTTAAAAATGAGGAGCAACCTGATGGCTTGGCTTAGTGTTCTTCCTGGCACTTCAGATGAAATCTTTTTGGGAAAGAGTGTTGTGGTTATACGGAGGCTCTAATCTAATATATTTGGTTCCCTTAGAAAAGATACAGAGACAATACCACTATCTGATGAAGACAGAACGTCATGCACCTTCATGCAAAGGAGGACCAAGAGCTGCCGGCAACCTCTCCAGCAGCCGGACATCACATACAGCTGCTGATTGCTGAGTCTTCATTGCATCAAGAGCCAACGAGCAGGGAATGACCTGTGTCACTTCAGATTGTGCAAGGACATTCTATGATGTTTGCAAAGTGATGAAACAATCTCCTAGCAGAACATTTCTCAGTACTATCTGTCCTTGGTGACACATGACTGTAGTATTAAAAAAAAATCATTGCACTGCATTGCCTGGCATCAAAACTATCACTAAGCTCTTTTGTTTTTTGTTTCTTTTCCTATGTCAGTAGACACACAATTATATTAATTTAAATATATTTACATGGTTGTTTTAGTAAAACACAAAGAAGGTTGCTCATTTGACAATCTCATTGGTCCAGAAACCATTACAGTTGGGGGCTTTATTATATGTCATGTGTTATTAGTTTCACATTTCCTCTTCCTTTTCCTTAATTTAGACAGGGTCTCATGTGACCCAGGCTCTTTGAAAAATTTCTATGTGGCTAGGGGTGGCCTTGCATTTCTAATCTACCTTTGTCCACCTTAAAAAAAAACCTAATTATTATCATTATCATTATCATTATTTAACTCTGTGTGTATGTATGCGTCGATGTGCTTGTGAATACAGGTACCCAAGAGCATCAGATACCCCTGGATGTAGAATTCCATATGGTGCCTGATGTGGATGCTGGGAACTGAACTTAGGTCCTCAGGGAGAGCTGTAAATGCTTTTAACCAGGGAATCATCTCTCCAGTGCTACCACCTCCACCTTGCCTACACTTTTGAGTACTGGGCTTCTAGGTGCATTCCACCATGCTTAACCAAGTCTATTTTTATGGCTAAAAATAATGATTGTACTGCTTTTCTTCACCTAAAATTCCTGTAGGTTTATATGCATTATATTAAGAAGTACATACAGAAATATATAATGACTCAAACACACATTGAGCTGAGCATTAAAAGTTTGTGTATTAGTTTATATGTAAATCTATTCTAAAATGGAAAAGATTCTGCTTTTCTGCAACAGCAGGGTTGGATGTAGAATGTTATGTGTGGAGGGCCTTATTATACCCTATTATTTGCTTAGCCCCTCTAAAGAACCCACAAATCAATCCATGGATGTATTATGTAATCCATAACCCAAAACCTGTATTTGTTAATCTAACATGGCCACCGTCCTCAGGAGAGTTCTCTTGATCCTTCTTACATGAAGTCCTAGAGCTATTACTGTTGTTACGCTATCGCTGTTGTTTCGCTATCGCTGTTCTTCCGCTATCGCTGTTCTTCCCCTATAAACAAAGTAGAGCAACTGTATATTCACAGGAAGAGCTGCGGCTTGCCTGCTCCAATGCCAGCAGGATACTCTCCTGAGTAAACCACCATTGATGGAGCTTAAGAATGTTTCTAGCTTTTTAAAATTAAAGTTAGTGACGCCGATGAAAGTATAGGAATGAATTCCTGAGAGCAGGGTGTGAGCTCATGGAAGACTTTGGTAGACATTGCTGTTATTCACACCCACATACACATGCACGCATGCACGCATGCACGCACATACACACAAAAATCAAACAAATTTCTTCTCTTCTCAAGAGTATATGAAAACACTTATTTTAAATCCAATGTCATCATGTTATTATCTGTTCACAGTTGGTTGTTTTTTTTCTTCCCACCCAAGCAGATAGATTAAATCAGTCAGTTGACAAATACCCTGTTAGCTATTTTAATAAATATTTCTTTCCTGAGTTACATCAGTGTCTTTAAAAAGCAATGCGTGTGTTTTAATTAGTTCTTCCTATAAGGTGGGGAAAATTGTTGTGGAGAGAAAAGAGACAAGAAGAGATAGAAATACAAAGATCTCAGCTTCGAGGCCATCAGTGAATGTTGCTTGCTTGGGTAGATCAGCAAGGAGAATTTGTCAAACTTTTCAAATTAGTTGAGAAAAATCTCTATTAGCTTTATCAGAATGTGGCATTTTATTCTTTAATTCTCTGACAGTCTTTCATGGACTCTTCTAGTAATTTTTAAATTTCATCATTTAAAAAAGCCATTCTAGAGACCCTTGGTGATATGCCCCAGTACAAGGGAATGTTAGGGCCAGGAAGTGAGAGTGGGTGAGTTGGGGAACTGGGCAGGGTGTGTGGGATGAGTATAATGGGTTTGGGGACAGCATTTGAAATGTAAATGAAGAAAATACCTAATTTTTAAAAAGCCATTCTATTTATTTTAGTGGGGGTGTTCAGTTTTCTTCTTCTTTCTTTCTTTTTTCTTTTTATTTATTCTTTTCTCATATATTACATCCAGACTGCAGTTTCCTCTCCCTTCCCTCCCCGTGGTCTCAAGCCCCTCCCCAACTTCCCCAATGTCAGACTGACCCTCCAGTGTTTGTTTTGAGAAAAGGTCAAAGTGTTTGCTTGTTTTATGGATGTATGTGTGTATATGTGATACTCATGCATATGTATGTATTTGCAAGTTCTCTCTCTCTCTCTCTCTCTCTCTCTCTCTCTCTTTCTTTCAATCTCTCTGTGTGTGTGTTTTCACGGTACCCTCCTCAATCTCACTCCACTTTATTTTCTGAGGCATGGTCTTTCCTTTAACCTGGAGCTCACTGATTCAGCTAGTTAGGTGGAATTCTCTATCTATGCCTCCTAAGCGTTGGAGCCGCAGGCAAGCTGCCGCCCACCATAGGTAGACTAACAGGCATTTACAAGAACCTAGTGTTTTCTGTTCATTCATAGCTATATATACAGTGGTTCAAGACACTTTTGAAAACGAACCATCAGATTTTATTTCTTTTTCATAACAAGACCTTTCCTCCAAAAAAGAAAATATATATTTCTATAAAAAAAGAATACTTTCCCTTCATCAACTGTGGCTATCCTAAAATAGAGGATAGGAAAGGCAGAATAAATGCTTTATTTCTCTCTTTATTAATTTTATAATAAACAGTACCCAGCAACTTCCAAGAGTAGTCAGTTATTGCGAATCCCAGATTTTTATGGGAAGTATTTCAATAAAGTTGAAAATTTTTAACCTAAACTAATTTAAAAGGAAGCTGAGTTGCATTTCTTCCCAGATGTGGTTTGAGTATTTGGCTCCCATCAATCTTCCCTGGAATGCTTGGCTTTCCCAGCAGGGTTCAGGTCTGAGCCAGCTCACTGTCCCTGAAGGGAGTGGTTTGAACGACAAAGCCGCACAGGCTCTTGGACTGATGCCCTGTTCATTCTTTCTTGTCTTGCAACCGAAAGTCTGAACTTTATTTTTAAAATTATTATTTTTCTTTACAATATTACTGGCATTCTAGAGGTTTGTCTCTGCCACCTCTTCATTGTGTTTCAAATATTGCTAATTCTCATTGGAAAAACAAAAAGGACAAGGCCTAAACCTGTCACCTTTCTACCACCGCAGGAGAAAGCATTGAAACTGAATGCTAACTTGAGTTCAGACACCCAACTTTTCTCTACTTATTAAGTGCTTACCACAAAGGCTGCTGACAGTGGAAAGTCAACCTCAGCTTTAGGGACCTAGAGTAACTGATCAGTCTTTGTGGGAGTGCATATTCTCCTTCCCAGCTAGGAAAGTAGAGCTGAGTGGTCAAAGTGTTGATGAGCAGAAGAGATAAGAATTTACACATCATTTTAAAATCGAGGATATTGAATTAAAAAGAGAATGGAGGTCCAGATCTTTGCATATTTATTATTCTGTTTGCTTTTAGTTCGTATAAAGGATGGTTCTGTAAATGTCAAAGAGAAACACCAACCTGGTGATTTCCATTAGCAATACAGCAGTGGCTGAAACATGATCTAGTAGTAAAGACAAAAGGTGGGACTGACGAGCCACTATAAGGTGTGAAAAGGGCATCAGAAAACCCTAGTTCCACCAGGAACAAAAAGGACAAACCACACACACACACACACACACACACAGACACACAGACACACACACAGACACACACACACACAGACACACAGACACACACACACAAATTCCAGGAAAAGAAAGAAACCCAGTCTTGTCCTGAGTCTTTAAGCCCTCACGTGGCACGTGGACAATCTCTGTGATGTGTGTCTTGAACACTTGTGAGGCTGTACAGACATCACTGACTGTGCTCACACTGACTAAGACTTCAGACATGACCAGGCAATCAGAGCCGTTATTGGCTGAATTGTCTTCATGGGTTCTACAACTGTAGTTTGAATTTAAAACCTTCAAATAAAGTGTGGCCTGGGAGTGCATGCAGGCTTTTAATCCCAACTACGCAGAAGATTGAGGCAGGAGCATGTCAAATTCGAAGCCAGCCTGGGCTACAATGTACATGGTGGCCAGCCTAGGGAACTCTGTGACACCTTGACTTAAAAAGTCAAAAGGATGCTGGAGACAGGGCTGAGTGGTAGACACTTGTCTCGAGTCTAGCAGGCCCCAAGGTTCACTCTCCAGAACCACATAAAATGTTCAGGTACGTTGCAAAAAACACTTTCAGAGGGTGGCTGTGATAGCAAAGCACTCACCAAGCCTGACAGCCCAAGTTTGATCCCTGGGAAGAGGAAGGGAGGGAGAGAGGGGGGAAGACGGAAGCAACATTTTTAAAAGCCATCAAATGAATTAAAACAACAACAACAACAAAAAAACCCTAGATCTTCACTGAGAAAATAATCATTTTTGAGTGTTGCTAGGCACCACTACTATTCTAACATTTGATATAGGGGAAAAGCATCTCTACTTCTTTTCCTACATAATCTGTGTTTCAGAGTAATTTATAGTTGTGAGAGAATTATACAAAATGTGTATCTACTGGATTAGGGAACCGGAAAACCTTTGATAAACATTTCTTTTAGGGGAACACTTAGAGAAGTATTATCTAAGGTATTAAAAAGTAAGGAGCCAGCCGGGCGTGGTGGAGCATGCCTTTAATCCCAGCACTCGGCAGGCAGAGACAGGCGGATTTCTGAGTTCGAGACCAGCCTGGTCTACAAAGTGAGTTCCAGGACAGCCAGGGCTACACAGAGAAACCCTGTCTCGAAAAAACCAAAAAAAAAAAAAAAAAAAAAAAAAAAAAAAAAAAAAAAAAAAAAAAAAAAAAAAGTAAGGAGCCATTTGGTGGACTGTAAAACCCTGAGTCTAAGATTACATTCTGGCTTCAGAATCTTCTGACGCTGCGGCATCTGGGATGTGCAGAAAGAAATGGATAATCCAATCAGAAGTATTAGCAAACTGCAGCAAAGCAGCCTTGGAGGTCCGACCCCATCCTGGTAGATCAGAATCTCAGAGCAGACCAGATTCATAAGGTGGCCTTTATGGCCTTTACACATCCTGGTCAGTAGTGTGGGTCGGTGGGGTGGGGGAGCCAGAGCGGGGCCTCAGGAGCTGGGGGCGGGGCCTCGACGTGCTGGGGGCGGGGCCCGGTCTCCTGGGCCTGGGTTGCGCGCGCAGTACTGACGTGTGTGGCGTGCGTGCGGCTGCGCTCTGGTGTGGGCGCGAGAGCAGGAGAGACCGCGCTTCGACGACCATGCTGCCTATCCTGTGCAGATTTTGGCATCTTTGGCGCCCAGAGAGGCCTTCCCTTTGTTAGTTGTTGTTGTTTTAATTCTCAGTTCCCTCCTTTCCACGAAGCGTCCTTTCACTTGCCGATAAGAGGGAAGTAGAGGAAGAGAGTAATAACCCTTGAGTGAGGGGCCGAAGATGGAGAAAGGTGGCGGGGCCTCAGACTGTGACAGTGATGAAACGGTGATCGAAGGGTCGGTGACAGAGAACGAACGGGAAGATGAGGAGCTTCCCTGGAGAAGGTGACTGCCATTAGGGCTTGAACACTGAACTCTAGCACTGCTGGCAGTCTAGGCTTCCTGTCTAGGTTTTTGAGTGGGAATGGCCACCGGCAGGACCGGGCTTGTGGGTGGGAGAGCGTTCGAGGACAGCTTTGCTAAGTATTTACAAATAGCAATGGCTGTCAGGCTTCCAAGCCCAGCTAGAGACGGTATGATGGTGGTGGTCGTTTTATGGCATTTTAAAACCCCGTACGTCTCAAAATGGGTCGAAGTACTTTGGCCACGGACAAGGACCACTTTGCCAAAACTTAAGCTTTGACCTAGGAGGTGGTTCATAGGATTTCTTTTAAGAACTATATTGGGGAAACAGGTTTGTATCAAACTGGAAAAGTGTTATAAGAAAGAATGGTGGCGCACGCGTTTAATCACAGCACTCGGGAGGCAGAGGCAGGCAGATTTCTGAGTTCCAGGACAGCCAGGGCTATACAGAGAAACCCTGTCTCGAAAAACCAAAAAAAAAAAAAAAAAAAAAAAAAGAAATGTTTGTCTATGTGCTGTGTGTATTAATGTGCATGCACTGGTAGAAGACTGTAGGAGGGTCAAGCCACTGTGGGCAGCACCACTCTGGGCATGTAGTCTTGGACAGTACAAGAAAGCAGGTTGAGCCATGGACAGCAAGCCAGTAAGCGGCACTCATCCATGGTCTTTGCTTTGGTTTCTACCTTGAGGTTCCTGCCCAGTTCCTGCCCTGACTTTCTTTAGTGATGAACTATAAGCTGAAATAAATCTTTTCTTACAAAAGTTGCATTTGATTATGGTATTTTATCACAGCAATGGCTAAGACAATCCTAAGACAATTACTATTACTATCTATCCCTTGTTCCCTAAATCAAACATAATGACAAAATATTTGAAAAAATGAATATGACTAGGTGGACATTTTTCTTCTTGGATAAACTATATTAAAGTGTATGTTTCTTAAACAGTATATATATATATATATATTAATATAAGAGAATTTTTAGCAATCTAAATTATAAAAACAATAGTTAAAATGTTACTCTGTTTTAGAAATATTTAATTAATATATTTTCCTTTTTTTGCATTCAAAAGGTTGCTCTTGAATCAAGACACAACTTTTAGATCTGAGTTCTGTTTTCATTCTGGCATAAATGGAATGCAGAAAGGTGAGAAAAACATTTTACTAGATATTTTTAGTGTGTAATTTAATTTTCCAAGAGGTAAACTAATTGTCTTAATATAATTTATTGAGTATTATTCCATTGTATTCTGTTTAAAACACTATGGTTATAGTAAACTAATAAATAAGTTGTTTATTTGTGTGTGTGTGTGTGTGTGTGTGTGTGTGTGTGTGTATAAGGCATGTGCCACACAGTGGGTGTGTATTGGCCATAGGACAACATAGGAGTTGGTTCGCTCCTTTGACCATGTGTGTCCTAGGGAGTGAACTTAAGTGGTCAGGCTTGGCAGTATGCAGCTTTATCTACTGAGCTGTTTTGCTGGACCATGGCACCTTAAGTTCTATGTGCATTTAAATGTAAATTTCTATGCAAATGTATGTTTGTCACTGCTATTCATCTGTGTGACTTTCTGTGCTATTAGTCCACTAGTATCCCAAGCTCTTAGTATATTTGGAAGAAATCATAGAGTTACTTCTGAGGCAACTGATTTTGAATGGCAAGGTGTGTTTTAGCTAGGGCTGCTTTAACAAAATGACTAGTACTTTACCCACCAAGACATCTCCCCAGTACCAGTGTTTAAAATTTTCTATACATACTCATTGTATTCCTTCATCCTGAGGCCAAGAAATATCAAGCATTGTTTTGTTCAATGCAGCATTGCCCCCTGCTATGTAATAACTTAAAAATATTGACATATAAAAGTGCCAATTAAGGAAATATGTATAATTTTTTAAGACTGTCCTAGGATTTGAACCCAGGTTTCATATATGCTAATGGTACCCTACCATCTATTAATATATAACATTAGTCTCTTGTCAAATAATTTTAGTGATATTTTATAGTATTTATAAAATTGTCGAATTCCTCTGAAAATAGAATTATAAAACTCTTGGAAGATATTGATTAATTATATTTTATTACAGGCATGCATTCTCCTGAGATTCAACTTGGACTCAAGCTCAGAAAGGACTCACAAGAGCAAAATAATAAAAATAAGTTGTTGCTGGCTCTTAGTGAGGACCTAGTGTTACAGGTATGCCAGAGTGGTTTAAACATATACCTATCAAAAGCTGGAACTCTATCTGTGGCAAATTACTAATTACAAGGGTTTTTTTGTCTACTCATATTTTGTTTTCCTTTCTTTGTTTGGTTTTTATACCTTTTAAAAACAATCATTTAATTCTGTTGTTGTAAATTTGATGAAGGTCATTTGTTTTAGGAGGGGAATTTAAAATATTTTCTTTTTCTCTCTTCTTTCAGGTATGTTTTTCAGTGGAGACAAGGAGGTAAAAGGAACAGAAGTTAGAAATAGGATGTAATAATTAGGATTTTCATTTCTATTCTGTGTCAGAGTTTATTTTAAAATTTGTGAAGAAATATTAGTCTTTGTAGTATAATTTGAGATACACAGCATTAAAGGCCTTTTGTTGTTTTGTGTGTGCTAGTACATATTTGTGTATAAATAGTTTAGGAGTTATTTGTTTCTCCTTAGTACAAAAACTATTGAGAAAAGTCAGGTATTAGTTAGCACTCTGACTTAATTAAGCTAGCCAGCTAGGGATAGCTGCCTATAAAGTCTTAAGGATGGAAGGGAAGATGTGTACATGTTCCTGCTTGTTTAGCAAGACAGGATCTAACTTTATAGTACAGGCTTCTCTGTGACTCACTACATAGTTCAGGCTGGCCTTGAATTTGGTGCAGGTTTCCTTCCTTCCTTCCTTCCTTCCTTCCTTCCTTCTTTTTTTTTTTTATAAGCAAAAACAGGTTTATTAGAAAAACTTGAGCATAGCAAAAACGTGTTGTCCAGGCACAAATAACCAACAGGCTAGAGGATGAACACTGGATGGAGGTTTCTGCAGTCTGAATTTTTATTAGGTTTTGTTTCCCCTGGGGATTGGAGGACTATCTTTAGACTCCTGAAAGACATCTCTTCCACTTGAAGAGGAGGGGTTTTGTTTGTTTCTTGTTTTTCCTAGATGGTCAACCTAGGACTGTTATGGTAGTTTTACCTTATGAACTGTTAATGGAGTGTTAACAGATCCAGAGGTTACTCACTGTAGGGAGAGACCTGACATACACAATTTAAGAAGGGAAGGATTTGTTCTAGCTTACAGTTAAAGAGATCTATCATAGTAGGAAAGCTGCCTTTGTCCTTAAGTGCTGGGACTGCAAACATGAGCCACCACACCTGACTAACCTCTCTCTCTCTCTCTCTCTCTCTCTCTCTCTCTCTCTCTCCCCCCCTCCCTCCCTCCCTCCCTCTCTCCCTCCCTCCCTCTCTCCCTCTCTTTGTGTGTGTGTGTGCTTGCGTGTGCCTGCGTGGTGTATCCATCTGTGTGTATAAAGGGATGCACATGCATTTGTATGTGAGGGTTTACCCACACAAAGGTTGACATTGGGTATTTTTGATAGTCCTTTGCCACTATATTTTTTGAGGTAAGATCTTTCATGAATCTGGAGTTAACTGATTCTGATAGACTGACTGGCCAAATATCCTCAGGAATCTTCCTATTTCTACCTCTTCAGCACTGGTCTTACAAGTACCACCTGGCTGCGCCTGGCTTTTATGAGGATGCTGGGGATAGAACTCAGGCCCTCATGCTTGCAGGTCAAGCACTTAGTGACTGAGCCATCTCTTTAGTCTATGTTTCAGTAGCAGAAATGGCAAGAGTTCCATTGGTGACTGAAGGTTTATTTAATACTACAGCTAGGAAGGTTCATTTTATGAATTATTTTTTATAAAAAGAAGAAATTCAGTGCCAGATATTCTTCCTTGAAACTGAAATAGCTATATTTGGCTTCTAACACTTTGTTAAAATTTTCCTTTTGTGATTTCTGAGTTAAGAAAAAAATAACTTGCTCTTACCCTCTTATACTCTCGCCTCTCTTTTACTTCTTGCCCCCTTACTCCCAATTCCCTCCCCGCCCCCTCCACGTGGCCATGGCCGGCCCCCATTTCTCTACTCTCTTCTTCTCTCTGCCTTTCTCTGCCTCTGCTACCCTCTTAACTCCCCTCCCCATGCCCTGAATAAACTCTATTCTATACTTAAAAAAAAAGAAAGAAAAAAATAACTTTTATCTAGCTTCTTTTATAATTGAAATAAGAACTATGTATGTATGTATGTATGTATGTATGTATGTATGTATGTATGTATGTAGTGTGTGTATGTATGTATCTATCTTTTCCCTTGTGGTTCTGGGGGTTGAACCTTTACCTAACTCTTTGCAGGAAACTTTGTTCCTAGCCCTTAAGAAAAAAAAAATTGTTCTTCTTTGAAGGTCTGGTAGAATTCTGCACTAAAACCATCTGGCCTTGGGCTTTTTTTAGTTGGGAGACTTTTAATGGCTGCTTCTATTTCCCTAGGGGTTATGGGATTGTTTATATGATTCATCTGGTCCTGATTTAACTTTGGTACCTGGTATCTGATTAGAAAATCATCCATTTCATCTAAATTTTCCAGTTTTGTTGAGGCTTTTGTAGTAGGATCTGATGATTTTTTTGAATTTCCTCAGTTTCTGTTGTTATGTCTCCCTTTTCATTTTGTTAATTTGGATACTGTCTCTGTGCCCTTTAGTTAGTTTGACTAAGGGTTTATCTATCTTGTTGATTTTTCTCAAAGAAGCAGCTCCCTGTTTCTTTGTATAGTTCTCTTTGTTTCTACTTGGTGGATTTCAGCCGAGTCTCTTTGTTTTATAGCTTTCAGATGTGCTGTTAAGTTGCTAGCATAGGATCTCTCCAATTTCTTTTTGAAGACACTCAGCTATGAGTTTTTCTCTTAGCACATCTTTCATTGTGTCCCATAAATTTAGGTATGCTGTGCCTTCATTTTTGTTAAATTCTAGAAAAATCTTTAATTCCTTCCTTCCTTTTTTCCTTCCTTTTTTCCTTCCTTTTTTCCTTCCTTCCTTCCTTCCTTCCTTCCTTCCTTCCTTCCTTCCTTCCTTCCTTCCTTCCTTCCTTCCTTCCTTCCTTTTTTCTTCCCTGACCAAGATATCATTGAGTAGAGAGTTGTTCCGCTTCCATGAATATTTGGGCTTTCTGTTGTTTTTATTTTTATTTAGGACAGCTTTAGTCCATGGTAATCTGACAGAATGCATGGGGTTGATTCAATCTTCTATCTGTTGAGGCCTGTTTTGTGACCAATTATATGGTCAGTTTTGGAGAAGGTACCATGAAATTCTGAGAAGAAGGTATATTCTTTTGTTTTAGGGTGAAATGTTCTGTAGGTATCTGTTAAATCCATTTGGTTCATAACTTCTGTAAGTTTCACTGTGTCTCTGAATAGTTTCTGTTTCCATGTTCTGTCCACTGGTGAGAGTGGGGTGTTGAAGTCTCCCACTATTACTGTGTGAGGTTCAATGTGTGCTTTAGTAATGTTTCTTTTTTTTTTAAGTAATGTTTCTTTTACAAACGTGAGTGCCCTTGCATTTGAAGCATAGGTGCTCAGAATTGTGAGTTCATCTTGCTAGGTTTTTCGATGAATATGAAGTGTCCTTCCCTATCTTTTTTGATATCTTTTGTTTGAAGTCTATTTTATTGGATATTAGAACTGCTACTCCAACTTTTTTCTTAGGACTATTTACTTGGAAAAAGTTTTTTCTAGCCTTTTACTCTGAAGTAGTGTTTGTCTTTGTCACTGAGGTGTGTTTCCTGTATGCAGCAAAATGCTGGGTCCAGTTATATAACCAGTCTTCTTAGCCTATGACTTTTTTTATTGGGGAATTGAGTCCACTGATGTTGAGAGATATTAAAGACCAATGATTGTTGCTTCCTGGTATTTTTGTTGTTAGAGATGGGATTATGTTTGAGTTGTTCTCTTCTTTTGGATTTGTTGTGAGGAGATTAATTTCTTGGTTTTTCTTGGGTGTAGTTTTCCTCTTTGTGTTGGAGTTTTCTTTCTGTTATCCTCTGTAGGGCTGGTTTAGTGGAAAGCTATTGTTTAAATTTGGTTTTGTCATAGAATATCTTTATGTCTCCATCTATGGTATTTGAAAGTTTTGTTGGGTATAATTGCCTGGGGTGGCATTTATGTCCTCCTAAGGACTATATGACATTTGCCCAAGATCTTTTGGCTTTTAGAGTCTCTGTTGAGATGTCTGGTATAATTCTGATAGGTCTGCCTTTATATGTTACTTGACATTTTCACTTAATTGTTTTTAATATTTTCTTTGTTTTGTGCATTTGGAATTTCTTTTGTGGTCCAATATATATCAGTGCCCTTGCCCTTAGGGCCTGTTTACCTGTACCCCCTCTACCAGGGCTAGCTCTACTGTGTTGCCCATTGGAGGTCCAGGGCCCAATGTTGAGTGTTGCATCTGGTGACGGTCATGGCCAGGCCACCTACTCTGATGATTCCAGAGCCAGTTCTCCAGACTGCTTGTTGCAGGTGGTGATGAGGAGGGATCACCCTCACACCTGTGCTACCTTCCACCAGAGGAGTGGTGGGGCCAACTCTCCCACACTTTCGCCCCCACTACTAGGGTCAGTTCTGCTATTCTGTCCAGGTAAGGTGCAGGACCTGCTCTCCCAGTTGCTATAGCTGGTGATGGATAGGAATAGCTTTTTTGTTCTCATGACCCTGTGGGCAGCTTTCTTAACTGCCTGCGGTGTTGTAGGGGGCATCGCCTCTATGCCCATGCCACTCTACAGCAGAGGAATGGCTGGGTCAACTCTCACACTCACCACCTTCGGGCCAGTTTACCCATATTGCAGACACCAGGGACAGCTCCACTGTGCTGCCTGGACAAGGTTCATGGCCCACTCTCCCTAGTCCTGCTGTTGGTAGAAATGGGGCCAGCTTTCCAGACTGCTGCATCCAGTGAGGGGCAGGGCCAGTTATTCACAACCCCTAGACATATACCTGTTATTCAGTGGCTGCCCCATCAGGGACATTCCCATGTTCTATAGTGCCAATATGAGCTATGGACTGTTGCTGTCAAGCTATGGACTTAGACATGGCTCCTAGGGCAATTTGAGCTGGGACCTCACCATGGCCCCTGCTGGCAGGGCTTGACACTACAGGGTACTCTTCTCCACCCTCAACTCTCTTCATAATATTCTAACTGCTCCTCTTCTCTTTCTATTCCATCTAACTGCCATATACTTGCACATTGTGATGGCTCCTGCTGCAGGCTGACCACAAGGCTGGTGGGCCCCTGCATGACATCCTCTATCTATGTTGAGTGACATGACAGCAAGCAGGTATCTATGGCCCACCTGTGCTGTGCACTGGAGGGTAGGTCTGTGGGTGGCATGGCGATCCACAGGCCTCTATCTGTCTTCCTCATCCGTGTTGCCTGGATTTGATCTGATTTGATTTGATTTTTATCAAATCCTAGGCATAAGACAGTTTTAGGACTGCCATCTGCCCTGCCCCTGACCTAAGAATAATACCACTACCAAGGTGTTTCTTTGCCCATTGCCAAGGATTGTATTTAAGCTATTTTTAAATAATAACAAATATATGTCATGTAACCATTTCAGCATTTAATAGAGACGTATAGATGTGTGTGTGTGAGACAGCCTTTAATGGGCAGTCATATGCATATTTAGAAATGCTTTTTTCATGAAACATGTCTATGTTTGATATGACTCATATGAAGATAAACCAACCTTAGGTTTCTCAGTCTGAGAGAAATATGTGTTAAGGAAATATCAATAATTTATTAAGTAAAACACTGAATTTCTGCTGTAAGTAACCTACTCTAGTGCATGCCAGATCCAGGCCCAAATTGGGTAAGCTTTTGTGTTGTCTGATTTGTCATGGAGAACCAAGGTGTTTATTTTGATTTTTTGTTTGTTTGTTTATCTTGGCTTCTTTGCAATTATCAGTAATACATCATGTACCTGAAAAGAGTGACATATCATAGTAAAGGATAATTTCTTAAAGATAAAAACAGATTTGGTTCTTTTTAGATCCTCCAAATTAATTCAATTAACTGAACTACTTACATTTTACTTTCAACAAATAAAACAAGACATCTATATGCACGAGTGCCTGGTCAAAATATGAGGATGTAGGTAGGGGTAAGAAAAAAAGTGTAGTCATCTGTATAAAAGAGACAGATAGCAATTGAAGTATGTTGTGGAAAAACTGATAGAAATGTATTCTAGCTTGTTAACTGATATATGAATAACACTATCCACCATTGTATTTTGCAGATTTAACTTTTTTTTTTTTTTTTTTTTTTTTTTTTTTTTTTTTTTTTTTTTTTTTTTTTTTTTTTTTTTTTTTTTTTTTTTTTTTTTTTTTGTTTTTTGAGACAGGGTTTCTCTGTATTGCCCTTGCTGTCCTGGAACTCACTTTGTAGACCAGGCTGGCCTCGAACTCAGAAATCCACCTGCCTCTGCCTCCTGAGTGCTGGGATTAAAGGCGTGCACCACCATGCCCAGCTCAGATTTAACTCTTGATTGTAATTAATACTTGTGGAGGAAAAAAAAGGAAACAACTAGCTGTCTTTATATTTACTTCATGTGGGAGTGATCATGAATAGTTGCTGTCCATAGGAAAACTTACTGGCCTTTTATGAAGATAAGGGAACTGGGCATGATAAGCATTTGAATGAATTGTTCTGTGGGGATGCAGAAATATTGTTACAGGAGCCTTGGTCTAGGCTTTGTGGGGCCCATTAGGGCAACTCTTTGTCAAGCCTGTGTGTGGGCCTAACATTCAAAACTACTCAAAATATAAGAGCTGGGGTGTGTGCATGTTTGTGTGTGTGTCTTGTGCACACTATTGATCCCAGCTCTTGAGAGGCAGAAGCAGAGCAGGCAGATCTCTGAGAGTTTGAGGCTCATCTACAGAGAGAGTTCCAGGACAGTTAGGGCTACACAGAGAAAGGCTACATAGAGGAGAGAGAGAGGAGAGAGGAAGGGAAGGGAAGGGAAGGGAAGGGAAGGGAAGGGAAGGGAAGGGAAGGGAAGGGAAGGGAAGTGAAGGGAAAGAAAGAAAACAAAACATAAAAGCTTACCCAAATTGGGCCTGGATCTGGCATATGACCACTACTAGGAGGGTGGGCTCACCTTAAATCATGCTCGAGGTAAGCAGGATAATGAATTATTCCTTTAATGAAATACTATACTTTTCCTTCCAAGAATTATCTTTGTGGCACAGCCCCTGGGAAGTTCCATGCAGTTTGTCTGAATGTGTCTGACTTAAAATTTTTTAACTTTTCTTCTTCTTTTCCTTTCCGAGCCTAAGTATATTTATTTGCTCACTGGCTGGCTTACTTGCTTATTTATTTACTCACTTACTCATTCTGGGAGATATATCTCACAGCAACTATCCCTCTCCTCTGCCTCTTAAAATCTTCCTGTCATCTCTTCTGTGATTTCCTTAAGCCTTAGATACAGGAGTTGTATTATAGATGTATCCGTTGTGCCTGGGCACCTCACAATCGTTTCTCTATATTCTAATCAATTGTGCTTTTATGTAATGGTTTTCTTCTGTTGAAAGGACAAGTTTCTTTGATGAGGGTTGAAAATTATACTTACCTATAGTTATAAGGATAGATATCTAGAATGTAGTTAGGATTTATACTGTTTTTGTAAAATGGGAGCAGTAGATTCTCCTCTCAGGTCTCTGAACTCACAAGCCCTAGATGGTTGGCATGGTTTCGTAACTATTAAAGAGTCTGTAGGTTCAGTTAGAGAGCAATTTGTTACTACCAAGATGTGAATGTCACCACTGTACTCTTAGAGCTAACCTGCCATGCTGGTTATTATAGCTTGTAGGCATTGCTGCTGAGTAG
Organism: Mus minutoides; assembly: GCA_902729485.2. NCBI lineage: Eukaryota > Metazoa > Chordata > Mammalia > Rodentia > Muridae > Mus > Mus minutoides. The sequence continues at coordinate 2,317,436 of LR749636.1, forward strand.
GTCAGTTGGTTGCTTCCCTCCCTTGGAAGCTTCCATTGCCCCACCTGGTACTATGAAAGCTTAACCTTAGGAAAAGGCTTTCATCTCAGATGCTGCTTAGCCTCTAGGTCTTGTGTTGAAGTGCACAGTGTCTTCAGCAGTAGGGACTTACCTTTAGCTCACAGGAGACAAATGAGGGTAGCAACAATAGCATGTATTGTTTTAGAAGGTCTCTTGTCCCCTGACTTATAACTCCAAAAAAGATTTCTTGTGCCTGGTATTTGAGGTTTTGTTAGATAGTCTATGGCTTTATGGAGGAATATTATTAGTTTAAGTGACATAACTTCGTTTACTATCTATCTATCTATCTATCTATCTATCTATCTATCTATCTATATGTATATATATCATTAATTGGAAAAGATAGAGAAGTTCTCATATACCATAATTTGTGTGTGAGTATGTGCTTTTTGAAAAAATAAAATTGTATTAGTGTGATTGCTAAAATGTTTGTACATTAAGGGTATTGGTTTATTTTCAGAAAGCCATATCTGTAGATCATAGAATAGGCAGAGGACCCCTGGAGAAGAATTTTTTTCTAAATAACTTGTATATGTTGATATGTTTAAGGTAAGGTTCTTTTTAAGGCAATCAAAGCAAATATACTGTGAAATCTTAAACTGAAAAATTAGATCAGTGAATTTTATCTTTTTTGAATAGGACACAGTAGCCTCAATTTTTCTGGTATGGTATGAGAGTTTGACAAAATGAACTGATCATTTAATGTACAGAAAAGCTCTAATTTTTTTTCTTAAGGAAGAATAATCAGGACTCAGAATCTGACAAGAATCACTCCCCAGACTCATCATGGATCAGTGAAGAGGGGGGGACATATGAAGTAAAATTCATTTCCCTTTCTCTTTGCTTTATGTTGTCATTTGGATATCTCTTATAGTCTCACTCATTTGAATATTTGGTCCTCAACTGATGGTAGTATTTCAGGGAATTGTGGAATCCTTTAGGAAGGGAAGAATAAAAAGTGAGTCACTGAGGTAGAAGGTTCTTTCCAAGCACTCTTCTTCCGTCTAAGTGTAAACAACCTGTGCCACAAGTCCCTGCCATCTCAGCCCCCAGGCACTGTGACTTTTCTGCCATAGCTCACCATATCTTCTAAACTGTGAAGCAAAGTAAATCTTTCTTTCTTTAAATTGCTTCTGTCAGGAATTTGATCTTAGTGGTGAGAAAAGTCGCACAGTTAACCATTTTATAGAAGTAAGTTAAGGAAAATCTGAAAACTAAGTAACAATTGGAAGAAAAATAATGGAAGGAAGGTATCATGACACTGGATTTAACAGTGATTTTCAGTAAAAAGATTGGTAAGTTAGATGTAATGAAAATTAAAATCGTTGAGCATGAAAGGATACTTTAACAGAGTAAGAAGGTAGTCCATGAAGTAGGAGAAAATATTTGCAAATCTTTTGGTATGAGGTCAGTATTCAGAATATGAATTTTTGCAATGCAACAAAACTAACTCCATTAGAAAATGAGAAACTGTGGGATTGTAAGCTTGTACAACCACTCTGGAAATCAGTCTGGTGGTTCCTCAGAAAATTGGACACAGTACTACCGGAGGATCCCCCAATACCTCTCCTGGGCATATATCCAGAAAATGTTCCAACTGGTAATAAGGACACATGCTCCACTATGTTCATAGCAGCCTTATTTATAATAGCCAGAAGCTGGAAAGAACCCAGATGTCCCTCAACAGAGGAATGGATACAGAAAATGTGGTACATTTACACAATGGAGTACTACCCAGCTATTAAAAACAATGAATTTATGAAATTCCTAGGCAAATGGATGAATCTGGAGGGTATCATCCTGAGTGAGGTAACCCAATCACAAAAGAATTCATATAATATGTACTCACTGATTAGTGGATATTAGCCCAGAAACTTAGAATACCCAAGATACAAATTGCAAAACACATGAAATTCAAGAAGAACGAAGACCAAAGTGTGGACACTTCACCCCTTCTTAGAATTAGGAACAAAACACACATGGAAGGAGTTACAGAGATCAAGTGTGGAGCTGAGACAAAAGGATGGACCAAACAGAGACTGCTGCAGCCCGGGATCCATCCCATAATCAGCCACCAAACGCAGACACTATTGCACATGCAAGCAAGATTTTGTTGAAAGGGCCCTGATATAGCTGTCTCATGTGAGGCTATGCCAGTGCCTGGCAACCACACAAGTGGATGCTCACAGTCAGCTATTGGATGGAACACAGGGTTCCCAATGGAGAAGCTAGAGAAAGTACCCAAAGAGCTGAAGGGGTCTCCAACACTATAGGTGGAACAACAATATGAACTAACCAGTACCCCAAGAGATCGTGTCTCTAACTGCATATATAGCAGAAGATGGCCTAGTTGGCCATCATTGGAAGAGAGGCCCCTTGGTCTTGTGAACTTTATATGCCCCAGTACAGGGGAACGCCAGGGCCAAGAAGTGGGAGTGGGCAGGTAGGGGAGCAGGGTGAGGGGTGGGGGAGGGTATAGGGGACTTTCGGGATAGCATTTGAAATGTAAATAAAGAACATATCTAATAAAAAATTGAAAAAAAAAAGAAAGTGAGAAACTGTCCAGGCCTGGTGGCATAATCCTATAACCACTCATACCCAGGACGCTTAGACTAGAAGATTGCAAGTGCAAGGACTGCTGGGGCTATAGTGACTTCAAAGCCACATTGGGAAGCTGTCTTAAAATGAAAGAATGAAAATGAAGGCAGAGGTCACAGCTCAGTAATAGAATGATGCGTCGATAAGTAAAATGTGGTATGTAGTCAGTGGAAGTCGTTCAGTCTTAAGAAGAAAATTCTGATACATACTACACATGAATCAGCCTTTTTCTGTGTGAAAGAAGCTATTTACAAATAACAAACACTGTGTGGTTCCTATTCCATGATATTCCTAGAGAAGCCAAGTTCGTAGAGACAGAAAGTAGGTTGCCATGGGTGAGGGTAAATGGAAATGAGGAATTTCCACTAAAGGGCACAGAGTTTCAGTTAAAGAGTTTCAGAGGAGAAAGGTCTGGAAATTCCTGGTGATAACTGTGTACAAGATGTAAGTTACTCAATGCCCTAAAACTATGCACTTTAAAATGGTTAAGATGAGCCGGGTGTGGTGACGCACACCTTTAATCCCAGCCCTCCGGAGGCAGAGGCAGGTGGATTTCTGAGTTCAAGGCCAGCCTGGTCTACAAAGTGAGTTCCAGGACAGCCAGGGCTACACAGAGAAACCCTGTCTCAAAAAACTTAAAAAAAATGGTTAAGATGGCACATTTTATCTATATTTTACATTAAAAAAAAGTTTGCAAGGCTCCAGCCCTATTCAAATAATTACAGGCAAATGAGGAATGATGAGAGTGGGAGAGAGTCTTCCCTAGGAATGAGCACACTGATTGGTTATTCAATACCAAATGGTGGCATTATACAGACCGAGCAGGTTATATTTATGTCTTTAGGAACACAACAAACAAACACACACACACACACACACACACACACGATATGCATTCACATACATGCATGATTGTTCCCACTTGCAAGTATATAACAACAATTAATGAAAAAGAGAAGAGAGATAAATTTAAAAGAGCAAAGGGATGTAAGTGAAGTTTAAAGGGAGGAAAGGTCTCTGTGATGTAATGAAACTCTGTGTAAAAGATCCCGATGTCAGAATGTGTCCTAACTATCTATCAGAGATGTTTTAGATCACTGTCACAACAGCAGATTATACCATATACACCTGAAGATTCAAGATCTCTGGATGGAATTGTAATAGTGCTTACTGGATGAAGTCTCTGAACATGTGTTGATTGGAAATTCCTTTAGTGTCATGTTTTGAAGCCAATGATGTTTGTCCCAGATACAGTCACATTCATTGAAATATTTTATATTTTCATAGAACTGTAGGCGACACTATGCACCCAGAGTTAATATCTAGTTCTTGATAGAACTACATTCGGTTTTAACTAGTCTTTGATTTTAAGGACTGTACTATAATTTTTAGGTTCTTATTGTTAAAATTTAATTACATGTGCTTTTTAATTTTCTAAGACAGTCCTTTGGATCCTATACATATAATTTTATGTAATAAACTACTAATGAAATTGTACTTTAAAAAGGGGGAAGAAAGACAAGGGGTATGATATAATTATTATAATCTTGAAAAATAAAAAATTAAAAAGCTAAGAAACACTACTGTAAGAAATCTCTGAAGTATTATGTTTTTGCTTTGTTTCTTTAGATAATGATTTCTTAGTTTGAAAAAAAAAAACAAGCGAAATAACCGTACCCTTCTTTCCCTTAGGGTCCTCAGGGTAAAACAGCACAAAATCAAGTTCCATTACAGTAAGTATAATTACTGTGGCTTTACTAATTATAGGATATCTGGTTTTTTATTGTTTTCACAGTTGATTCTTTGTCTTTATGAGACTTTTAAAATTATATGTTCTGGAATGTTAGTGGGGTAAGTAGGGAGTTTTATAAATATTCAAGATGAATTTAATTTCATATGATAACTTGAATTATATTAAACTAAGTTGATTATCTGCTAATCTTATTTTAAAAGTGAGTTTATAGCATAGCATAAAGGAAGAGTTTGTAAAGTTGTTGCAGTAATAAAACTTTATATTCTCTCAATTCTTAAAACAAAACAAAACAGTGGTTCTCAAAATATGGCTTGTAGGCTCCCTAGTAGTTCCTCAGGTTCTTTTAGGTGACCTGGGAAAACTATTTTCTTAATAGTAATAGCATTATTTGCCCCTTTCCGTGGGGTTTACATTTGCACCAACAGTTCTAAGCAATGGTGAATAACATGCTGAAAGGTCTTAGCAGGAGCCAAAGTAGCAGTGCCAAACAATACTAGTAGTCATCTTGGGTTTTTAGTGCTGGGTGCTAACTGTAAAAAGGACGTGATGTTAAATTTACTTAAGAATGTGTCTGATAAAATAGAAAAGTTGCTGGTTTTCATGAGATGTATACCTTTTTAGTGTTCTGTGTGGTGAAACTTGTGGTAGGCTTAAACACTTCTGTGCAATGTGAAGTAGTCACAAGAGAGGCACAAGTATAGTTGCTTTAGTTGTAAACATCATAAAACCCACTTTAAAAAACTCAAAAGAATAATTGACAAACTAGTTATTCACAGTTAGTTCTCTGTCTCAGTGGTTAAGAGTACATGCTACTCTGGCAGAGAAGCCGCATTTAGTTCCTAGCACCTTTGTTGGGGTTTCCATGACTGCCCCTGAAGACGGGCCAAGGGATCTGATGTCTCTGGCCTTTGTAGGATCAGCATCCATGTGTACATACTTGCACATGAATGCATACACATAATTAAAAGTAAGTATTTTTTAAATGAATAATGTAAACTGGCCATTTTAAGAAAAACAACTAATAATTATTGTTGCCAATGAAAAAACTCAAGGTTTTATATTTATTCCATGAAAAATTTATGTATGTATACAGTGTGTCTTGATCATACCCACCCCTCAGTCCTACATCTCCCTCCCAACTTCATGTCCTCTGTTTATAATTTAAAAACTTTTAACCCACCAAGTGCAATTAGTGCTGCCCGTGTGCTCATGTGTTTCAGGTCACAACTGGAACATGGACAACCTTCCAGTGGCCATACTCCTAAAAAAAAAGTGACTTTCTCCCAGCAGCCTTCAACTGCCTATAGCTCCCAAGATAAAGATAAGACCTCAGTAGTCCCTCCTCCCTCCATGCTAGAATTTTAAATTGTCTTCATCTTGTGCAAGTCTTATGAGGGTACCCACCTATGCTGTGGGTTCATGTGTGCAACAGTCATTTCATATCCAGAGGACAGCATGTCAGTGTTTGATATCCCTGAGCCTTGGTGGGGTATTGATAATGTCCCATCTATGGCTGAGCTCTCACAGTTGCTTATTGCCTGCATTTTGAACAGTCATGTGTCCCCGAATTAACCACTACCCACTGTAGTCAGAAGCTTCAGAAAACTGTGTTCTCATTTCCCATGATCTTTTTTTAATAATAAAAAACTATATTGACTTAAAAAACATTCAGAATGTCAACAAAACAGCTACAATTTTATAGTTTTTTTCAATTAAAGAGTGCTATTTAGTCAACAGAACAAGTATCTTTGTATTAGCTGTATCAGAGACAACTGAAGATGAAAATAAACAGACAAAAACCAAACAACTACCATCCCCACATTTAATTAACTCATGCAGTGCACCAAAACGAATTTTCATGTCAATTTACAACTCCCAGACTTTACCAGGCAAGGTTAGTAGCTATAGAAAATACCACCAGGACACATTCAATAGTATGTTAGCTATATAAAAGGTGACACTGTACTGTTTAAAAAGAAATCTCACATAGCTTTATATTTCAAATTTTTTCTTTAAAAGGGGTGAGTTGTGTACAGGGGGATTAAATACTTGATGAACAAAACTGCTCTAGAACCAACTTTTTCATTATCATCATATTCATCTTCTTACTCTTCCTCATCCTCTTCATCATCCTTCTCTTCCTTTTCCCTTTTTTTCTTGCTCTTTTCCACCTTGTGACACCCCTTTTTCCTGCATCAGGTTTTCCTTTAGCTCTATAAGCAGCAATATCCTTTTTATATTTTTTCTTCAGCTTGGTAGCCTTCTTTTCTTTCTTTCTTTCTTTCTTTCTTTCTTTCTTTCTTTCTTTCTTTCTTTCTTTCTTTCTTTCTTTCTTTCTTTTTCCTTTCACTGTACAGTTTTATTTCGGTTGCCCCTTTGCCTCTTCTATAAACTTTTATTTATTTATTTATTTATTTACACTCCAGATTTTATTCCCCCCCCCCGGCCCACCCTCTGACTGTTCCACATCCCATAGCTCCTCGACACCTGTCCCTATCCCCCACCTCACTTGACCTCTAAACTCCCTGGAGCCTTCAGTCTCTTTAGGGTTAGGTGCATCATCTCTGATTTAGCACAGACCCGGCAGTCCTCTGCTGTGTATATGTTAGGAGCCTCATATCAGCTGGTGTATGCAGCCTGTTTGGTGGTCTAGTGCTTGAGAGACCTCAGGGGTCCAGATTAATTGAGACTGCTGGTCCTCCTACAAGATTGCCCTCCTCTTCAGCTTCTTCCAGCTTTTCCCTAATTCAACCACAGGGCTCAGCTGCTTCTGTCCATTGGTTTGGTGCAAATATCTGCACCTGTCTCTTTCAGATCCTTGTTGGGTCTTTTGGAGTGCAGTCATGCTAGGTACCTTTTTGTGAGCACTCCATAGCCTCAGTGATAGTGTCAGGCCTTGGGACCTCCCATTGAGCTGGATCCCACTTTGGGCCTGTGGCTGAACCTTCTTTTTCTCAGGCTTCTCTCCATTTTCATCCCTGCAGTTCTTTCAGACAGGAGCAAATATGGGTCAGAGTTTTGACTGGGATGGCGACCCCCCTCCCTCACTTGATGCCCTGTCTTCTTGCTGGAGGTGGGCTCTATAAGTTTCCTCTCCCTCCTGTTGGACATTTCAGCCAAGCCTTCTTTTCATAGGGTTGCCTTTCACCTGCAGTAGCACTGTTCTACTTCTCTTCTAGTTGTTTTTTGTTTTTTTGGATGGTTGTTGTTGATGTTGTTTTGCAGTATCACCAATGGACCAACCAGGATGCTCGTCTTCGATTTTTAGGTGGTACTTAGAACAGAACAAAAATGCTGAAGGAGGCTTTTTAAGTGCATTGGATGCTTTTTTTTTGTTTTGTTTTGTTTTGTTTTTCGAGACAGGGTTTCTCTGTGTAGCCCTGACTGTCCCGGAGCTCACTTTGTAGAGCAGGCTGGCCTCAAACTCAGAAATCCGCCTGCCTCTGCCTCCCAAGTGCTGGGATTAAAGGCATGCGCCACCACACCCAAAGTGCATTGGATTCTTGAACTTATTTTTGGTCTCTTCTTTGGTGGAGATAAAGGCTTTCATTTCTCTTTCATAACAAGCCTTGTCAGCCTTTGCCATGTCTTCAAATTTCCCCTTTTCTTTAGTAGACATGGTGTTCTGCCTCTCTGAGCACTTTGTATAGAACTCCAAGAAGTTGACAGAGCATCAGGGTGCTTCTTCCTGTGCACCTCCTGGCAGGTTTGAACACATGATGCATATGAGTGTGTTTTTTCTCTCAGCTTCTTAGGCTCTCCTTTATTTATGTTTTGTTGCTTTTCCTCTGTGAGGCACACTGTTGCCCAAGGCCTCTCTAGCTCTCACTCGCCCAGCACCGTCTCTATGGAACTCAGTGTACGCCTTTCCCTTGATCCTGATGGCTTTAGCTTTTTTGATGGAAGTACTGGTAAAAAAAAAAAAAAGTGTTTTATATTGTTCCCCTGTCTTTTTAATTAGTTAGTTAGTTAACTTTATATCCCGATTGCAGTTTCCCCTCCCTCTTTTCCTCCCAGTCCTTCTCTCCTTATCCGCATCCACTCCTCTTCCCTTTCTCTTCAGAAAAGGGGAGGCCTCCCAAGGTTATCAACCAGCATTGACATATCAAACTACAGTAGGACTAGCCTCATCTTCTCCTGTTGAGGCTAGATGAAGCAGCTCAGTATGGGGAAAAGTTCCAAAGGCAAGAGTCAGTGACAGCCCTTGCTCCTGCTGTTAGGAGTCCCACATGAAGACCAAACTATACAACTGTTACATATGTGCAGAGGGCCTAAGTCAGTCTCATGCATGCTTTCTGGTTGTCAGATCAGTCTCAGTGAGCCCCTCTGGGCCCAGGCTAATTGATTTTGTAGGTTTACTTCTGGTGTCCTTGACCCCTTTGGCTCCTATAATCTTTCTTCTCCCTCTTCTGCAGGATTTCCCAAGCTCTGCCTTCTATTTGACTGTGGGGTCTTTGCATCTGTTCCCATCAGTTGCTGGACGAAGCCTCCCTGATGGCATTTATGCTCCTGTCTGGAAATCTAGCAGAATATCATTAACAAGTCATGGGTGGGTTCCTTCTCATGGCACAGGTCTCAAGATGGACCAGTCATTGGATGGCCTTTCCTCAATTTCTGCTCCATCTTTACCCCTGCACATCTTATAAGCAGCACATATTATAAGTGGAAGGTTTTACAGCTGGGTTGGTGTCTCAGTCCCTTTTAGAAGTCTTGCCTGTTTACAGGAGATGGGCAGTTCAGGTTCAGTATTCCATATTGCTAGGAGTCTTAGCTATGGTCATCCTCATAGATTCCTGGGACTTACACTTTTAGACTTTCCATTGCTGTGAAGAGACACCATGACCAAGGAAACTCTTATAAAAGACAACATTTGATTGGGGCTGGCTTACAATTTCAGAAGTTTAGTCCATTATCATCATGGCAGGAAGCATGGCAGCATGCAGACAGACATAGTGCTGAAGGAGATTGAGTTCCTCATCTTGAACATAAGGCAACCAAGAGGAGACTGTCTTCCACAAGCAGCCAGGAGAAGAGTCTCTTCTGCGTTGGTTGGAGCCTGAGTATCAGACATCAAACTCTGCCTAACCAGTGACTCCAACAAGGCAACATCTATTCCAACAAGGCCATACTGCCTTAATAGTGCCACTTCCCATGGGCCAAGCATATTCAAACTACCACGTGAATCCTGATTGCTGTTTCCCAGTATTCTCTCTCTCTGTTCTTTCACCACCTGACCCCTCCTGTTCACATTCCTCACTCCTCTACTCCCCGTGAAGTCCCCCTTTTTTGTCCACCCATAATGTCTATTCTATTTCCCATTCTCAGATCTAATGGTAAAATTTTTGATTATTTTTAATACTTCATAATGAAATATGTCAGATTTATATAACATAAGAAATCAGTATTTCATAAAAAGTCTAGTATAGTTTACTTTCTGTTGACTATGATAATGTACTCTAACCAAAAGCAACTTAGAGAAGAAAAGGGTTTATTTTATCTTACACTCCCAGATATAAGTCATCATTGAGTGCATTTGGAGCCAGAATTCAAGGCAGGAACCTGAACCAGAAACCATGAAGTAATGTTTGCTTTTTGGCTCGCCTACAGGCTCATGATTAGCTAGCTTTCTTATGCAGTCTAAGATGTTCTGCCTAGGAAATGACTCTGCCCACAGTAAGGTGGGCACTTCTACATCAAATAAGACAATTAAAACAACCCCTCACACAGATAACTATGACCAGTTTGATTTGGATGATCCCCAAGTTGAGACTCCCTCCTCAGTTGTGAAAGTTGACATCTGAAGCTAAGTAGGACAAAGATGTTGTGTGTATTGCTTGTTTATTGCACAAATATGTAGTAAACAAATAAGTTTACTTAATGTTCAGCCATCAGAAATTGCCCAGTGTGTAATAAGAAAGTGTTCAAAACCTTGATCTTTAGTTTTGTTATAAATATAACATAGAAGGATAAGTTGGTAGGAATAGTGTTGCATGTTACTAATTTTCACCCACTGGCAAACTGTGATTCATAGACTCCTCACTGTATTCAGTGCACAGAAATCTTTTGACTGACTCAGGTAAACTAAAGTTTGGCTTCAAACTTTGAACTTGGTTAGGTATGGTCCTTGAATTCTTTATCTCTCTAATACTTTTAACATGAAGGGGTGTTGTATTTGGTCAAATGCTTTTTCAGCATCTAATGATATGATCATGTGATTTTTTTTTCTTTGAGTTTGTTTATATAGTGGATTGTGTTCTTTAATGGATTTCCATACATTGAACCAACCTTGCATCCCTGGGATGAAACCTACTTGATCGTGGTGAATGATGGTTTTGATGTGTTCTTGTATTCAGTTTGCGAGAATTTATTGAGTATTTTTGCATTGATATTCATAAGGGAAATTGGTCTGAAATTCTCTTTCTTTGTTGGTCTTTGTGTTGTTTAGGTATCAGAGTAATTGTTGCTTCATAGAACAAATTAGGTAGTGTTACTTCTGTTTCTATTTTTTTGGAATAGTTTGAGGAGTGTTGGTATTAGCTCTCCTTTGAAGGTCTCATAGAATTCCACACTAAAGCCACCTGGCCCTAGGCTTTTAAATTTTTTTAATTTTTTAATTTTTTTATTTTTTGGTTGGGAGGTTTCTAATGACTGCTTCTGTTTCCTTAGGGGATATGGTCCTGTTTAGATAGTTTACCTGCTTTTGATATAACTTTGGTATGTGGTATCTGTCTAGAAAATCATCCATTTTATCTAGATTTTCCAACTTAAGTTTGTAGTAGGATCTGATGATTTTTTTCTTTTCCTCAGTTTCTGTTGTTGTGTCTCCCTTTTCATTTCTGATTTTGTTAATTTGCCCTTTAGTTAGTTTGGCTAGAGGTTTATCTTATCTTGTTGATTTTCTCAAAGAACAGCTTTTGGTTTTGTTGATTTTTGTATAGTTCTTTTTGTTTCTTATTGGTTGATTTGGCCAAAAGTTTGACAATTTCCTGCTGTCTTCTCCTCTCTTTAAACATGCAAATTCAAGTGAATTTTTGCATCTCTCTGCTCTTAAGATTGGAATTTCTTACTGTCCTTCTTTTAGGGGTTTGACAGTGCTGTGTTTGAAAATTAAGAAATAAAAGGAATGAGTTAAACAGTTAAAAGTTTAATTTTTAGAGATATTGTGGGTGCTAATACTGGACTTAATTGTTCAGATTTAATTTGTTTTCTGGGCCTTATAGCTATTTAGAAAATCCCATAGATCTGTGGAACAATTTAATTGTATACACTTCACTTGTTACATTAAAGCCTTAAATCTTTCTGCTTTAGATTTATTTAAATAACTGCTGAAATATTAATGCACTAGAAAAGCTTTTCTTAAACAAAAAGGAATCTTACTTCTTGTAGAAGTAGTATACCTTCTTAATTCTTTTTCTTCAATAATTTATTTTATTTATTTGCTTTACATCCCAATCACAGGCCCTACCACCTCCTGGTCCTTTCCACTCCCTCTCCTCATCTCTAGGAGATACCCCGTTGGTGTTAACCTACCCTGTTGACATCTACTGAAAAGTCATTGCAGGACTAGGCACATCCTCTCCTACCTAGGCCAGACAAATTGGCCCAGTTAGGAGAACAGGATCCACAGGCAGGCAACAGAGTCGGAAAGTCTCCCTCCAGTGTTGGGGTTCCACACGAACACCAAGCTCCACATCTGTTACAGGTGTGTTGGGGCCTGGGTCCAACTCATACTTGCTCTTTGACTGGTGGTTCAGTCTCTGGGAGCCCTCAAGGGTCCAGGTTAATTGACTCTGTTGGTCTTCTTGTAGAGTCCCTATCCCCTCTCAGTCCCTCAAACCTTCCTCCAACTCTTTGACAAGACTCCCAGAGCTCTGTCTAAAGTTCATCTCTGGGTCTCTGCATCTGTTTATATCAGATGCTGGATGAAGCCTCTCAGAGGACAGCTAAGCTGGGCTTTTATCTTCAAGCATAACAGAGTATCCTTTAAAGTGTCAGGGCTTGGTTCTTACCCATGAGATGGATCTCCAGTCATTGATTGGCCATTCCTTCGGTCTCTGCTCTACTTCTGTTCCTGAACTTCTTGTAGGCAGGACAGAATTTGGATAGAAAGTTTTGTGGTTGGGTTGGTGTCCCTATCCCTCCATTGGGAGTCGTGCCTGGCTACAGGAGTTTCACTCTCTGGAGGTGCCCCCATCCTGAGTCTCTGGCACATCCTACAGACACCCTGTAGATTTCCATTCTCTCCCCTACTGTTCCTACACTTGAACCCACACCCAATACCATTCCTCTCCTCATTTCTTCTTCCACCCAGTTCTCTCCTTCCATTGGCCTCCAATATTTATTTTGCTTCCCCTTCTGAGAAAGATTCAACCATCCTCTCTTGGGCTCTTCTTAATTGGCTTCATTGGGTCTGTGGATTATAGCGTGATTATCCTGTAATTTATGGCTAATACCCACTTATAAGTCCTTTTGGGTCAGGGTTACTTCACTGAGTATAATATTTTCTAATTTCATCCATTTGCCTGCAGATATCATGATGTCCTTGTTTTTAATAGCTAAGTAGTATTCCATTGTGTAAATAAACTACATTTTCCTTATTTATTCTTCACTTGAGGGACATATAGGTTGTTTCCAGTTTCTGGCTTTGAAAGCTGCTTTGCACATAATTAAGCAACAGTCATTGTAGCACGGTGGAGCATATTTTGGGTATATTCCTAGGAATGATATAGCTGGGTCTTAGGCTAGAACTATTTTCAGTTTTCTGAGAAACTGCCAAATTGATTTCCAGAGTGGTTGTACCATGCACTTCCACCAGCAATGAAGGAGTGTTCCCCTTGCTCCACATCCTCACCAGCATCTGCTGCCACTTGAGTTTTTGATCTTAGCCATTCTGATGGGCATAAAGTAGAGTCTCAGAGTTGTTTTGACTTGCATTTCCCTGATGACTAAGGTGTTTCTTGGCCATTTAAGATTCCTCTGTTGAGAATTCTCAGTTTAGTTCTGTACCCCATTTTTTATCTTTAATCTTTTATTTTTACAGTCCAGTCATCATCCTCCCCACCCCTGCCTGCCTTTGACAGTTCTTCATCCTGTTCTTCCACCCCCAGTCTCCAAGAGGATGTCCCTACTCCCCAAACTCCAACCACCCCGCCAGGCCTTCCCACTCCCTGGGGTCTCAAGTCTCTCAAGGGTTGGGTGTATCTTCTCTCACTGAGGTAGCCTCTGCTGTATATGTGTTGGAGACCTTACATCAGCTCATGTATGCTGCCTGGTTGGTGGCTCAGTGTAGAAGAGATCTCTGGGGTTTGGGTTAGTTGAGACTGCTGGTCTTCCTGTGGGGTTGCCTTCCCCCTCAGCTTCTTCCAACCTTTCCCTAATTCAACCACAGGGATCCCTGACTTCAGTCCAATGGGTGGGTGTAAGTATCTGTATTTGTCTTAGTCCGTTGCTTATTGGGCCTCTCAGAAGACAGCCATGCTAGGCTCCTGTCTGTAAGCACACCATAGCTTCAATAATAGTGTCAGGCCTTGCAGCCTCCCCTTGAGTTGGATCCTGAGTTGGACCAGTCACTGGACCACCTTTCCCTCAGTTTCTTCTCCATTTTTGTCCTTGCAGTTTTTTTGGACAGGAACAATTCTGGGTCAAAGTTTTTGACTGTGGGATGTCAACCCTATCTCTCCACTTGATGTCCTGTCTTTTTACTGAAGGTGGACTCTAAAAGTTCCCTCTCCCCACTGTTAGGCATTTCATCTAAGGTCCCAGTGAGTCCTGAGAGTCTCTCAACTCCCAAGATTGCCTGTTTCTGTTCATTCTGCTGCCCTCAGGGCTTCACTCCTGTTCCCCCTCCACACCCTGATCATGTTCTCCTCCACCTCCCCTCTCCCACCCATGTCCCTCCCTCCTTCTGTCTCCAGTGATTGCTTTCTTCTCTGTTCCAAGTGGGATTGAAGCATCCTCATTTGGGCCCTTCAGCTTGTTAACCATTTTAAAATTGGGTTATTTGGGTTATTGGTGATTAACTTTCTTGAGTTCTTTTGGATGTTAACACTCTATCAGATGTAGAGTTGGCAAAGATCTTTTCCCATTCTGTAGGCTCCTGTTTTGTTCTTTTGATGGTGTATTTTGCCGTAGAAGCTTTTCAATTTCATGAGATTCTATTTATTAATTGTTTATCTTAGTACCTGATCTATTGGTGTTCTGTTCAGGAAGTTGTCTTCTGTACCAATGTGTTCTTAATTCTTAAGAACATCGATTAAGAACATCCACATTTATTACTACTGACTTAGAGTTTTACTTCTGTGAACATATATCATGACCAACACAACTCTTGTAAGGACAACAACATTTAATTGAGGCTGGTTTACAGGTTCAGAAGTTCAGTCCAGTATCAAGGTGGGAGCTTGACAGTGTCCAGGCAGGCATGGTGCAGGAAGAGCTGAGAGTTATACATCTTCATCTGAAGGCCACTAGGAGAAGACTGGCTTCCAGGCAGCTAGGATAAGGGTCTTAAAGTCATACCCAGAGTGACACACTTCCTCCAACAAGGCCACACCTCCAAATAGTACCACTCCTTTGGTACATATTCAAACTACCACAGTTAATAAAAACATTTCTTCATTTTGCAATGCATACCTTTGTGAGGTTAGATTTTTGTTATGTACTTCAAACAGATAAACATAGGAGCAGATACAAGGTGGTAGGTACCTTACATACAATAAAGAGATTTTTCTTTAAAAACCTGTGAAACACTGGAGCTGTGGAAATGACCCAGTGGTCAGAGAAAGACTCTATCTTCAAAAAAACAGAGAGTGATAGAAGTAAACACTCAACATCCTTTGACCTCTGCTTATGTGCATGTATATGTGTACACATAGAAATGTAAAACCCTGCAACATTTGCTTTGTTTTTCCATTTTATGTATGTGCTCATGTGTGCATATGTATTTATGATTTTGAATGTGTGAGTGCACATATGTAGGTACTCATGCATATGTGTATGCCAGCATGTGGAAGCCTGTGGTTGATGTCAGATATAAAAGTAACTTTTATTTGACAGATTCAATTGTCATAGAGGCTTAGTGCTGAATAAGGTCACCCTTTCTAGTTCTTTCTGAACCCTGAGTGGTTCAACTCAGCTGTTCTGGGTCAAACTCTTCTCCAAGCTGACTGATTAAATCTGGCTTCTCTTAGTTTCTCACTGCATTGCTCTGCTTGGCCTCAAACTAACTCTGGCAATTTTTCCAATCTTTTGGCACACTCTCAGTCTTTGGCTTCAACAGCCTCTGCTGACCTGCACTGAACTGCATGAACTCATGAATGAACTCAACTCTACTGCACTACACTCACTGTAGTGATTTCCAACTGCCTCAGTTCTCAACTCACTGATGAAACAAACCCTCTTTCCCTGCCCTGTTCTTAAATAGCTTTTATCCTGAGAGCTTGGCATAACCTCTCTCTGATTCATTTTGTCAAAATTTTCTCTGATTTATCACTTTGTCTACCCTTCACTTAGATTTCATTGTTTGGGATTAAAGGTGTGTACTAATGGTGTGTCAGCATTCCAGCTGGGTTATACAAATCTATATAGTCTTTGGCTATGATCAGAAGAGCCATATTGCAGGATTAAAATTCCCCTACAGACATTGTCAATTACTCTTCCACTGTATTCAATGAGGCATGGTCTCTAAGTCAAAGCCAGAGTTCACTGATGTAGGGAGTCTTGGTATTCAGTTCACTTTGGGGATCCTATGTTTCCACCTTGTGAGGCTAGAATCATATAGGTGGGCCACCACACTCTCTGAGCATTTTACGTAGATTTTAGGGATACACACTTGGGTTATCAAGCTTGAACAACAAGTGTTTTAACTGTTAAGCCTCCATCTGCCAAGCCCAACCATAGCTCTTCTTACTCATTTCTTTCATCTTAGACAATATAATTTTCATTTAAATATTCTAATATATTTCTAAATTATTACTGTAATTTAAAGTTTAATAAATATTAAATTTTAAGGTTTATATTTAAATATGTTTATATAAGCCACATAAACCAAAGTTCTTTGAGATCCTAAAAAGTATGAGTCCAAAGACTCAAACATTTTAGAACTATTTTTGTAAAATCATCATTTTACCAAATATTAGTAATATATCAATATATTAGTAATATATAAATATATCAATTTACCCAAGTATTAGTAATAGAATTTCATGTATAAAAAGAAAAAAAGAAAAAAGTAAGGAAGACTAATATGTGATATAATTTAATACTTAGAGAATAATTTTGGAACATCTTATTTTATGAGATATATATATATATATATATATATATATATATATATATATATATATACACACACACACACACACACACACACATATATATACACACACACACACACACATATATATATACATATATGTATATAAAACTATATCCATATATATGCATATTTTAAATTTTTATAGATATTTTATGGGTATGTTTTTAAATTTTAAATAAATAATGTATCATAGTTACTTTCATATATCATTGATTTTTTTAACATAACTTTTTAAAATTTTACAAATAAAATGGTATCTGTTTATTTGGTTTGTTTTAAACAGTGTACACAAAATTATTTACCATGTTATGCAATTAAAATGCTTTGAAGGATATAATATTTTATTGTATAACTTATAATTTGTTGAATTACTCATCTAAATTAGACGTTTATCTTGTTTGTGATCTTGTTTATCTTAACTATTTTTAAGATTTAAAAGAGACCTTTGTTTATTCAGACTGTCTTAATATTCTCAATACAGTTCTTGAAACTAGAGAAAGAAGTTCTTTTGTTGATTAAAACCTGTGGGTTTATCTTGTTCACAGTTATTTTATTCTTCTTAAGTATGGCATTCTTTTCAGTTGGCTTTCCAAAAATTATCATTCTGTTTGAAGGTCTTAATCAACATTTTCAACCTAACATCTATTGACCACTTTTAGACAGAAGAAAATGCTCTATTTTTTATTATTCTTGCATAGGATTTAAACAACAATGCCTAGTACATTAAAAACTATTGTTAAAACACCTGAACCAAGTAGATCTTTTATTTTAAACAGGAAAAACACCCTTTGTATTTATGTAATAAGTTACTATGAAGAAATAAAATAGCTGGCTGATTGCTTTTTTTCATTCAGTTTTTAATTACCTCAAAGTAGAGGGTCAAAATTGCAGATTAGACATGACCTTTATTTAGTCTTAATTCTCTTTCTTTCAATATTTTTACACCCCCTTTATATTTGATATGAAATACAAAAGTAGGAAAAAATAGCTGAGAAATTTCTTGCATGGCATCCACTTATATCAAAACTCTAATGCCAAACCATCATTTGAAGATAGAACCATTTTCTCTAAGCTTGCCACCCTTATTTGTTAAACAGTCATTAGAATGATGTAACCAAGATTGTTTTCTTTACATTTAAAAGGCTGGTTTTGTTAATTAATTAATTTATTTTTAGAACTACTAAAGAATTCCCAGCATTCACAGTGTCATTTCCTCACCCTGAAGTTTCATGGAGTCACCAAAACACTGGAGGTAAGCTTTCATGAACATCAATACATAAGAGAATCTTTAAGAATAGAAGGTGTCTTTCATGTGGCTCCCCAAACAACTGGAGAAGAAGGATGGGGGCTACCCTAAAAGCTATTGCCTCTGTGTGGGATATTTGTGCCTAGCCTTGCAGAGACTTGATGGGCCAAGTTGGGGTTAGATTACCCAGGCTGAGGCCCATGCTTTCTGAGAAGGGGAGGGAGGGAAGGATTGTGAGAGGGAGTGACCAGGAGGGGGCAGTAAATAGGATATAAAGTGAATGAATGAATAAATAAATAAATAAATAAATAAGAAAGAAAAAAAGAGTAGAAGACCTCATTAAATATGGATTTATTTACAACTAGGCTTGTGTTGAAGCTTGAAATCAAGTTGTTGCTGACCCTTAATTATATGTAGACTGCCCATTAGAGAAATAGAGCAGTTGTAGCCTGTATCTATTGTTATAAATGTGTACTCTTCACTTTTGATTTTGAGGAATTATATTTGAAAATAATAGTTGCTTTGCCTCTTTGATATTGAGGTATCTTGCTAGGGATATTTTGCCTACTGTTTCACAGTGGAGTAAATATGCATTGTGGTCAGTGATTGTAGTGGTGAATTGTTAAATGCTCTGTGTTCCCAGCAGGTGTGCTGCACCTGCCCAAGAGCTTTATATTTTAAAGATTATAATAAGACACTGTAAAGTTTCTGTGACTTGAAAGCAGGGACCTGTTAATGCATGTGCTGTTTTCTTTTTCATCTTCTAATACTTAGGTGTTGACTCTCACATATGCTGACCAAGCAGTGAACTACTAGCCCACTTTCCTTATCTAATAAGTATATTCATAGAGTGTAATATATTTTTGTTACTGTAAGTAGAAAAAGAAGAGAACTGAGTAAGTCAGGCACTCTTGGAGAAGGTAAGAATTATGCCAAGAAAGGGAAAGGCCACTTACATAGCACCAGTGGGACACATAAAATCATGTAAGAAATGGAACTTAATGTCTCAAGGTAACAGATAGCTGAAAGCCAATTAAGGAGACTTTGCCACAGTCTAGACTCTTCTATTTTTAGAAGTAAAAGTTTTAAACAACCCTGCTTTATCATTATCACATGCTATA
The DNA here is from genome assembly GCA_902729485.2 of Mus minutoides. Taxonomy (NCBI): domain Eukaryota; kingdom Metazoa; phylum Chordata; class Mammalia; order Rodentia; family Muridae; genus Mus; species Mus minutoides. Next base: position 2,336,530 of record LR749636.1, read on the forward strand.
GAAGGGGTCACTTTACACTAATATTCTTAAGTCAATACATAATAATGAGAAATTTTTCTAACACTAACCAAGTGCAACTTAATAGATGATATTCTGGGACAAAATGTAAAGTTACAAAAAAATCCTATTGACGCTTAAACTGTTGTAAATAAAAACAGAAAATGACTTGTTGGCTGCAGATCAAAGTGACATCTTTCCAGCTATGCAGGTCAGAGCATTCTTCTTGGTCCAGAGAGTATCATGGGGTTCTGGGACTGTGCCTGGTTATTTTGAGTAAGTTATGTCACTGGGTTCTAATTATTGGGTTCAGCCTTGGGTGTACAGCTATTTTACATGCCTAAAAGGCATTTTTATTATGCTCATTGCATTCCATCCTCTGGTCCCAGAGGCATACACAGTACCAATGAGGACCATATATAAGAATTAGTTTGCAAATTAGGGTTATAATAGGTAAAGGAGAAATCATACATTAAATATTCCAAACATTGATAAACAAATGCAGGAAAATAAATCTCAGGCACTAAAACATACAATTATTAAGCAAAAATGATCAAAGAAATATAGATCACAGGAATATCCTGTGATCCCTATGGTATATACATATTTTCCCAAATTCATATTTTCTTTATGTTTGGTATGCACGAAATTGAAAAACACATTCAGAAATAAGAGGTGATGCAATTGCTTTCAAACAAAATGTTGCAAAGTAAAAGGGGGCATAGCAGGTTTGGAGCTGTAGATACCCTGAGCTAAGCCAGTTATTCTGGAACATCATCCTAACTTGATCAGTAAGAGCATGTGATTCATGATTGGGGCCAGATATTTCTTCTTTTATTAATAAAAAGAGCATCTAAGAGTCCAGTAAACTTCATAGTTAACTCTGTCTTAGAGTTTTATTGCTGTGAAGAAACACCACGAAGAAGGCAACCCTTATAAAAGAAAACATTTAATTAGGTCTGACTTACAGTTTCAGAGGTTCAGTCCATTATCATCATGGCAGGAAGCATGGAAAGGGTACAGGCAGACTTGGTGATAGAAAAGCTGAGAGTTCTATATCTTGAGAGCTGCAGGCAGGCAAATGGAGACTGGATTCTACACTGGGCAGAACCTGAGCTTAGAAGACTTCAAAGCCCTCCTACATAGTGACACATCTCCTGTAATAAGGCCACATTTCCTAATAGTGCCATTCGTTATGGCCAAACATTTAAACCCATGAATCTATGGAGGCAAAAACTATTCAAACCACCACAGCTTCTAATGTTGTTTCTTAGTTTTTTGTATTTTAATATCACAAAAAAGCGAATGATGAATTTATAAAGCATCAGGAAGTCTGGTGAGTCTCTGGGGGTGCCTATCTTATGTCTCAAACCAATGTATAAAGACCCTCTCTTTTGGCAAAATTGGCAACTGCTTGGTGGAGTAGAACCAAGAATTTGGAATACAGTATATCTGCCTTGAGGTGTCTGTCACTATGGAAATGAAACATGTGAATTTTTTCCAGTCACAATTTACATAGTTGTGTCTGCTGGAATCACATATAGGTTATCCTTCTGGTGCCATTAGTCGTCTCTGGAGCTCATTGCCATAGTTCTTTCTAAAATAAAGTTTACTAGACAAGCCCAAAATAATCATTAGAAATTTACATGCCAAAAGGGCCAGTTAATGTATACAAAAAAGGAAATCTTTATCCAGAGGAATAAGTTCCAAATGTGGAAGCAAGTATAGTAAAATCTAAATATCCACCAATCACATCAAATAAAGAATTTTTTTAAGGTTGCTAACTTTATTGGTATAGGCAATAGTGTTTGCTTTGAGTACAGCTGATAAATGTTGGACTCTATCTGTCAATCAGGTCTTAATATCCCTAGTAATCTCATAATCCATTGACTGAAATCATAGCATATTAAAGGAGAGGACAATGGAAATGCCCTTAATGGTTTTGCTAACATTTTGTAGCAAGCCATATTCATGTTTGTTGTTATATAGTATACCTGGATCAAAAACATGTCTCTCTTCAAAGGTTAGACTAGTGATCTTGGACATGTTTACCTCTCCTGAGAAATGAGCTGTTTACACTAATAGCATTCTATATAGTCAAATAATTAGGCTTTGCAGAATAAAAAGTGGAGTCTAAGGTGTTCATGGTGATGTTATAGATGTCAACTGTGAGGCTGAAGGCCTTTGGAGCATGCAACAAGGTCTGTGAGTTGGTTTGCAAAGACTGAAGGGAACAGTTCTGATATTTGGAGCTCACTGCACAGAGGGTGGGTGGCCCCAAAGGTGTTGGCCCCAAGTGAGATGCTAGGTAGTAGACATCCTCTTCATTAGTCCAACTAGTTCGTAGGAAAGAGTCAGTAGGCATAGCAAATCCATCCCCAAGTCTCCTAGGCAACACGTCTTTATGATAAGCTGGGACTGTATTATCTATATAAATTAACAGTAAATGTATTTTGCAGAATGCATACTTACACCAAGAGTTTTCCTTGGGTTCAGTAGAGTCTTGCAGATCATTGTTTCTGTTCTAGGTCCTGTATGAAAGTGCTAAGACAGGTCTGTCTCTCCTCTTTGAATAGTGATTCTTAGTTGGATATATTTTTCTCTTTGTCTCTTCTTCTGAATAAGTTGTAGCAGATAATTTTGAAATATTTAGTTGGTTACACCTAGTCTCTTCAATTTTTTTCAGCTGTGTATTTGAAGGCCTATAATCAGTTTGTAAATAGTAGCTAGTCCATCAGACAAGGTGTTAATAGCCAATGTTTGTTATTCGGTAATATTTCTGATGTCTGCTACTTCTGCCTTGATGCCCAAAAGAACAGAAGATGCTTTGCCAGCTCCAAGAAAGGAGCCAACCAACATTGCTCCAGCAGCCATCATTGTAAAAGTTTTCTTGGAGCAAACCTATTTCCTGAAAAGTAGGAGAATGTTGGTATTCACCTAGATTCAGACTCAGAGCAGAGTTCTTCAGGTGGGAGCCACAATTTGAGGTTGAAGGTAAGTGGGATTGTCCAGATCACAGGTGTATTTGTAAGATTTGTAGGTAGGGTAAGGTCAGGCATCATTCATGGGTACGTACACTTTTAACCACTGGTGGGGAAGTAAGAGGATTGACAAATGCTGCCTTGTAGGACTATGAAGAATTTGTTGTTCCTATCCCATCCTCTCTCAGTGATGCATGGTATAAGTCTGCCTTCTTGATTCCACAGGATTTCCATGTTGGAATCAAGAAGATATATATTGGGAAGATATATATCATATCAAATTGAGATCCTTTGTACAGAGTTACTGCATGTAACATACTGAGTATGGACTTATAAACCACAAAGTCTCCAATGCCTCATTTTTTGAGCTGTGATAGTCCAAGAATTATGTAAAAATAACAGAATCATGTAGAAAAAAATAAATGTATATTTCCTGAGTTATAGTTTGGAAAGCTCTATGCCTGCAGTTTTCCACAGTGTGATCTGCCTGTAATATGTGGTACCTTGGCACAAGGGAATCATAGGATCTAGGATATCCTCTGGTTGCCAGTTGTATCATTTCTGCTCTTGGGTTGATGTAATCAATTTGGTAGCTAGTATAAAACCAGACCAGAATTTCAACAGACTGAGAACCAACATTTCATATTCTGGGAGGAAGTAAGTGTGTGATGTTCCTAGTGTGTGTATCCAGAGGAATTGGAGAGTCTATCATTTCATTCTCATGGATTATATGTATGGTGTCACAGCTCCACAGTTGGTCTTCATTTGGCAAGCAGAATTTTTGTTTTAAAAATGGGTTCCAGTGTATTGTTGGTAATTATTGGAATTTGTTTTTTTTAGGGTTTTTTTGTTTCGTAATTCTTTAAAATGTGTCAATAAATGTATTTGTAAAGTTGTAAATCATCTGAAAGTGGTGGATGAAAAAGACTGGTAGGTCAGTTGGGTTACTTCATTATCTCTTCCATCATTTACACTTGTTTCGTTGGTGGTATATTAAACATTGTAAAGTGATAGTCCAGTTGAAGTTGAAGCTGATGATGGACTGCATGGTGATAAACAGACTTGTTCTCACCAGTCCAGTGTGAATTGGGTGATTGCATTGAGAAGTTGTCCCATATGCAAGAGGTGACATTCGTCAGTGTAGGGAGCCATTCAGCTGCTCCTTAAAGACGGCATCGACCGACTCAGCTGTACTGGCATAAACAACTCTTAATTGGCGTTAGACAGTGTCAGCTGTGGTTTGATCTTGTGCCTGAGCGAGAGCCACAGGGCAGTCCGAGATCACCTGGTGTCTGAGCTCGAGCCACGGGGCAGCTCGGTGATTGGCCAGGACAGGGTTTAAATAGGCTGCTCGCGGTGGGGCCATTTGCCATCATGCTCTGCTAAGCTGTAAGTGCATCAAGTTCCTGAGTAAACCGTTGAGGAAGAAACCTGTTTGTCTTGTGTCTTATTCCCGCTGGACAGGGACAGCGCACGACACGTCAGTATGTTAATCCAGTTTGCATTGGTTAGTACCCATCTCAGAGATTCTGTTACGGGGGTTGAGCCCTTTTGCATCAAAAATTGTGGTGGTATATAGACTGTGTCTGTGTAAAATATGGCTGACTGTGCTCTGGTCTTCTGTTGGACTTTCTTCCCTGGCTCCAGCTGCTAGCTCTTATGCAAAAAGCCTTGCTCATCTAGTCAGCATTAAGGACTACATGACCTTCCTCAGAGCAGCTTGCCTTTCTTCTTGGGCAGGTGAGGAAGCAGACCAATATTTACATGTCCTGCAAGCCCAGCAATTAACAATTGAGAATACAGGAACATACCTTACAATGAGTGGGGGTGGATTATCCCAACAATTTTCTGCCTTCCAAATCAGATATATTCCATATATCCATTCTACCATAGTAGGGTAGGTTGGGCGATTCAGCCGTACAATAATACAGTCAACCCCTCCATCTTTCCTCTGAGCCCAGCGGACACAGCTAGGGCCCATCCTGTGCTCGCCACACCCCAGGACTTTAAGATCACATGGGGTTACGGGTGAGTGGAGGGTAGAGGTAGTTGTGGAAGCAGTGGGGCAGCAGTTGCCCGCAGGGGCGTGAACCAAGAACTCCGCCCCACCGGAGGCTGGGCCTCTCCCAGCCAGAGCACCTCCCACCCCGCCATCTTTCCTCTGAGCCCAGCGGACGCAGCTAGGGCCTGTCCTGTGCTTCCCACACCCCAGGACTTTAAGATCGCATCGGGGTTATGCGTGAGTGGAGTGTAGCGGTGGTTTTGGGAGCAGTGGGTCAGCAGTTGCCCGCAGGGGCAGGATCCGAGAACTCCGCCCCACTGGAGGCTGGGCCTCTCCCAGCCAGAGCACCACCCACCCCGCCACCTTTCCTCTGAGCCCAACAACTCCCAGGACTTTAAGATCACATCAGGAGCTCAGGGCTCGGGCCTCAGGCGCTGTGCACTCTCTTAGGCTCTTTCAGGACTCTCCAAGCTATCTCGGGATCTCAAGTGAGCAGGGAAACACAGCCTCTGTTCCAGCCCAATCTCGCGGAACCTGAGACACCATGTTCCAGCCCAATCTCGTGGAACCTGAGACACCAGCCGGGAGATTGATAGTGGCCCAGGGCAGAACAGCGGGTCCTTTCTGGTCTGCACCAACGCCAGGTCTCCTCAGGCAAATATGGCAGGAGGCAAGCTTAAGAACAGAAGCAACAGAATCCAAGGGTACTTGGCATCACCAGATCCAAACTCACCCACCACATCAAGTCCTAGATACAGCAGCACACCAGAAAAGCAGGACATGGATATAAAGTCACTCGTCATGATGATGATGGAGGACTATAAGAAGGAAATGCAGGAAAACACAGATAAACAACTAGAAGCATTTAAAGAGGAAAAACTTAGAGAGTTACAGGAAAACAATACCAAACAGGTGATGGAATTGAACAAAGCCATCCAGGACCTAAAAATGGAAGTANAGAGTTCTATCAGACCTTCAAAGAAGACCTAGTTCCAGTTCTTCTCAAAGTATTCAACAAAATAGAAACTGAAGGTACACTACCCAATTCATTCTATGAAGCCACAATTACTCTGATACCTAAACCACATAAAGACACAACAAAGATAGAGAACTTCAGACCAATTTCCCTTATGAATATCGACGCAAAAATACTCAACCAAATTCTCGCCAACGAATCCAAGAACACATCAAAACGATCATCCATCATGACCAAGTAGGTTTCATCCCAGGAATGCAGGGATGGTTTAATATCCATCAACGTAATACACTATATAAACAAATCATGCGGACTTTATATGCCCCAATACAGGGGAATGCCAGGGCCAAGATGTGGGAGCCGGTGGGTAGGGGAGCAGGGCCGGGAGGTGGGAGGGTATAGGGAACTTTCTGGATAACACTTGAAATGTAAATGAAGAAAATATCTAATAAAAGTTGGAAAAAAATAATACAGTCAAGTTTGGCCTGTTCAGTTGTTGGTATAGTCTAAAAAGTGAATTTGGGCATTTGAATCCATATGGTGGTAGCATTGTATTCCAAGAGAGAAAATGTTTCCAGGGTGTTCACCTATCATTGTCTGGGTCAAAGGTATAGTTCTGTGAAATCGTGGGTTTACATGGGTTTGTTGTGATTGGCGTTGACATCACCTCAGTCCAGTAACCTGGCTCCTCATTCTGATCCTAATCTGCATAATCATACATTTTCATTTGTGCTCCAAGTAGTTTTATTGTACTTATAGCCAAACATAGGGTTTATCTGCCATATGTATGGGGGTGAAGAATGCTGAAAGGCATTTTTGTTTGCTGCTATTTCATAGTCATATGTGAAGCTATGTCTATCATCTCAAATCTCATTCTCTCAGTGTTCTTCATTGAAAAATGGAAGGATGATATAAGAGGTAATTCTCTCCACTGGAAGTTGTATATGGCTGATGATTTTGTGATATTTCTATGTTAAGTGTCATTTCATTGGGTTTCATTTCTTAAAGTTGGTATTTTCAGCTTTTGCTTGGTCATTGGTAACTATAGCTTGTAGAATTGATTACTGTTCTCCAGTCATCACAATTATAACAAACTATATTCCCAATAGATTTACAGTGAGAATATTGAGCATAGAATGCATTCTTGGTATATGTGAGGTTTTGAACATGGACCTAATATTCTGGTAGGAATCCATCTAAGATATAATAGGGTAATCACCAATATTATACTTTACTCTTGATTTATTTGTTATTGTAGTTTTTGGTATAACGATTGCTTAATTCATTAATTCTCTTGCTGTGGATATAGTTATTGATGGAGGTGATGATGTCTCCAGTTTTGACTAGCTTAGTGGTGTTGGTGATGGAGAAGCAAACAATGGTGTTGTCAAAGAGCCTGAGCTCACAAGCGGAGGCAGCCACTCTCCCTCTTGTGTCTTTCCCAATAAATCTCTTATGTGAGGTGTGTTGTAGAGTGTGACTTTGTGGTATTCCTTGGCTCCTGACTGCCAGGATACCTTTCCCCTCAGAGCTATAAGGCTTACACCTTCTAACCACAGTATCTAGTGCCACTAGGGACTACATGACTGGTCAGTGCCGGATGGATTTGATGGGGTTGGAGTGTGCACTGAGGATGTCTTTCAATGCTACTTTCTTGACTTTCAGATTCTTGGCCTTGGCTTTGATATTGGGAGAGACAGGAACTTCTTCAGTTTTTTGTGCTCTCTTGGTGGAAGGGTTTAAAATAAATATTACTTAACGTGTTCCAGTAACATAAACAAATAAATAATAATGACATTATTTCTTCAGAATTTGTCTGATAAATTATGTAACCATTGTAGTTGGGTATGCTTTATCTTTATAAGACATTTGCTGTTGGGCTCAGTTGACAGAGTACATGTTGTGTAAGTGTGGTTACTTGATCCCCCAAAGCCCAGTTAAAAAAGCTAAATGTGTCAGTGCTCTTCCAGAATTGCTGCTCTTCCAGAGTACTCAGGTTCAATTCCTAATATCCACACAGTGGCTCACAACCATCTGTAACTCTAGTTACAGGTGGATCTAATACCTCTTCTGGCCTCTCCAGACTCCAGAGATATACATGGTATATAGACATACATCCATGCAAACCACCCATTCACATAGAAAACAACAAATTAAAGCTGGATTTGGTACATGCTTGACATTCCAGGGCTGAGGAGGTAGGTGGCTCTAGGTTGGGCTTTGGGGCTCACTGGACAACCAGTCTAGCCCATTTAGTTAGCTCCTGGTTTCTTTCTTTTTTTTTTTTAATATTTATTTTATTTATTATATGTAAGTACACTGTAGCTGTCTTCAGACACTCCAGAAGAGGGCACCAGATCTCGTTACGGATGGTTGTGAGCCACCATGTGGATGCTGGGATTTGAACTTATCACCTTCAGAAGAGCAGTTGGGTGCTCTTACCCGCTGAGCCATCTCACCAGCCCCAGCTCCTGGTTTCTTAAAACAAGGTAGATGGCTCCTAAGGATTGATACTCTCTGTCAAATCTAGTCTTTAAAGCCATGTGGACTTACATGTACCCGTATGAAAATGCATGCCCCGACCTCAAGTTAAAACAAGGTTTGGTGTTGTAAAATGTTTAATCCTATTAAACTTGTAGTTTTCATTGTCTAAAGAAATTTCAGTTTGTAATCAATGTTAATACTGTTTAAGTTTTCATGTGTTAGGTATATATATATATATATATATATATATATATATATATATATGTGTATATATATGTATGTGTGTATACATATATATGTATATATTATATACACACATATATATAATAACCTAAGGTTATTATATAACATACATATATAATATATGTATATATATTATATATGTGTGTGTGTGTATGCGAGGTTAGAGGTAGAGATCAGGTACCTTTCTCAGTAACTGTTCACTACATGTTTTGAGACTGGATCATTCACTGCTTGTGAGTTTGTCTAGATTATCTTGCAAGTAGGTCCCAGGAATCCTCCTGTCTGCAGCCAGCTTTAATGTAGATGCTGGGGATTGAACTTGGGTCCTCATGTTTGTGCAACAAGTATTTTACTAAAAGAACCTAGCCTCTCTAAACATATTGTTTTTTTGAAATATTTATTTTTCAATGAGATAATAATATACTTTTATTAATTTATCAAGCTTTTTAAATGGCAGCTGGTATTATGAAATGCCAATTTTTTGTGATGAAATTGTTAAAGACAACATGGGGAGAGGCTTCCTTTTAATTTTCTGTCTTATTCTTAATTTTTATTTATAAAGTTTTCTTTATTATGCAAAGGAATTGTAAAGAATTTTTCATTTTTTAATTCTCTCAAGAATCTGACCATTTAATTAACAAAGAAAAATATACCCTCCCTTCATAAATAATTAAAGATATGTTTCATTCATTAGTATTAACACTTTTATGTGTATGGTGTTTTGCTTTCATGTTTGTTTACATGTTCACGACATGCATGCAGTGTCCATGGAAGCCAGGAGATAGAATCAGATGCTCTAGGACTGGAGGTAGAGATGGTTGTGATTCACTATGTCAGAGCAGAGACTTGGTTCTCTTAAAGAGTAGCCAGTATTCTTAAACACTGAGCCATTTGTCCAGCCCTAGTATTAATATTTTTAATGACTTAAGGTATGGGTTGTAGAACTTGTCATTGCTGCTTGACATGAAAGGTTCTAAAATTAAATATTGGTTCTAAATGGAAAAAAAATAAAATATTGGATGACTTCCACTGGTGTAGAATGCCATTTTAATCTTCCCTTAAAGTATGTATGTATGTATGTATGTATGTATGTATGTATTTATTGTGTATGGGTGTTTTGCTTATATTTATGTCTGTACCACTTGTGTGCCTAGTGCCTGTGATGGCCAGAAGACAGTATTAGTACTCTAGGACTGGACACATGTAAATTCAGTGTAGAAGGTCTTTTAAGAGTACCAACCAGATTAAATCTTTTTTATTTTTGTACTTTCACTATCAAATGTCAACATGAAGCAAAACACTGAAAACCAAAACAAGTGAAGCAGCCACTTTCTACGTTATCCTTCTCCCTGAGGGGTGGGGAGTGGGCTGGGGTTCAGCCTCAAAATTTTTGGATGGTGTGAAGTTTAGCAGGTCTATTTATGCTTAATTTCTTCCCTGTAAACCTGTGTCACCTGCAAGGCTGTATTCTGAGATTCAGCAGATAATTATTTCCTATTTTTTGTTAGCTATGTAGATTTTTGTCTATAATCATAAGAAACCAAGAGAAAGAGACCAAATATTTGAAGCATCAATGAAATGTGAATTCTATCCACAGTAGAGCCTAGATGATCCCCTAATTCCTCTTGGCCCCTTTCATGTGGGTATTCTTCATAGCTAGAATTTATTTAAGCTCTATTACCTATCACAGAGGAGATGATAAAGCTAAGAAACTAGTTATAAATACTTCCTCTATAGTTACAAATACTTAGAATAATCCAACAGAAATAGAGAGGTTTAATTTTAGCTAAACTAATTTCAAATACTTACAATTTTGGATTCACATTGTTTACCACTCTAATTGGCTGTTAAACCTTGAAGAGTGGAGCCTGAAAATGAGGCAGACTAAAGTCTCATGCAATAGCCAACTTTATTCAGAACATCAGACAGTTTATACCCTGAGGATTAAGAAAAGTCACATGTGTAAATTTCTCATGAGTTCAAGCTATATATATTCACAAGAACAAACTTCATATGGCAAAAACATGTTTTTCCCATAGAGGAATATAAACAAATATCAGTATCAATTGTAGTGAGTAATCTAAACCAAACTCACTCCCATCATGCACTACACCTGGGAGGAACAAGGAAGCAGATTCCAAGAACAATTACATGTTCATGTTTTTGAAGAAACATGACTCTTTTTTTTTTTTAAAGATTTATTTTTATTTTATTATATGTAAGTACACTGTAGCTGTCCTCAGACACTCCAGAAGAGGGAGCCAGATCTCATTACGGATGGTTGTGAGCCACCATGTGGTTGCTGGGATTTGAACTTATCACCTTCGGAAGAGCAGTCGGGTGCTCTTACCCGCTGAGCCATCTCACCAGCCCCCGAAATATGACTGTTTTAAAGTTCACAAGACTTTTGTCTTTTTGGAGTTTTCTCACAAGCACTCAGAATTTTTTTTTGCACAGTTCCAACTCCATTCATTTTTGGATCCTGTTTGAACACCACATATTTTCCCACCCCACCCCCTCCTCTTTGAAATGAAGAGCCAAAGTGTATGATAGAACCCTGGTTAGTCTTGATCTCATTGTGTAGCCTAGGATAACTTTGAGCTTCTGACCCCTCTCCTCAGTGCTGAGTTATAGACCTGGGCTGCACTACCACTCCAGCTTAAGGGTTCAAGGAGTACGAGGCATAGAGCCCAGGGCAAGCAGTCTACCAGTTTTGCTATATCCCCAGCCCCCAAAATGGAGAGTTCTATTATTTTCTAAATAATAAGTTTATATCAACAAATTGATATATTTATAAGATGCTTGATACATCTTTTGAATTATTTAAGAAAGCTCAAGTTTTATTGCTAGAAAATGCTGATTGAAGAAAGTATACTCTGTAGTTTAATAAAGGTATTGTTCTGTTCTAGGGCATGAAGTTGAAAATTGTGAAGATTTACCACACTCAGAAAAGGTTGGTTTATGTAATCAAGATTGACTTTGTAGATTGTGTATTTAGATTTTTTAAATCATGTTTATTAAAGTTCCAAGTGGATTTAGACTCTCTTCTAGGCAGTAATCTGACTAAATCACATCAATAGCTAGAAACCTATTCTTTTTTTTGTAGGTTGCGGGTGGGGGGGACATGTTGATACAGGGTCTTTCTTTGTAGCCCTGACTGTCCTGGAACTCACTCTGTAGACCAGACTGGCTTTGAAATAAAAAAGATCCACTTCCCTCTGCCTCCAGAGTGCAGGGATTAAAGGCATATACTACCACCACCTGGCTATAATATTTTTGAAACTATAATATGATTATATCATTTCTCCTACTCTTTCCTTTCTCCAACCTCTCCCATGCACTCTACTTGCTCTCTCTCAAATTCATGGCTTTAAAAAAAATGTTTTTATCTGCATATATGCAGACCTATAACTCCCAACACTCAGAAGGGTCAGAAGTTCAAAGTTCAAATTTGTATGTGTGTATGAGTTCCTGTGTATGTGATTCTACTGCTCAGTTTGTGTAATGTTACCAGTATTTGTATGACCTCAGAGCTGACTCCCTGGGAAAGACCATTTCTTCCACTCTTGCATTTCCCAGTTGTCTGTAGTTCCTTGTTTAGGGTTGAGAACCCACAAACTATCCCCTTCCATGTTAACATGCTCAGTGGTGTCATCATAGCTCAGAGCTTCTTGGTGAAACTTTCTGGGTATAGCCTCTCTGACATTCCTAGGAGACACAATCTCACAGCAAACTCCCTCCTCTTCTAGCTTTATAATCTCTTTCCTCTCTTCTGCAATGATCCCTGAGCCTTAAGTGTAGCTGTTGGCATGTAGATCTATTGGTTGGGACTGGGTACACACAATCTCTTGTTCTCCACATTTTAATCAATTTTGTTTTTCTATAATTTTTCTCCATTTGTTGCAAAGAGAAATTTTTGATGAGGGGTGTATTAGTTAGGTTTCTCTAGAGTCACAGAACTTAAGGAGTAAAGGAATTTATTGATGACTTACAGTCTGCAGTCCAATTCCCAACAATGGTTCAGTAGTAGCTGTGAATGGAAATCCAAGGATCTAGCAATTACTCAGTCCCACACGGTGAACAGGCGAAGGAGTGAGTGCCAGTCTCCCTTCTTCCAGTGTCCTTATATAGTCTCCAGCAGAAGGTGTAACCCAGATTAAAGGTGTGTGCCATCACACCTTTAATCCTAGGAGATCTTGAGCTCGGAGAACTCTCTGTCTTAATCTTCTGGAATCCATAGCCGGTATGCTATCAAGACCTCCATGCCAAGATCCAGATCAGAGACTTCTATATCCAAGCCTCCAGGTTAGGGTCACTGGTGAGCCTTCCAATTCTGGATTGTAGTTCATTGCAAATATAGTCAAGTTGACAACCAGAGATAGCCACTACAAGGGGTGAGAATTACACTTATAAATATTTAAATTTTAGGAATTATGCTGGTTTAGTAAAGTGGCAGGTATAATTTCCTGTTTAAGATCCATGACTCATTGGCTCTGGATAGTTGTCTAGGTTTCTAGAACCAGGGAACTCTTGTTGAACAGGTCTTATGTCCAACTAGAGAGCTATTGGTTGCCACCAATGTATGACTGCAGATACTGCATCCCTAAGGTTATTGTACCATGCTGGTCATTGCTATGGACTGGCCTCAGTCAGACCCTTGATCCGCAGGGGAAATCAGGGACCCGGTACAGGTGGGCCGGAGTGACAAACAGACACGGACACAAGGAAGTGTTGTACCTGAATGTAATTTTGTCAAAGTTAGCATCAGATTTATATATTACAGAAGAAAAGAAAGAACTTAGGTGTCACAGCAGGCAAGGTACATTGAAGTTATCTGACACAAAACAGAGAAATTCCTTCAAAACACTGGCAGGAACCAGGCAATGTTTACAGTTAAGATAAAAACAACCCTGCCTAGAGTCAGCTAATGACAGGGGCCAGGTGAGGATTTCATACCCTAGTCACAATTTATGCTATTCCCTTGAGCCTTGTGAAAGCTTGCACCAGGGGGTTCTGCTCTATCAAACCTTTTCATGAATAATGAAATACTCTAGTTCTTCCTTAAACCATAACCCTCCTTTTTCCTAGGCCGTGGTAAATTCTTGCATATAGGAATAACTTGGCTGCTCTTTTGAGTATCTGTAGGGAGTCTCCATTTGTCAGAAGAGCTCACCAACTTTCTTCTAATATGCAATGTAGTCTGCCACACCTGACTGTAATGAAGATTCTAAGTATAAATTCCTAAGCTTGCCCTGAGATTTCTATCGGCAAACTGAGATGCCTGATTACTAACTGTCAACACTGAGGCATTTCATCTGGATGAATGACATTCTTACAAAATTCCAAGACCAGGATCAGCTCAAGGACTGCCTAGGACATTGGTGAAAGCCAGGGAGTAAAGTTCAACCTGATTTAGGTATTTGTAAAATCATTTCTTGGAGGCACCTATAATAAAACAATACTGAAAGAAAGCACACAGATCCATACACCTGGCTAACGCAGGGACAGGCTTGGAGTATTCTTGCTATGGGAATGCCAAGGTTCCAGGAGGATAAGTTTCTGTGAAACTCTTTGCCTCGAGACTTCGTCCTAGGGTGTGGCAGGTCATTGTTGTGGTTCATGGTGTCGTAGCTGAGTAGGATTATTCGTTCCTTCCGTGCCTTGTGACCTTGTGTGGTGTCTTCTGGTGCCATGAAAGGGATTCCTCAGAAGGAGAATCTTTGTCTAAAAATCTGTTCATGTATATATTATTCTTCCTGACCTTTAATAATTTTGGTAATTCTGATCTGTGTTCCTTACCCACTATGACAAGTCTCTTATACTTTATTTAGAGGAGTGTAAAGCATGTTATTACATGTACCTAGATGATGGAGCTAGGTTAATCTCAGTTCTTTCCTATTTCAAGCTTGCATTCTCATTGTCTTATTGCTAATGTTTTTCAAGGGCCTATTTTGTCTTTGTTTTTCACTTGGAGCTGTGAATTGGCTCTGCCCACAGTGAACTCAAATCCTTCTTCAAGATACCAAGTCGCTTCAGACATCCTAGGCTCACCCTATCTTATCCAGCTACATCATCTCAGCTGTGCCTCTTATATATCCAGTTGCCAAGCTTTTTTGATAAACTTACAAGCCAGAGGGCAAGGAAATAGGAATAAAATTTTGAGTGGATGTGGCTTCAAAGGCAGCTCTTGCTAACATCTATAAAGTAGTGACAGATGTTTCAAAGAGTTATTGTGAGAACCAGGAGCAGTGACTTTCGGCCTGGCACCTAGTTGTGTTTGAATAACTATATGTTATTTCCCTTCTTCATAATTCATTTATTCATGCCTCAAGTTCTTCCTTTCCTTCGGATCTGTAGCAAGTAACTGATAAAATTGATCAAAGTAATTGCTTATTCTCTGATATTTTTCACTGGTTAAATCAATATTTCCCAATAGATCATCTGGGAAAAACACTTTTAAAACCTTTGGACAGCATTGTATCTTAGTTCTTTACATGTTTTGGAAAATACATATAGTTAGCATTACAGATATATAAATGTATTTTATTAAGCTCTATATGATAGACATTGGATAAAATGGTAGTACATAGAATATATTAATTTCTTACTTCTTTTGTTCAACTTAGAACAAATTATTAGCAGTCTTAGGAGATGATAATGCATCCTGCCAGAGAAGTAGTAGATATGTTGTGGGGGAACAACCAAAGTGATTGAAAACCATAAATTTCAATACCTATAAAGTACATTATTTTCCTGAGTAACATAGTAGCTAATTTGGATAGCAACTTTAAAAGTAATTCTGATATTAGACATTCAAAACTTTGTAAGAACAAATACAACCTGTTAGGGCATTGCTCTTGAAAATAACTCCCTGGGAAAGTTGTGTTTTATGTTTTTGTTGTTTTAAACAACAAAAACCTTGGATTATTAGTTTAGAATCAGTATTCATAAGATTTCATACACTTGCATCCTCATCTCTTCTATTTTCCTCTCTGATTTCCTGTTCTTTTCTCATTTCACATTTGCATATTCATTCAGAAGGTGAAGTGGTATCAATTTTATAATTTTATGACTGATAGAAATATTTGGCAAGAATTGTCTAGCATTACTTAGGCTGTGACATATTGAAGTCATTTGTTAATTTAACTAACTAGAACATCTGTTTTGTTGGAACAGATAGTTATAGCTTAGTTGAAGAGATAATTTGTGATCTGTGATTTAGCCAATGTTGCTCTTGGTCCATTTAACCACTCTTGGTTAAATATTTAACCATGTATTCAGGCATTATTGATTTCATACAGGAAAGTAATATAGATGAAGTAGAAAGTTGGTAAAAATAAATTAATATAAAAATGAGTTCTAAATCTAACTTTTAATTTTAAATATTGCTTTGTTTTATGTAACACACAGGAACTAAGAGAAAACTCAGATTCCCCTGAAGTTAGTCTTCTCTCAGGGACTTCTCCTATGGCATCTGATTTGTTTGCATTAAAAGAGAGATCAACAGAGCCAGTGAAGACCTTAGCAGTACCAAACACATTTTCTGAGCCTGGAGAGGAAGTAATACAGACTATGACATCTAAAGAAACCAAAGATGAAGAAAGCTCTCTTGAAACATTTGTGTCTACTTTAGAAAAGTTAGTAGAATCACCAGAATGTGCCCAAGAAGAAAGGCTGCTTGAAATAATGAATGACTTCAATCCTCAAGGGTTGTTGAACACATTGAGTTCTGTATCTGTCCCTTTGAATGCCTTGGCAGCACGGGATAGAGATGTACTAGAAAACAAGGCTGACGCTGCATTGCCCACTAAATTGCTGACAACTGTCAACACATTGCAAGGTGCTGATGTGGGACCCATCTGTCAAGGACAAGAGAAAAGCAGCAGTGTTAGTAGTGGAAATGGATGTTTAGCAGTGCAGCCCATCATGTCTCAGGTAGATGGAGATTGTACACAAATAGCACAGGTGAATTTGCTACCCTATTATTTAAATAGTTCAGGTTATTCAGGTTGTGAAACAACCATCTGTCAGTAGGACAGGTGGTTATACAAGTCTGAATATCTGAAGCTAATTTTTGTAGTGACCTGTAATAATCTTTAGGGTGTTAAATTCTAATCATCTCACCAGTAACCAACATCTAGAAGATATTGGTGAAAGATAACCTTCATGCATAGATTGCTCCTTTTAGAAGTACTGGGTAGAGTTTACAAGGAATTAAGTTAAAATTATTTTGTCCCCAACCTACACAAGAAGGCATATTAATAGTTTTTTAGTATAATAGGAAAGAATTTCTTATCAGAAATTTCTCTTTGTTTAGAATATTACTATATTTACCTAAGTATGGAGTAGATACTGAGCCCTGTAACTGGACATGGAAGAAGCTTTCCAGTTTCATGAGGTCCCATTTATCAATTCTTGATCTTAGAGCATGAGCCATTGGAGTTCTGTTTAGGAAATTTGCCCCCTGTAAGGCAAAGGACATAGTCAATAAGACAAATCAACAACCAACAGATTGGGAAAAAATCTTCACTAACCCCACATAAGATAGAGGGCTAATATGCAAAATATATAAAGAACTCAAACAATGGGGATTAAGCCTTCTTTGAGCCCTATTTGGAATAGGAGTAAAATGCCATAGCTTGTGGTTTTAGAATTCCTACAGCATTTTACATCAAGGCCCTGTAGATGTGTAACAGGTACCAAGTTCCCTTTTCATGTTGACAGTTTGTATTCTCATTATAAAATTAAGTAAAGGCAAGTATGGTAGTACATACTTGTAATTAGAGAGGCTGAGGCAGCAGGGTCAACTGTTCAGGAGTTCAAGGCCAGCATGGGGCCTTAGTAACACCCTGTTTCAGATTAATCAAAACCACAAAGAACATATCATGCATGACAAGATTGTTTAACAGTATGGAAACAAAATCTCCTATAGATTTACTCTCTAAACATTGTTAACAGTTTGGTGTATTTTCAATGACTTCTATTCCTTGTAAGTTTATTTTATTCAAATGAGACTGTATAATATGGGATACATTGCAACTTATTTTTTAAATATATGTTGCTTATATTTTTAGTGTGAAAAAAATTTAGCACTTTGAAATCTTTTATGAAGTGATATATACATGTATTATATAAATATAACTTAATCAATTAATAATAATAGAAACTTAGATTTCTTTTATTTCCTCTTAGCTATTAACAAAATATTCCATGTACATCCAGGAAGATTTGGAGAAGACAAGTTTTTCTTGCAGCATATAAACCAGGAGTAATACCAATGTAGTCTGGCTGTCACCCATCAGATAGACACTATAGGATTAAGAAATGAAAACAGAAACATTAATTAAGGGGATAAAGATGATTAAACATTTCACTGTTCTAGTATAAGAAAAAGGACTATGACTAAAATGTAGAAAACATGATTACTATTGGTAAAGTAAACACAGATTTTAACAAGTCTTCAAGTTTAAAATGAGAAACCTTTTAAATAGAAAATTCATGTATAATGACTCACATCAAATACTCTTACTTAGCTGTGATTAAAATATTCAACACTTTACTTGAGAAGCTTTACATCTGGATGCATAAATGAGCTCAAGATTTATGTGGTACATGTAAAATGTAAATGTCTTCATAGAAGTTTGATTGATAGTTGGTTATCAAGGAGAAATGAGAAGAGTTCCTGATATACCATTGGGCTTTGAAAATATGGGAGTTATATATCACCTTGTCCCTGTCAAGGAAGCACACACACCATTAATCTGGTCTTTGTTATGTCCTTATATGAGTGTCATATTCTATATGACTTTTCCTACCAAATTAAGCACCAAAAGGACCTTATATTTTCCTTTGAAATTTAAAGTTGAATATTGATGAAAGTAATTTTAAAGTCTTTCCTTTTTTTTTTTCTTTCCTTCCACTGCCCCAGGGCTCCCTATGAAGCCCAAACTGCTCTTAAACTCAAAATTCTCTTGCCTTAGTTTTCCAAGTGCTGGGATTATAGACTTGTATCACCAAGACTAGCTGCTTATGTTTTTTTTTTTTTTATATAAGTTTACAATCTATGTTCTTTTTAAAATATGATTACAGATTTTTTCATTGTCTTCATATATGCTTATAAATTGCTTTAGTTTTAATAGAGAAGATATGCTTAACTTTTTCTTTTAATATTGTAACTATTTGTGGATATATATCTTTATAGAACATAGAAGACCCAAAACCATTTAGGTTACAAACATTGACTCATGAAAAAGCCATCTCTTACAAGCAAATAAACAAAAAGAAAAATTCAGATCCCATGAAAAATACCTCTACTCAGGAAACTCCTCATGTACTAAGAAGATCATCTAGACTGGAAAAACTTAAAGCAAGCAGAGATGTGGTGCATACAGATGCTGTATTGAAGAAGCCAGAAAGGATTTTATCAAAAGCACTTTGCTTTAAGGATCAAATAAATAGCATATTTACAACTGATAGTTTCAGGTATGCTATTAAATTATATCTTTTTCATCAGATATGCTACAAATTGCATGCTAGAGGATGTTAGAGGCAGTGTCAACCTTAAGTAAAAAGCATTTTTATGTTTCTGTTTTTTATTTTGTAGTTTTTGATCAGTGCTCCATTATTCAACAAGTCTCTTTACCCCTCATACCTCTGCAAAAGGCCTGCCTCTTTCCCTGTAAGGTGAATAGTGTGGATATTGACATGCCTTCTTGGAAAGTAAAGGCTAGAAGGCTCTGACTCCTCGCGTTTGTAGGTAGTCCCACCTACTGTGATGGAGCTGAGAGCCTGGCACCTACAGCTTGCTTAGGTTCCACATCCGTGTATGGGTAACTGGCTTTGTCAGTTGAGAATAACTCAATAACTATGAGTTTGGGGTTTCAGGTTTTTGTTAAAATTTCACATGATTCTCCATGAATGCTTATAGAAAACATTGCAGTTATTTAATAAGTCCATTTTTTAAAAGAATCAAGGATTCTGTTTTAATGATTGACAGTAAAAGGAAGAATATGCATTCATCCAGATTCAAGAAGGAAGAGCTAAGGAAAAATGAACAACTTAGAAAAAAGAATGGTGAGTCATTTTTTTTAGTATTTCATTTCTTTAATACCTTATAGAAACAGAAATGCATAAGAGCAATATACAGTATAATTTCAGCTTTATTGATGAGTTAAAAGTTTCAGTGATGCTGTAGCATGAGTGGGATTTGAGCTTAATGGCTCCCAGGGTGGGAGTATTTTCCATACTTCGTACTATAGAGAGCAGCTAGAGAATACTTTCACATTTGTGTGTATAGCTAACACAGCAAAAGACTGACAGTGCATACCAAAAATACTAGCAGAGAAAAGAAGAGGGCAAATTATTAATTAAAAAGTTCTGTCTCTATATAATTCATAATATTGAACTAAAATTTGTTACAATAAAATAATATAGAGAAATACTTGTTAAAATAGTAGACTTGACAAAATTGAAACATGGGGTATATAGATTGCATCTCTCTTGAGTTTTTTGAATTTGAAAATAATACTCTTGATTGTATAAGAGAATGTTTATATTGTTAAAAATACTTCTTAAGTATTAATGATAAAAGGTATATTATATAATAGTTACACACTACCATCCCATCTATGTGTCTGTGCATAGCAGATGATGGATGGATGGATGGATGGATGGATGGATGGATAGATGGATAAGTGAATGAATGAATTAGTGCATGGAAGGATGGGGGAATGGACAAACAGGATAGATTAAAAATGATTTAAAGTTGCAGCAAAATGTTAACATTGGATCCTTTGCTTATTTTTCTTTTCTACTCAGATCAAATTCAGGGCTTCCTACATGCTAGGCAAACACTCTACCACTTGGCTATATTCTTAGATCATTAATCTCTTTACATATTTTTCTGATAATCTGAACTATTTTAAAATAAAATATAGACAAATTGAATAAGCCAAAAAGTTCTCCAAATAGTATATTTCATCTCATATATTAATAAGAGAAACTTATATACAATTATAATAATTACAGTGCTATAAAAAAGAAGATAAATACCACTTATTACAATAAACATGTCATACCTATAAGGAGGGTTTAAAATTCCTTCTGAGGGACTAAAAGACTTGAACAAATGGAAACAAGGAACTGGTTCTCAATTAGATTTAGAACTTCAGAAACTTTCTTCTCTCTCGGCTACTTCATAAGTGCATAGGATCTCTATTAAAAGTAGGTTGGGAGTGGGTGCTGAGGAGTTAGGTCAGTCAGTAAAGTAATTGCCAAACAGATATCAGGACCTGAATTTAATTTCCAGCACTGCAGTGGTTTGAATAAGAATGGTCTTCATGGGCTCATATATTTGGATATTTAGTCACGAGAGAGTGGAACTGTTTGAAAAGATTAGAAGGATTAGGAAATGTGACCTTGTTGGAATAGTTGTGGCATTGTTGGAGGAAGTGTGTCACTGCAAGTAGGTTTTGAGGTTTCAGATGCCTATGCCAGGTACAGCCCCCCCTACCAGCCTGAGGATCGGGATATATCTCTCAGCTACTGCTCCAGTGCCTTGTATGCTCCTATGTTCCTGCCATGATGATACTGGACTAACCCTCTGAGATTGTAAGCCCACAATTAAATACTTTGCTTTATAAGTGTTGCCTTGGTCATAGTGCCTCGTCACAGCAATAGAACAGTGACTAAGACACACACATTAAAAAAGGGAGAGACAACACCATATTCTTGTAATCCCAGCACTTGGAGAGGAAATGATGGAAAGATGTGTAGGAATTGATGGCCAGCTGTTTTGTCAAATCTGTTAGCTACAGGTTCAGTGAGAAACCTTGTCTCAAAAGCTGATTGAGCAAAGACTCTTGACATTGATCTCTGCTGACCTCCACACCTGCACATATCTGCACATGTATCATATTTACATGCACAAATATGCACACACAAAGCCATACAGGTGTGCATGCGTGTGTGTGTATTGTGTATTGCATGCATATGAGTGTTGGTATGCCTGTCTATACAACAGTATATCAGGTGTCTTGCTTGCTCCACACTATTTCCTGAAGACAGACTCTCACTGGCCTGTAAACTTGCTGTTTTACCTAGACTGGGTGGCTAACAGATCCTAGCTGCTGGCAATTTTCTACTGACTCATTAATTTTTCTATCCCAGCCTTATTGGGTAAGGTTTCTTTGTGTTTATATGGGCGTATATGCATGTGTGCATGTGTCTATGCAGGTATGCATGTCTATGAGTATACACATGAAAACCAAAGGCTGATGTTACACATCTTTTCCTATTGCTCCTTACATCATTTTTTACTGAACCTGGAGCTTTCTGTTTCTGCTAAATCTACTGGCAGTCTCCACCTCCCCCACTCTGTGCCTGGCTTTTACATGAGTGCTAGAGATTCAAACTCAGGCTCTCAGGCTTGCATAGCAAGTACTTTACTCACCGAGCCATCTCCTAAGTCCAGGGTTTCTCTTCCATGTGAGCAATTTATTCAGATAATGACTCAAAGACTCCTTATATAGATTTCTAGAACTGGTTCATTATTTTCTCATCTGTGACACCCCACTGGGCAAATTAAATTATAGACTCAACAGCCTCCCCAAATTCTGATTCCATTTTCTAAGATTAGTGGAGACACCTTACTTTACTTTCCCTGACCACTATGCTCGGAAAATGTATCTGAACAAAACGATATAGGAACCTTGAGGCTCACTGCATTCACTCAGGGTCATAGCTCTAAACTGTAAATTTTCTTATGTTCTCAAAGAGGCCTACATGTATTTTATATGTTTTTCTAGTTGTTTCCCTTGAGAAGACAAATCACTGGGCATGAATGTCTTCTACCACTTGGTGTTCACTGAAAATTTGTTTTTGCCTGTGTCTTCATTTGCTTCTTTTGATAAATTACTTAAGTATAATAGCAAGTACAAAGCAAGCACCAGTATTTCTTTGTAGATACATATATTATGTGTGGGAAGATATTTGTATTTCAATATAAGGACAGTAGTCTCTAATGTTAGCAATTAGGTTGGTGTTTTTATCTTTCTTTCCCTATTTTCCCCTTTCTTATACTAAGACCTAATAGAGGCAGCAAAACAAAAGGCAAGTAAATGAAATAAATTTAAGATTAATTTTAAATTGAGACAAAATTAAGACCAAAACTCCTCTAATACTTAGTTACCTTTATAAGGTTCTTATTGTTCTGATTTTCAAACAAGGCCTTGCTTGTAGCCCAGGGTGGTCTGGAATGTGTTATAAATTTAAACTAGCCTAGAGCTTGTGGTTCTCCTTCAGCTTTTCTTCCTGCTGGGTTACAAGACTGTGACCATTTCTGCTTCTTCATTATCAAATTCTTGTATGGGGCGGAGGGAAGCAATTAACTAGATCAAACTTAGAAAAGCTATCATTGGAACTATCTGGAAATTCAGGAAATCCACTGAGTATCATTCCCAAGAAATGACTGGGTTTGAAGAATACTCGGGAGAACTAAGTTTAGAATTCTAAGAGGCACAGTTGAGAGTTAGTAGCTGCTTTGTGTCATCTGGAAATTATTTTAAACATGTCTATCATGACTTAGCAAATCAAAACTATTGGAAAAATGGAGATTATCATTCTTTCCTTAATCTGAGGTGAGTTGTTTTCATTTAAGAGAAAATTTAACAAGATGGGAGAGATGGCTTAAGAACACTAGCTGCTCTTCCAGAGGACCCAGATTGCATTCCTAGCACCCACAGGGCAGTTTACAGTTGTCTGTAACTCCAATCTCGGGATCCAGTTGCCTCTTTTAGCTTCTTTGGCACCAGGCACATAAGTGGTACACATGCATGCTGGCAAAACACCCATATAAATAAAAATAAAACATCAGATGTGTAAGATAATGGCCTATAGGGAAAAGGATTGTTTGGGCCCATAGATTTGGAGGGTCCAGTCCATGAATGATTAGACCCATGATGAGGCAGCACACCATAGCAAGAGCACTTGTGGAATACATCTGTTTATATCACGGGCAGGAAGCAGAATAGAGGGTTCCACTGTGCCCTTTGCAGACATGAAGACATGCCTCTAGTATCCTGACCACTTCTCGAGCGCTCTACCATCGTAGTGACTGAGGACCTTTGGGGATGTTCAACTAGATAATAGAGAAGATAGTAAATAATTCTAGATTTAAATAATTAATTTCCCAGAATCTTTAGGAAAATCTGTCATCTTTTATGAGCACTTTCATAAGGTTTTAATTAATATATTATACATCAAGAGTTTTAGTTTACTTCAAATATTTAAAAACTAACATATCTTTACATATTTTATGTTTAGATAGCATTACAATAAGACTAATGGATAAAGCATTCTTTAATAACAAACTTCTAATATTGACTAGATTTATCGTATTCTGTTTTTCCCAAATTTGTTGTTGTTGTTGTTTTCTTTGTTTGTTTTCAAGACATGGTTTCTCTGTGTAGTCCTGGCTGAACTCACTTAGTAGACCAAGCTGGCCTCAAACTCAGAAATTTTGCCTGCCTCTGTCTCCTGAGTGCTATGATTAAAGGTATGCATCTTTGCTCCTTCTCTCATTTTAGGAACAAGAGAGATGAAAAAAATGTGTCTTCGTACCATAAACCGGAGAAACGTTTTCGGAGAGAATTTGCTGTATAAAGCTGCTCTCCATAATGATGTTGCTCTAGTTCGCTGTTGCATAAACAAAGGTGGAAATGTCAACCAGCCAAGTTATGCTGGTAAGTGAGGGTTCCCACCCACAGTTGTCCAGTTGTCATTTGTAGTCTTTGGCTGAATTGTGACAAAGTGAGCCAAAGGCAGTATGCTCTCCAAATTGTCTAGCTCGCCATTATCTTCCAAGAAAGAGAATGAGATGAGTGCTGGAAGATTATTACATTTCTTATTAAAGATGTCAAGTGGGTTGTGTGCAGTGGCATTCTACAGAAGGAAGGGTGGTACCTAACCATGAATGGAGGGAAGATGAGATCAAAACTTGGAGAGACTGATGTTAACTAAATCTCAAGGGAAAAATCACCATAATGGCATGAATACAGAAGGACTAATGGCTAGACAAAGAGAGAGAATAAAGTAGAGGGTAGATAGACTGTGCAGAAAGAAAACAGTCCTTCCTTGTGGCTGACTATAGTACAGCCTTCCTTCTGGGATAATCTTCCATGCTATGTGTGTGGGTGCACTGAACAACACTGGGGCAATGATAAGCGTGATTATAAAGATACTTGTATGCTAGTGCACCGAACATAATGGGCCAGCCTTGGAGTGTTTTGGATTATTTATACTGTTCCTTATTTTTTTTATGGATTTTTCTATTTATTAAATAGTGCAAACTCTGGTTGTAAACGATGGAATGGTACAGCCCATGTGTGGGGCATGGGTGTAGGGGAAGAGGGGGACTGGGAGAGAGTGCCCACATCCTGCCAGAGTTCCTGTGCTCTGGGCAGGCGGACACAGGAGGACTGCCGGACGCTTTCCACTTGGGCCCAGGGTGGGCATCTAGCTGTGTGAAGCCACTGACCCCACTCAGCGGGGGTGGGGGGGTGGACAAGGGGCAGCCCCCGTACCAGGTTATCATTCTCCAGCATCCCACGCTGGATACAGCAGAGGAGATGAGAACAAAACAGGGTTCCCAGGGCGACACTAGGCCCCAGAGATACAGGAAGAGGGCAGAGGGAACGAGGTTCCCACACAGGCAAGAGTCCATAGTCCTGGCCTTGATGAACAGAGATAGTCTATGGTTTTGGAGCTTTATTGTAGAAAGGCAGGGGGAAAGAGAGAAGGTAAAAGAGAGAGACTGGCCATGGCCAAGAGGAGAGAACGGGGAAAAAGAGAGAGAGAGAAAGAGAAAAAGAAAGGGGAAAGCTTAGAGAGAGCTTAAGAGAGGACGAGGAGAGAGAGTAAGAGGGAGAGTAAGGAAAGTACAAGCTTAAGAGAATGAGGAGGGGCCAAGCAGCACCTCTTATAGTAGGCTGTGTTATCTTGCTGTTGCTAGGTAACTGGAGAAGAGTCTAGCCTGAAGGTCAGAAGCTTTGGACATTGACTACTAGTTACATGCCTCTCTTGTTGGGGCTATGGGGGTGGTAACTTTGACAGCAGCCAGGGTTCCAGGAGGCATGAGTGAACGCCTACTGTTCCATGTAGGTGGGAATTACCACCACTAGGTTTTACCGGGGTTCAAACCTCAACTCGACTGGAAACCAGCCTGTCTGTGCATAGCCCATTGTCCCCCACCCATGATCAAGAAGGTGCTCCACCAGTACTCAAAATAATAAGGCCTGGGCTTCCAATGTAGTGATAGTTTAACGAGATTTTTAAAATTTTTTTAAGATTTATTTATTGATTCAGTGTATGTATGCATGAGTGTGGGTACATATGCACATAAAATCATGCATGTGTACACTTGTAGCAGCAAAATATGTAGACATCTTAGGAAAAATTGTGTATGTCGGTTTTCTCTGACTGTGTGAGAGCCCAGGATTGAACTTGGGTCAACAAGTTTAGCAGCAAGCAGCTTTACCTGCTGAACTCTCTCTCTAGTCCTTAAATCTTAAGATTAATAACCAGGATTCTGTAAACCTTACTCATCTGCTTGCAAGAGCATTTACTCTCTTGATTTTAAGAGATTTATAGTTCTTTCTTCAGTACTTACTGTGTCTTGAGTTCAAGCATAGCTCTTGATGCAGTCAGGTTTGACTTTATGGATTTCCCCATTATGCCTTCATTTATTTTATTGTCTGTTTTCTTGTGCCAATGCCATCCTTGCTGGTTGTCCCTTCTGTGTCCTCAGCCAATTACCTCACTGTCTCAAGCACTTCTGTGACCTTCATGAATTACTTACTCTTATTTTATTTTCCAGGCTTTTTGAATTCTTACTAAATTTTCCTTTCTACTTTGCATCCTACCTCAGTTTTTATTCCTTGCTATCGTATTCTTCAGTCAGAGAGAGCAGTGTTTCCACTAGGGTAGTCAGCAAGTCATTTTTATCAGAAATTACCTACAATACTTGTTTTAAAATGCAACCTGTCTCTGTCTGTCTGCCTGTCTGCCTGCCTCACCGTGTGTGTGTGTGTGTGTGTGTGTGTGTGTGTGTGTATGTGTGTGTGTGTGTGTGTGTGTGTAGTTTAGCATGTTGACCCAATTATTTTTATGCCTATGAAACAAGAACTATTAGCAGGATACTATAGAAATCAGTTTAGGATACCTTACAGCTAACAATGGGATTTCCTACATTGTGTGTAAGAATGTAGATGTCATATGCAGTGTTTGATTATTGGTGCTTCTGGGTATGGCTGTCACAACAGCACAGGAAAGGTGCATGTCACTAACCCTAAAGAGACTAGAAGCCCCAGGGAGTTTAGAGATCAGGTGGGATGGGGGCAAGTGGGATGGGGACATCCTTGTGGAAACGAGTGTGGGGAGGAGGTATGGGATGTGGAACAGTTGGAGTGTGGAGGGGGTGATAAAATCTGGAGTGTAAAATTAATTAATTAATTAAAAACTGTATAAAAGTAGATCGGTTCTGTTGGGTCATTATTTTGATCTGGGTGGACACACTATTCCTGGCAACAAGGATGAAGGATTTGTTGGTATTAGTATATTCCTTGAAACCTGAATTACAGTTTTATACCCAGGCAAGGTACCTCTTAGGGTTTGCTTTTTAAAGTTAATTTAGTTTTTCTTTATTTTATTAATCATTTTATTCATTTACATTTCAAATGATAATCTCCTTCCCAGTCACCACAAAGTCACCCAAACCATTTCCCTCCCCCTCTCCCCCCTCTCCTCTCCCCTCACTCTATGAGGGTGCTCCTTCACCCACTCCTGCCTCACCCCTCTAGCATCTCCCGATGCTGGGGTATCAAGCCTCCTTCCCTTCTGGTTGATAACAGATAAGGCCATCCTCTGCTACATATGTACCTGGAGTCCTGACTCCCTCCCTGTATACTCTTTGGTTGGTGGTTTAGTCCCTGGGAGCTGGGTGGTTTGGTTAGTTGATATTGTTTTTCTTATGGGGTTGCAATCCCCTTCAGCTCCTTCAGTCCTTCCCCTAGCTCTTTCATTGGCATCTTGGGGTTCAATCTGATGGTTGGCTATGAGTATCTGCATCTGTATTGGTCAGATGCTGGTAGAACCTCTCAGGGAACCTCCTTATCAGGCTCCTGTCAGCAAGCACCTCCTCTGTACACGCCCAAGAGCTCTGGATTTATGAATGAAAGAAACACATAACACACACACACACACACACACACACACACACACACACACACACACCAGCTTATTTTTAATA
Source organism: Mus minutoides (assembly GCA_902729485.2). Lineage (NCBI taxonomy): Eukaryota > Metazoa > Chordata > Mammalia > Rodentia > Muridae > Mus > Mus minutoides. Next base: position 2,364,516 of record LR749636.1, read on the forward strand.
TGCCCCAAACTAGCTCAATGGCTGGGCCATTCCTGAACCTCCACATGCCTAACACACTCCCCTCTGATATGCCCAAGTTAATACTTACTAAATCTATATTTTATCTTTTTTGTCCATGGACCCTTCTTTGGATTTCTCTTTTTCCTTGCACCTGCATTTCTGCTGTCTCACCTTCCTGCACCTTCCCAGCATGGTCCATCTTATTCCTTTCCTTCTCTCTCCCTGCATTTTTTGTCCAGAGAATCCTAAAAGTCCCGTCTCTGTCTCTCTGCCCAGGCATTGGCCGCTGGCATCTTTATTTCCCAATCAGAGCCAACTGGGGGGGAGACTCCCTTTAGCCTATGTGCAGGACACTGCAAACAGGTTTTTGGGTAACATGATTAACATGAGAACATAAGCTGTTACATTTCCTCCCACCCTTTTTTTTTTTTTTTTTTTTTTTTTTTTTTTTTTTTTTTTTTTTTTTTTTTTTTTTTTTGGTTTTTTGAGACAGGGTTTCTCTGTGTAGCCCTGGCTGTCCTGGAACTCACTTTGTAGACCAGGCTGACCTCGAACTCAGAAATCCGCCTGCCTCTGCCTCCCGAGTGCTGGGATTAAAGGCGTGCACCACCACGCCTGGCCCTTTTTTTTTTTTCTAAACATAATTACGACAGTCATCTAAACTATGAGGTATGATATACACTAAAACTTTTAGTGTATATTATAAGTTCCTTGTGAGTCACACACATGCACCTGCCCAGGAGCTATCTCAGATCCTCAGATAAAAGACACACAACACACATTAGCTCATTTTTTCTTTTCCAAATGTGCATTTTTTAAATTATTATTCTTTAATCCTTTTTTACAGTCCAGTCTTTACCCCCTCCCAGACTGGCCTCCAACAGTTCTTCATCCTGTTAGTCCCACCCTACCAGACCTCCCCATTCCCTGGGCCCTCAAGTCTCTCAAGGGTTAGGTGCATCTTCTCTCACTGAGGCCAGACCAGGAAGTCCTCTGCTGCATATGTGTCAGGGACCACATATTAGTTAGTGTATGCTGCCTGGTTAGTGGCAGTGTCTGAGAGATCTTGGGGATCCAAGTTAGTTGAAACTGCTGGCCTTCCTATGGGGTCACTCTCCTCCTCAGCTTCTTCCAGCCTTTCCCTAATTTAACCACATGGTTCTCTGGCTTTTGTCCATTGGTTGGGTATAAGTATCTGCATCTGACTCTTTCAACTGATTGTTGGACCTCTTGGAGGGCAGGCATGTTAGGCTCCTGTCTGTAAGCACACCATTCATAGCATCAGTAATAGTGTCAGGCCATGGAGCCTCCCCTTGAACTGGATCTCTATTTGGGCCAGTCACTCAGTCTCCATTTTTGTCTCTGAAGTTCTTTTAGACAGGAACAATTCTGGGTCAGAGTTTTTGACTGTGGGATGACAACCCCATCCATCCACTTGATGCCCTGTCTTCCTGCTCAAGATGGATTCTACAAGTTTCCTCTCCCCACTGATGGGCATTTCATCCAAGGTCCCTCCCTTTGAGTCCTGAGAGTCTCTCACCTCCCAAGTCATTGGTACATTCTAGAAGGTCCCTCCCCCCTTTCCTACCTTCCTAGGTTGCCTGTCTCCATTCTTTCTGCTGACCCTCAGAGCTTCACTCCTATTTCCCCCTGCCCCCAAATACCTGATCATATTCCCTTTTTCCCCTCCCTGTCTCTTCTCCCACCTAAGTCCCTCTCTTCTTCTGTGCCCTCTCCCAACCCCATGATTGCTTACTTCTTCCTCACAGTGGAATTAAGGCATCCTCACTTGGACCATTTGGCTTGTTAATCTTCTTGAGTTCGGTGGTGTGTATTCTGGATATTCTGTACTTTTTTGGCTAACATCCACTTAGTAGTGAGTACATATCATACATGTCCTTTTAGATCTGCATTACTTCACTCAGGATGATATTTTCTAGTTCCATCCATTTTCCTGCAAAATTCATGATGTCCTCATTTTTAATAGCTGAATAGTATTTCATTTTGTAAGTGAACTACATTTTCTGTATTCATTCTTCTGTTGTGGGACACCTGGGTTCCAGCTCCTGGCTATCACAAATAAGGTTGCTATGAACATATTGGAACATGTGCCCCTGTGGGACAGAGACGACCAGCAGAGACGGTGGGAATAAATGGCATGGGACGCCAAGGTGGTTTCAGAGCAGCCTGCCTTCGCAGCTTCTGCTTTATTCTGCTTCTCTCTCTCTCTCTCTCTCTCTCTCTCTCTCTCTCTCTTTCTCTTTCTCTTTCTCTTTCTCTCAGGTTTCACACAGCTGCAGCTGTTCACTCACTCACTCTGGTCTCTCCTACACTGCTCTCTAACGCTGGTGCTGCTCTCCTCATCTGCTGCTCTCTGGCCTAACGCTGCTGGCTCCTCATCTGGTCTTTCTCTGCTACGCTGGTCTCTCATCTGGTCTCTCTCTGCTATGCTGGTCTCTCATCTCTGGCCTCTCTGGTCTAACTCATCTGGGGCTGCCCTCAATTTATACTTCCATTCTCATGCTACCTCACACCACCCAATCATAAACACACACATCCAAGGCAGCATGCAGGATTGGCTGATAGAATGGTATATGAGATGTTGCGCTAATCTCTCCAACAAGTTACACGCGCTGCTTTTATTGTGCATGACTGAGACTGGGATTAACAAGCGAGGTCACGGGGCTTGGCATAGAGCCAGGCGCCATCTTTGGCCCATGTGGCCATGCCTGCTCCCCACATGGTGGGTCATCTTTTGGGTATATGCCCAAGAGTGGTATAGCTGGGTCTTCAGGTAGATCTATTTCCAATTTCCTGAGGAACCTCCAGATTGATTTCCAGAGTGATTGTATCAACTTGCAATCCCACCAACAATGGAAGAGTGTTCTTTCTCCACATCCTTCCCAACATCTGCTGTCACCTGAGTTTTTGATCTTAGCCATTTTGATTGGTGTAAGGTGGAATCCCAGGGTCATTTTGATTTGCATTCCCCTAAAGACTAAGGACTTTGAACATTTCTTTAAGTCCTTCTCAGCCATTCAAGATTCCTCTGTTGTGAATTGTCTGTTTAGTTCTAAACCCCAGTTTTTGATTGGGCTGTTTGGTCCTTTGAAAGTTAACATTTGCTAATTTTTAAACGGCTCATTGATTTTGTGGCTGAGTGTGGGGAGCAGGCGTGGCCGCATGGGCAAAGATGGCGCCCTGGCTCTGTGCTAAAGCCCCATAACCTTGCTTGTTTACCTCAGTCTCAATCATGCACACATGTACCTCATTCGAGAGGTTAGTGCAACATCTCTCGAGACCATTCTATCAGCCAATCCTGCACGCTGCTTTGGATGTGTGTGTCTATGATTGGGTAGTGTGAGGTGACGTGAGTGAATGGAAGAGGATAAGTGTGAACAGTCCCAGAGATTGATAGATAGGATGAGATGATTTGAGAGAGAGATATAAGATATGACTAACTAGAGATGATGATTATTGGAGAGGCTGAAGCTGCGACAGCTGAGCTCTTCTAATGCTTCTGTGTCTACCATGCCCTTGCCTTCATTCCTAGCTCAACACCTCTAACTTTGCCCTCAGGTTAGTTGCTCAGTTACCTTTACTCCTAACTCAACATCTCTCAATCCAGTCCATCAATTTTGTCAATTATTCTACCATCTATCCTAATTGAAAGATTCTACAGTTCTGTACCTGTATAATGTTTTGATTTTAACTTTCATTACCATCTGAAAACTATCTTTTAAATTTGCATCATCTTCCTCAATGTTAAACAAGTTGATTATGAGACTATAACTTGTCTTCAAGCTTGTCAGAGATCAAAGAACAAATTAAATATTACCTGATTATATAGGAAGCACAAAAACAAAGCTTCCAAAATTATACAATTTAGAGAGACAGCTGGCTGCCAGACAGTCCCTTAATTTCATATAATGTTAGAGCATCTGTCTTCAGCCTTCTGGCCTATAACCATCTGGCAAACCTTATGTGAAGCAGAAAATATGAAGGACTAGCGTACTTTGTTTTGGCAGAGCTAAGCTGTTGACTATCCTGCATGTGTGTCCTTTCCTGGACAATATTCTTTGTCTGCAGATGAATTAGGGCAATTTCTGCCCTGTGGCTATGTTACGCAGAAATGTCTCGCAGTCAAGTGATCTTTAATAATGAAATAACATTAAATATCATATTCTCTGGATTTATGATGTTTTTGAGACTATCTATGTAAGGTATATCTGAGCTGTTAAACCTAACTACTCTTAGCTATTTCTATTTAAATAATAAAAAGCACTTTAGGGCTGGTGAGATGGCTCAGCGGGTAAGAGCACCCGACTGCTCTTCCGAAGGTGATAAGTTCAAGTCCCAGCATCCACATGGTGGCTCACAACCATCTGTAACGAGATCTGGCGCCCTCTTCTGGAGTGTCTGAAGACAGCTACAGTGTATTTACATATAATAAATAAAATAAATCTTTAAAAAAAAAAGCACTTTATTATAATTAGATCAGAATCTAATATAATCATAAGTTTACTATCTGGCCCTTAACTTGTGTTACTTAATCATTCTAAACAGTTTGTAATAACAGCTATAGAAGGACTGGGTCAAAAAAAAAAAGAACAAGAAGAAGGAGGAGGAGGACTGGGTCAAAGCCTTGTATTTTTAAATGAGTTCCATAGGCACAGTGCCTATTTAAGAGTAACAATTTTAATTTCAAATTTTGTATCAATATGCAAAGAATTTATACCAATGAAAACCTTAAATCTATTTTAATATATAAATTCTGTACAAATGTAAGAAATTATAACTTTAATTTTGCAATCAATCATAAAGATTTTTATCAATGAAAAATTATGGTTATCCCATATATTTCTTCCCTGTTCAAAATTATGACCATTTCCAAGTTATCCCTTAAAATGACAACCTAGCTATAGCTTATAAAATAACTATAACCAGATACCCAAACCCAAGGGGTCGAGATGAAAACTCTTCACAACTTCTTCCTGCTGAATAGGGGCTACAAAAAATTCTTTAAAGGGGTAGGGTCCTTAAGAAAGCTAGCCTTAGCATCTGTTATCCAGTCTCTGTAGTCTTAGAAGTCTCAGGGCTTGACTGAAGTTTTGACTGGATCTGTCTGAAAGGTTGGATGAACTGAGTCCATCAGTAATCAGCAGCAGTTCCTGAAGCTGCTCTGGAAGCAAGTCTCTGAACAGCATCAGGAAGCAGGGGGCTGGAACAGCAGGTCAGTTCAGCATCCCAGCAGATCAATCTTGTCAGAGCTGTACATTCTGCAATATATGAATCTCACAACCAAAATTTTAGTTGTGCAAGATGCATAGATCAGTTAAGGATGAACTTTTTTGCTTCTTGTTTGAGCAGGTGAAAGACAACTATCTTTTCTTTTTTTCAACTTTTATTAGATATTTTCTTCATTTACATTTCAAGTGTTATCCAGAAAGTTCCCTGTATCCTCCCCCCTCCCGGCCCTGCTCCCCTACCCACCCGCTCCCACCCCTTGGCCCCGGTGTTCCCCTGTATTGGGGCATATAAAGTCTGCATAACCAAGGGGCCTCTCTTCCCACTGATGGCCAATTAGGCCACCCTCTTCTATATATGCAGCTAGAGACATGAGCTCAGGGGTACTAGTTAGTTCATGTTATTCTTCCACCTATAGGGTTGAAGACCCCTTCAGCTCCTTGGGTACTTTCTCTAGCTCCTTCTTCCTNCTATGTCCAATTTTCTGAGGAACCGCCAGACTGATTTCCAGAGTGGTTGAACCAGCTTGCATTCCCACCAACAATGGAGGAGTGTTCCCCTTTCTCCACATCCACGCCAGCAACTGTTGTCATCTGAATTTTTGATCTTAGCCATTCTTACTGGTGTGAGGTGGAATCTCAGGGTTGTTTTGATCTGCATTTCCCTGATATTAAGGATGTTGAGCATTTTTTCAAGTGCTTCTCAGCCATTTGGTATTCCTCAGTTGAGAATTCTTTGTTTAACTCTGTGCCCCACTTTTTAATGGGGATATTTGATTTTCTGGTGTCCACCTTCTTGAGTTCTTTATATATATTGGAAATCAGTCCCCTATCTGAGACAACTATCTTTTTTAATGACTTAATTTGATCAATAACCAATTGTTAGGAATCTTTATGTGTGCCGTATGATGGATGGCACGAAAAGTCTTAAGGATTCCATAATCAACAAGATGTATTTTCTAATTTTAACTGAAATTTTGGCTAGGGACATTTTTATGTCTGAGCCAGTTACTAGGCTGTTTTCATGTTTAGGAAACAGCAGATCAAGTTACCTGTCCTGTTTGATTTTCTCAAATTTTTCTTTTCTGTAGTCAAGATCTTCAGGAGGAGGTCTGCCCCTGTCATATCTGATCCATATCACTCTGGAAGGGGTCCAAAGCCTTTTTGTCTTTCCTATAAACACACAGAGCCTCTTTCCCAAAATGCTGTGTCCTTGGTCCAGCAACCCAAAATCATCAGAGGTACATATTGATTCAATTTAGTAGCTTGACCTCTCTACCAGATGATATTTAATATCATAATCACAAAACATAAAACCACACACATAATTAAGACAATTCTAAGCAATTAAAGCAACCTAAACAAATATTATGATCTGTTGAGATAATCCACTATTTCTTGCCTCGACCTACATGAGATCAAGGCTTAAGTTATTTATTCATCTGTATACTTAAATTCTTTCTTCTATGGATTAATATATCTGTGGGCATATATGTCCCGTTTCTCTTTATACAACTGAGATTAATGTAAGTTTCTACTATCAGTCTAAGTTTTTGCTACGTATCCCCTGCTCTTGACCTACAATTTAAGATCAAAAGCCTCAATTTATTCAGCTATGTATACTTAAATTCTCTCTTCTGTGGAGATTAATATCTCTGTGGGCATATATGTCCCCTTCTTCTTTATATAACTTGAATTAGTACCCTTTCCTATGTATTTAACTTTAATTAAATTCCCTTGTATAGTTCTGTATGAGCCTATTTTAGGCTAGTAATTTGTCACACTAGGTCAAGTAATCTCAAAATTCCCATGTAGATCATGTTCAAAGAATCCAGCTGCTTGCCCTGGCATAGACCTTTTCAAATTTTAAAGCATTTCTCTTATTTATTCTATTGAGATTAATAAATCTAGGGATATATCCCTTTTCTCTTTATATAACTTGAATTAGCATCCTTTTCTATGTGCTTAACTTCAATTAACTCCCCTTCTAATACTTAAAAGCACTTAGGCAATTACCATTATATTCCCTTCTATCCTTAAAAATAATTAAATCAAATTTCATTCATCTCTGTCCTTTGATTATCTGCTTGTTGGAGGTGAGCAGTCTCTCTTGTCTGCCTCTGTCTCTCTTTGAAGCAGCACAGCAGGGGTTTCTAGCACCTCTTGAGTTCAAACTCTTTGTTCTAGTTCTGAACCACATGGCTCTTGCAAAACCCACAGCTTGCTAAACTCACATCACAGCACATGTTTTCCATCCAAAAATCTCTAATTAATTTTTAAAAGTGAGCTCTTACCCCAGGTTGAAACGCCACCTGTAATAGTTGATATTTAAAACTGGTTACAGATGGGTGGATGTGCCTCCTCTGCACCCACCCAAGAGCTCTGGATTCATGAATGAAAGAAACACACTTGTCACACACACACACACACACACACACACACACACACACACACACCAGCTTATTTTTAATATGCCCTAAGCTAGCTCAGTGGCTGGGCCACTCCTGAAGCTTCCCGTGGCTAACACACTCTCCTCTGATATTCCTGAGTTAATACTTAATAAATCTATATTTTATCTTTGTTGTCCATGGACCCTTCTTGGGGTTGCTTTCTCCTTCTACCTACATTTTGGCTGTCTCACCCTCCTGCACCTTCCCTGTGTGGTCTATCCTATGTCCTTTCTTCTCTTTCCCTACATTTCTTACTCAGGAATCCTAAAAGTCCCACTTCTGGGCATATACCCAAAAGATACTCCATCATCCCACAAGGACAATTGCTCAACTATGTTCATTGCAAATATTAATGTTATTACTGAAATAGGAGATATCTCTTCAGTCCAGGAGATTGAGGCCAGAAAATTCAACAAAAATCAAATTTCCAGCCTAAAATGTCAGTGCTAGATTGAGACCTAAAGTGTAAGTTAAATATGATTTTAACATGAATTTTTGGATTTTGTTAAATCTATTAGAGGACTTAGTAGAATTTGATAATTATCAACAGTATATTATTACCTTTGACTAACAAAGAAGACGATATTTATATAAAGATATGTTATGTGGCTTGTTAGTTGAATTACTATAAATATAGATAGTTATTTTATAAATAAGAAGGAAAACATGTCTTTTAAATCACATGTATGTGGTCTGTTGGATGAGATACTTTAATGGTTATACATTGGATTAGAAATAAAGCCTTTTCACTTTTCTCAGCAAAAAGTATCCTATAACCAATATTCTCTGTTAGTTGATAACTGACCTGCAAGGATTGATTTTTATTTTGGGAAATTAAGAATGCTTTAAAATATTTACCATCTTGGGAAATATTTGCTTTCTTGAGTTGGAAGGGTGACTTAATAGTTAAGAGTAAATAGTGCTCTTACAGAGGACCCAAGTTCAATTCCAGGCACCCATGTCAGGTAGCTCATAACCACCTGTAACTTAAGGTCCAGGTATATTTAGTGCTTTTGATTTCCATGGGTATTGTATTCACGTGTACCTACCCACAGAGAGACATGTATACACACATGATTAAAAATAAAAGTAAATATTTTACAATAAAATATTTGTCTCCTTTTTAAATTTTGCCATAGCAGGGTTGAGGGTTAAGAATTTGATTTTATTCTTTCTTTTTTTTTTCTTTTGTTCCCCTCCCTCCCTCTCCCTCCCTCTCTCAACTTCCCTCCCTCCCCTTTCTCTCAAGACAAGGCTTCTTGTAGCTCAATTTGGCCTCAAGATCATTATGTATCAGAGGATGACTTTGAAACTTTATATTCTTTTGTTCTTCCCTCCCATATTCAGAGATTGCAGGCATCCACAACCATGTCTGGCCTTTTGTAGTGTCAGAGCTTGAATCCAGGTCATTGTGCGTGCCAAACACACAATATAAATTCAGCTACCTTACCAACCATCCTTGAATCCACTAAATAATATAAAATACTCTTATAGAGGTGTTATATGACTTTATGCTAGACTATTAAACTATTTAAAATTAGAGTGTTTTAAAATACATATTAGTTTTAATTGCATATGTGTATGTGTGTATATGTCTGTGCAAAGGGTATGTGCATTTAAGTGTTAAGTGCCCATAAAAACCAGATGAGGGCATTGGACTCCTAAGAGTTAGAGTTATAGGTAGTTATGAGCTTCCCAGTGTCCAAGTCTTCTGCAAGAATAGTATGTGCTCTTGATCACTGAGTTAACTCTATGGCTCCTAGAATTGTTTTGCTTTCTTAAAAGCGAAGGCTTGAAATATTATTACAAAATGTCTTTCTTGTATAATAGGATGGACAGCACTTCATGAAGCTAGTGTAAGAGGATACTATCAAACAGTAAGTGAACTATTAAAGGGTGGAGCAGATGTGAATGTCAAAGGAAAGCACCAGATTACTCCCCTGCATGATGCGGTGATAAACAGGCATTACAAGGTACTACTGCTTTTGTTTATAGAGTATACACAGTACTTGTAAATGTAGACAACCCCTGTTACCACACAATAGGAAAGCAAGTTTCAGTTTCAGTTCATTTACTAATGAATACTCTGAATTTGCATTAAAATTTACCTTGTGATACTTATCATTATGATCAATATGGTGAAAGCCATTTTGTACTTTTTTGGTGATATATTTTACTTGTTGGTTTGAAATTCAGTCTTGTTATTATTGTTCAGACTGGCCTTGAACTCAAAGGATCTTCCTACCTCAGCCTACTGAATAGCTTAGATTAGAGAAACACGCCATTTTAACATATTATTTATATATAACCATACAGAACATTTTTTGTTATGTAGTATGTTTTCACTGTGTATTCCTTTAAAACTCTTTTCAAACAATGATTCAAAGGTTTTCAAAGATTTTTTTTCTATAAAGTGTCATACAATGATGTTCAGTTTACTAGAAAGCCAATATAGCTTCGTGGACTCTAGTGGAACATTCAAAATCATCACAGGCCAGGAGAATCCTAGAGATAATCATAGTCACCTGTGTAGTTATACCACTGTTTAAAGCCAAATACCAAAAAATTCATTCAAGTCAGTGAAAATATTAAGCAAGATGATGACTCCAGTATTCATGGTTTATCTCAGAAACTCCAGGCACTATATTAGAAGATTAAGATGTTGCTGAAGATGTCTGTTTCTCCTCCTCCTTCTCTTCCTCCTTTTCTTCCTCCTCCTCCTCTTTCTAGTGTTATACACCCCCACTCTCTGAAGCTACCTGTTTATTTTAGGTATGAAAAGTTATTTCACGGTTAAAAACTTCCAGGATAAGAAAGGGGTTTAGTCAGCTGACTGTGGCACAATCTTTTCTTTGTATTTTTTAGAACAAATACCAGAGAGAGGTGGAAGAGGCTTACAGGAGTCAGGCATATTTATTCATCGTACTTAAGGAGAATTTAGAGTTTTGCTTATTTTGATAATATATACCATTTGTAGAAAACTGGGGAAAGAGAATTCCACATGGAATATATTTTAATGGTGACACTATGACAGTCCCTGTCCTTCACCTTTTTTTCAAAGATGGCTGCCAATCTCCTTTCTCCCAACCAGCCCTTCACAACTGTTTATCTGATTACTATTATTTAGTTCTAACTTTTTCCAAATATCAGACAGTATATTTTCTTTTGTTCCCCTTTTAAAACATAACATAATGCTTTTTAACATTCATACATGTTGTATTTTGTTAAGTAATTGATATCTCTTTATTCCTGAGTAATATTCCGCTCCAAGGTCACCTGAATTGTGGGCTTGGCTTTTATGAGTAAAACTGCCATCAGTGTTCCAAAGTAGAATGTCAGATGGTGAAAATCCATAGGTAAGTTTTAAGATCAGTCCCACAAATTCTCAAAATATTCCCTCAAAAGATTCCCAATTTCCATCCAAAGATTACCATTATTAGTCATTATTTTTAATGACTTGCTTCTAGCACACACATACATGGCAGCAATAGCAGTATGTGGTTTCTATGATTATGTTAAAAGATACTGGAGCTTTCTTAGGACTCTCTCTTGACTCACTGACTAGAAAAGGCTAACTCTTCTCTTCTATAGACACTCAAGCAGCTGTTGGGAGCAGCCCACGGGGCAGTGATTATTGTGCCTACCTATAAACAGGTTACCCACACATTTTAGAAAAATATCCTCCAGTCCCAGTCAAGGTTTATATGACTATGTATTCAACTAACAACCCGACTACCCAGGCCATTCTCAAATTCCTGATTCAGATACTCTGAGATTGTAAATTTACATTGTTATCCTAAGCCACTGAATTTTGAGGTGATTTTTTTTTTTTGTAGCAGCAGTTATTGAACAGACAATCTAAATGTATGTTTAAAATAGTAAGAAAATTCAGGGAAAGTTTTCTTAATTTGCCACCATTTAAAGTTTCTATCTGGAGTTTTTAATCTGATTGTATGAAGAATCAGATATAAATTCTTTGGCTTCTTCCTGTGACTGGCTTATATGTAAACTTCAAACTGCTGTTGCTTTGTCTTTGTTGCTATCATTAACTCCCTATTTGTGGTGGTTTGAATATGCTTGTGGCATATTCATATTATGGGAAGTGGCACTATTAGGATGTGGCCATATTGGAGAAGGAATAGTCGGAATAGTCTTGTTAGAAGAAGTGTGGTACTGTAGGAGTGGGGTTTGAGACCCTCTTCCTAGTTTCCTGGGAGACAGTCCTTTCCTGGCTGCAATTGGATCAATATGTAGAATTCTCAGTTCCTTCCACATCACGTCTGCCTGCATACTGGCCATGCTTCCTGCCATAATGATAACGGACTGAACCTCTGAAAGTGTAAGCCAGCCCCAATTAAATATCCTTTATAAAAGCTGCCTTGGTCATGGTGCCTCTTTACAGCAATGGAAATCGCAAGATGCCATTGTAAAGTAGTTTTAAGAAAGACTCGTCACATTGCTGATTCTTAGTAATTTTTAAAGGATTTGTTTTTCTCCTACACGTTACCTCTTTTTTTTTTTACTGTAATGACCCACAAGAGATATTTGTTGGCACCCATGCTGATTAAGCTAATTAAAAGGTTTAAGTTCTATTTATTTAAGAGCAAACTTGTGTCTCTAAGGAGTTTCTTGGTGTCCATGCTCAGGGGCATGCAGAGTTTTTAAAGAAGAACCCACAAAGACCATTATTTGTATCAAACTTAGATGAGGGTCAGAGTAACCTTGAAATATTCATTCCTGGCAGAGCATTGCAGTTATTTTAGACATAACGTGCCTATTATTTTTGGTGAATACATCTGGACCATGGTCAAGACCATATAAAGCTCAGATGTGTTGCCAAGGTAAATGGGTCTGTTGAGGGTAGTGGGCTGAGAACTGTCTAAGAGCACAAAATAGAGTCAGAACAGCCCACTTGAAATAAAGTCTTCAGATGATTACAGTAGTAGTAATGAGTAAATGTTAACAGAAGCTTGGGGTTGGTGAAAGTGTCTAGTGCCAGGAACATGACTGGACTGTGGCAGTCTCTGTCTCCTGGGACTGTCAGCGGTGCTGTTGCTGCCATCATCTTTGTCACTTAGAACATTGATGCGAGTCTCAGCACACCATTATTTCAGATCTACTGAAACCATGTCTTTGTGTAGGCGGAGCAGACTGTTACTGTTGACCCTTTTTCTTTGTAAATTAACTTCCAGGACTTAGTTTTACTTTTATTTTAATTGAATTCGTTTTTTAATAACTACAGGTACCATGCACCCTTCTGCCTCACAGCTAAAGATAAAAATATGAAACATAAAATATTAGCTATAGGTCATATACCTCAAATCACCATCTAAGCTAACTTCTTTTTTTTTTAAGATTTATTTATTTATTTTATGTAAGTACATTGTAGCTGTCCATTTTGGATGGTTGTGAGCCACCATGTGGTTGCTGGGATTTGAACTCAGGACCTTCGGAGGAGCAATCAGTGTTCTTAACCGCTAAGCCATTTCACCAGCCCCTAAGCTAACTTCTAGTTTAAAGAATCATAGAAAAATAAATAGTTGTTTTCAGAAACATTAAGATGTTAAGTGCATCACTTTAAGATGGACTTATCAGGACATCTGTAAGAAAAAAAATAGTGTAATCATTACAAAAAGTGAGTACTTAAAAAGAGGTATGTGATGCCGGGCGTGGTGGCGCACGCCTTTAATCCCAGCACTCGGGAGGCAGAGGCAGGCGGATTTCTGAGTTCGAGGCCAGCCTGGTCTACAAAGTGAGTTTCAGGACAGCCAGGGCTGTACAGAGAAACCCTGTCTTGAAAAACAAAACAAAACAAAAACAAACAAACAAACAAAAAAAAGAGGTATGTGAGCCACTATTGGAACATGTGTTTTGTGACAGTTTGGAACACATGAATATGCACTAAATACTGGACGAATGATACTAGTTATATATGGTTGGTTACTTTCTAATCTGTGTAACACTATAATCATGGTCATGTGAGAGTTCTTAGAAGAGCACCCTTAAATACTTAGAGGTGGAATGTCACTGTGTTTACAACCACTTATTTTAAAAGCTACTCATTTCTGGCTGTACTTATACTTACATGCCTACCTATATTTATACAGACACATGTGGGGTGTGTATGTATGTATATATGCGTGTGTGTGAATGAAGTAGGATAAATGTCCATTTTTATCCAAAAAAAAGGATATATAAGTGTCCATTTTAATCTTGTTTGTTTTTGACACAGTGTGTCTTTTTACATAGCCCTGATTGTCCTGGAACTCATTATATAGACCAGGGTAGCCTCAAACTCACAGATCCACCTGCCTCTACCTCCTGAATGCTGGGATTAAAGGTGTGTGCCAATATGCCAGGCTTTCAATGCATTCTTTTTTCAGTGTTTTGCAAGATTGAAAGTTTTTGAAGTAAAATATCAGGTAAAATTATCTGTGAAGAAAGGACTAATAGGATTCATTTTAAAAATCTATTCATTGACATATAATTGGTATGTGCTAAAATTGATTCATAAGATGTATACAATTAACTGAATTTGGTCTAGTCGAAAATTTGGTAATTATCACTGTGTTATCTTTTTCAATATGTTTTTTAATAAAAAAGAAAAACCTTTATTTTTTTAGCTGGCATTCCTTTTTGACCTCCAATTCTGGGGAATCATTATTGCTGTTTGTCTCATGATGAGACCAAAGTTGTAGGCTTTGGGGAGGAAGACAAAGAAAAAGTAGCATTCCCTTACAACAAACATGTCACTGCTTCGCCCATCTTCTCTTTCCTTTCTTCTCTTTTATCCCCCTTTCCTGTTTCTTTTTAGTTCTTTGTAAGAATAAGATTTTTTATTTAAACAAATTATGACTCAGTACCAGTTACTAATTACACTTATTGGGCAGAGATTTTATAGATGACCCCAGTATTGTTGAACTGAATGTTTGGTGGTGTTTAAAGTTATGCGCTAGCCCTCATTTATAATAATATACCCTTTTTTTGGATTCTTTATATTAACAATATTTTGCTAGGTGGCAGAACTACTTCTTATGAGTGGAGCTGATCCATTATTTAGAAGTGACCATGGGACATGTGCTTTAGATGAGGCCAAAGATTCATTTATGGAGAATCTTCTTATGAAATATATTCCTCAACAAAAAAAATGTCACCTATCAGGTAAGAGTGAAGTCTCTGTTACAGTTGGTCATGTTGATAGAATTGTAGAACTTGAACTTAGAATTGTGGGGACTGAATTCATTTCTCCTACAACTTTTGAAAAAGTATATTCAATGATGTCTTTGTTCCACTCTTTTATTAAAGCTCACTGTTTGTTTGCAATTGTACATAAGAAAAGGACCCTAAAATAAAAAGAAAGATCCTGCTTTTCCTCCAGCATTGTAAATAGTTAAGAATCCTTCTGTAGGCCAGGTGTAGTGGCCTTTAATCCCAACACTTAGGAGGCAGAGACAAGATCTGCTTAGATCTCTGAGTTTGAGACCTGTGTGTGGTCTATGTAGTGAGTTCTAGGACAGCCAGGGTTAGAGAGAGACCCTGCCTCAAAAAATAAATAATAAATATTTAAATAAATAGAATAGGGGCTGGTGAGATGGCTCAGTGGTTAAGAGCGCCGACTGCTCTTCCGAAGGTCCAGAGTTCAAATCCCAGCAACCACATGGTGGCTCACAACCATCCGTAACGAGATCTGATGCCCTCTTCTGGAGTGTCTGAGGACAGCTACAGTGTACTTACATATGATAAATAAATAAATATTTTAAATAAATAAATAAATAGAATAGAAAAATGTGAAACTGTTTACAAATTGCTGCTTTCTTCCCAATAGATTTTTAGTTCAAAAAATCTATTAGCCACTTTTAGTGAATGTGGATGGTAATACACACACACACACACATACACACACACACACACACATTCATTCCATTATCGGAGGCTTTTCTTTTCTTTTTTTTTTTTTTTTTGGTTTTTCGAGACAGGGTTTCTCTGTATAACCCTGGCTGTCCTGGAACTCACTTTGTAGACCAGGCTGGCCTTGAACTCAGAAATCTGCCTGCCTCTGCCTCCCGAGTGCTGGGGTTAAAGGCATGCGCCACCACGCCCGGCTTTTCTTATGGACATAGTTTGATTTTCTATCATATTATCAAGTTGGATTACAAAATAATTTGATCTGTGATTATCAATAAATTATTATATAAAATACTTTAAATACATGGCATTTTTGTTGTTTCTGTTTGGTTTATATTCTCCCCCCCCCCCCCTTCATGACAGGGCTCCTCTGTGTATTCCCAGCTGTCCTAGAACTTGCTCTATAGACCAGGCTTGGCTTGAATTCAGATTGGCCTGCCTCTGCCTCCTGAGTTCTGGGATTAAAGCCCTGTACCACCACCTCCTGGCTCATGACATAGTTTTATACTCTTCTTAATGTATCCATTAGATTTTTTTTTGTAACATTATAACATTCCTTGACTCAAAGGAGTTGATTTTCTATTCTTTTCATAATCTTATGCAATAACTTTTACTGTGTTTTCTTTGTGTATAATACATAAATGAAATGAGTCACTAGGTTCACCCACACTCAAGGAGAGAAGATTTTGTTTCTATATTTATTTTGGAATATTTGCGTTCATTCTAGTACTGCTTACATTTTCTACTAAGCCTTTCTCCATAGCACACAATGTGCTGGCAGAAGAGGTTCTTTATGTATTGTTTTATTTATGTCATCCTTATATAGAATCTAAACTCCATGAAGGAGAGAATCTTTATGTCCTCATGAATATAGAATTGGTTCTGTACATAGCGTTCATTTGGCAAATACTTTTTGAATAGTGTGCCTGAAACAAAAACTATGTTTCCACTCAGGAGATGTATGTGAGCACCCAGTTTTCTCAGTCAGCACCCCCATTTCTATATGTTTTATTACATTTATTTATTTGTTTATTGTATGTGTTCATGGTCACATGTACCATAGCATGTGTGTGTGGAGGTAACACAACCTATGGGAATTGACTCTCTCCATTTATCATACATGTCCTAGGCACTGAACTGAACTTCTTGCTTCATAGCAAGTACCTTTACCCAGAGTTCCCTCTGTGGTTCTTAACCTACAATTTTAATTTAAAAATTTTCCAAGAGATAATTCTTTCAGAAGCTTTGAGTATTATTACCTTTAATAACTAAAGCTTATCTTTTCATAATTTCTCTTTGTACACAGGAAAATTAATCTGAGAATCCTTCTAATACAGTTCTTTTCCCTATAATCTGAAGGAACCTTAAACTGGCAGTGGAAATCTAATCTCTGCTAAAGCTCTGCCTCTCTCTGGAGAAAAGAAAGGCAACTATGCCTGTTATATCAGTTCTATGATAGAATAAGGGTTCTTCTGTAAGAATTCTTTTGTGGTCAATTATTTTAAGGCTAAAAATGGAGGGGTTTTTGCCAGAATAGCACAATAATAAAAAGAAATGCTGAGAATCCAGGCTTTCGAGATTAGACGTAAAAGCAGTTTCAGTCATCCAGGTGGCAGGGATCTGTAGCCTCACTTCAGAGTGCTGCCCATCAGACACGCGTTAGAGAGCTAAACACTGCCTACCACCGTCACTCCTTGAAAGAGTCTGCTTTCTGCAGAAACTACTCCCTTCATTCCTCTCTTCCTCCTTCTCTCCCTTTTTTTTCTTTTTTCCCTCCCACTCTTTCGTTTATTCTTTCACTCATGGCTTACTATATATTATGTACCAGTTGCATGCATAACACCTAATAATACAAAATGAATTTAAAATAAATGAGTAACAGACAATTATAGTGAAGAATGTAATAAGGAAATGATTAGATCCCATGAGACTAAATTAAAAAGGCAGTACCCAGTCTTCTTCAAAACACGATATACAAACATCATGGCTAGTGATTGTTATCAGAAGCCTCTTGAACTCTGCTAGGGAAGCTCTCCTCTTGATATAAGCTGTTTTCCATAATATTGAAAGTATACTTCCTTCCCAACTTTATCATTTTTAATATAAGGCAGTTTTGTGATTAATGTTGAGTGTATATAAGGGGCTAAATATAGAATTCTGATTCTTGGTCATGAGACTGATTCTTCTTTATAAATATATTTTATTATTTTTCCATTATATTGTATGTAACCTTTTATTTTATGAGTTTTTTTCTTTTTTAAATTATTATCATTCTTTAATATTTTTCTACAGTGCAGTCATTGTCCCCCTCCTAGTCCATCCTCCAAGAGTTCCTTATCCAATTCCTTCTCCCCCATCTCCAAGAAGATGTCCCCACCAGAATTTTATGTCTACAATTTTAATTTAAATTTTTTTCCATTTTAAAAAATGGATCAAAGGGCTGGGCGGTGGTGGTGTACACCTTTAGTCACAGCACTTGGGAGACAGAGGCAGGCAGATTTCTTTGTTCCAGGCCAACCTTGTCTACATAGTGAGTTCCAGGATAGCCAGGACTTCACAGAGAAACCTCCTCTGGAAAAAACAAAAAAGAAAAAGAAAAAAAACAGATCAAAAATGGATTACATTCAGGACATGTAATTAAGTGCTATTGACTGTGTACCTAGACCAAAATATCTCATTTTTATAATAATAAAAAGAAAACATCACTGAATTTCTAAAATGTGATTTATATTGCTTAGGTATATCTTGAGCCCTTGAGTTCAAGCCATCATCTTGACCCAGGCTCCTCAGTAGCTGGGTCTGTAGGCATATGACCTGGTGCTGCTTTCACTGATTCCCAATAGTCTCAGAGCAGCAAGTCAAGTTCTTTAGCGCAGAGCTCACTCTCAGAAACCTAATCACATTAGAAGAGACAAACAATAACTTATTGATAAAAGCGTATTGATGTAGATGATTAAATCAGTCATATTTCAAGGCACATAAAAATTGCAAATAAAATATTCAGCTAGAAACAAAAGTTTATAAACTATAACATTTACTTTGATGGTGTACATAATTGCTTGACTTATTAACTTTGTAATGAGACTTTTTGTTTTCCTGGAAGTGTTTTCTCCAGAATTCTTTCTCCAAATCATGAAGCATTGGTCACTAATGCCCCTACTCTAATCTAATTCCTGGTTCTCTAACACAATGACATAAAAATTTTGCCTATGCATGAAGAAATTTCCTTCATGCAAAAGAATTCCTAATCTTTCTCCTTAGTACTTGGACTTCAAATTTATCAGTTTATTATGCTTTAGCAGGTGGTTTGACTATTTCTGAAGCCTGAACATTTGAATTCTGTCATTAATTAGCATACTATCTCCCAACATAATGTGAATTTTGTCTTAAAATATATATATATATATATATATATATATATATATATATATACTTGTAGAAGACATTTATTTTTAAATTTCAGTTGAAGGGGGCTTTGTTTTAATTTTTGTTTTGAAATGCTAGGGATCAAATGAAAACCCGTTTATATGCTAGGTCAACACTCTTCCCCGAAGCTTATAATAAATATTGGAAACTGTATGTGCCAACTTTAATTTAAAACATTTCCATGATTTCACATATTCCCTCTATTTTAAAATTCTTATTTATTTTTAGTGTGTGTGTGTGTGTGTTTATGTGTGTGAGCTCAGGTGTGGGCTAGGTGGATATGTGGAAGGCAGAGGACAGCTCTGGCTCTGGGGAGTTAGTCCTGCCCCCTGTGGGATCCAGGGCTTGAATTCAAGTCATCAAGCCTGAGTACAAACCTGCTGGCCACACTCTCCAGGTTCTTTGTGTTTTTCTTTTTCTTTTTTTTTTTCATGCCAAAAAAACTTTCAGGTTTAGAAGTCTAGAGTATATCTACTGGAAACTGTTTCTCTTATTTTTTCCTTTTGTTTGCAGCTCAAAGGAACAGTACTGACCCAGCACATGTAGAAGATACGTTTCAGAACAAGGTATAACTGTATTTAGTCATGAATGCTTTTGTAGGTCTGTACCTGCTGGTTTTTATAGGTTACCAGAGGGAAAGAAAGACTATGAAACATAGTTAGGTAAGTGACTTTACCTTTTGTTTAAGGCCCTTTGAATAATTGCATGAGATAGCAGAAGGTTCCAGCCTCTTAGTGTGAAAAGTACTTAAGTAAGTGAATATTCTAGCGGGGTGTACTATAAGCCATTTCCTTTCTATTGCTCCTTCTAGGGGCTGGTACATATTTGATAGTGTGGGTGGTCACTCTTCACCTGGTGTTAAGAGTCATGGCCAGTTAGAAGCAATGTTCCTGTTTACTCTTAGCATCTCACAATCAGGTTTCCAGAGATTCAATTGTAGAAGTCATCTTCTTGGATTTTTAAATCCTACCCTCCAATGCCCTATCTACATTTCTTTTTGTTTTTTCCTTTCACTCAATGATATTTTTATCCTGCAATAGATATAATTTAACCCTTTTTTCTTTCTTTTTTTTTTTTTACAATTTTTTATTGGATATTTTCTTCTTTTACATTTCAAATGCTATCCCAAAATTCCCCTATACCCTCCCCCTACCCTGCTCCCCAACCCACCCACTCCTGCTTCCTGGCCCTGGCATTCCCCTGTACTAGGGCATATAGTCTTTCTTCTAGATGGCAAAGAAAAAGACTTCCTTAATTCTAGTCCTTGCTATGTGATAGTCGGAAGAGGATAATGTCTTGAAAATGCTTTGGCAATGCTCCCTTTACAGTGTCTTATGTAGAGCTCATGCAAATCCATAGATCTGCAGCTGGAATTAAAGCTAACCATGGTTTTTGTTTGTTGTGCTTTCTTTTATAGAAACCAAAATTAAATTCTAATAATTATACTGAGTTTATTTGTGATGAAAATTTTAACAGACAAGAACCAGGACATTTAGAAATCAATAAAGGAAGCAACAATTCACTTATGAATAAAGAGTATGTATATGAACATTGCCAGAAAGATTCCAATACCACAAAATTTGGCAAGTCCAATCTAAACAGTGTGAAAAATAGCCGAACTAATGTGTCTAAAAGAAAAGGACAAAAAAATAGACAACAAAAAAAGACTCAAGTAGATGATAGAGACTGCAATTTAAGTCAGAAAATAGGTACTTCTTCTTTCAGGAGAATGAATAAATTTCTCACTCAGCAACAGCATGCTGTCCAGACTCTCAGTGACCTCCCAGAAGAGTCATTTGAACTTTCTACCACAACTCTATCAAGCTTGAAAAATGGTATCAGGTATAATGAGGCATGTTTGGTTTCCAAAAAGTCGGATACCCATGTCCTGGTTTCATCAGATAGTCAAGAATTAGAGTCCATTGATCAAACTGAAGCTGCTTCTGTCTCTGAACTTTCATCATATAAAGAATTAAAATTATTACCTGTAACTACAGATCAACAACCTCACACTAACCAAGAGCAATATAGTAGCCCATATAAGTCCCTTGGAAACAATAGCTCAAATGAAAAAGGTAAAACCATTAATAAATGGGAAGATTCTTTCTTCTTCAAAAAGGGACACTCTGCTGACAGTGATAGTGATTGCCATACTTCGGACAAGTCCATAGCATCTCCAAAAGAGGGCATGAGCCACGATCATCATGAAGAGATAATGACAGATCAAGAAGTAGATTCTCAACAGCTTCTATCTTCTGAAAACTATTTTTCACAAGAAAATGACCTAAAAGTTCATTCCCTAACTACACACCCACAAGAGGAAGCTGTTAATTTTTGTGATTCAAATTTAATTTCTGTACAACATACTCCAAATTATAAAAACTGTATACATGGAATTTCTTTTGATCACTCATATACCAAAACTGAGCAAAGTTCTATATCTTGTACAAAACCACTTTCAACACAGAAAGTTTCACCATTGACTGTTGAAGTGGAGCTACTAAAAGGATTCCAGGATTCCTTAGCCCACAGAGACTCAAGTCTTATAGTAAATCAAGCTGGTATACATAGTGTGGAAAAGAAGCAAGACACTGACAAGAATTATACCAAGAAAGGCCCAAACACAAGTTCTTCAAGTAGTCCTTTACCAACCGTTGTTCATTCTCAAGTAATAGAAATAACTAAAGCTGAAAAAAGGAGAGAAGACCTTCCAGGAAATGAGCCCATAAATAATACAGATTTTTATTCCACTGACAGTGTGAATAAAGAATTGGCCAATTCCTCACAACTTAATCAAGGAAAGGAGAAGGAAATTGTTCATAAATCAGGTATCAATATTTCTCAATATGTACATTTCTTATAGATCTACCTCTGTTTAAATTTACAGCTGAATTCTATTTACCCTTTACCCCAGCTGAAAAGCATGAGGGCATCACCTGAGTCATGATTTGGGAAGCTGATAAGCTCAGAAGGTATTTGTGCTTGATTTGCAATTAAGAGGCCTATGCCCTATCATCTGGGCTAGCCAGACATCCCTATTATTTGCTTTGAAAGTCAAACTGTTATTATAAAAGAAGGTTGCTAAACTGATACCTGTGAAAGCTAATGAACAATCTGCCCACCGGTTTTTATATCTCTCTTGTATTTTTTTGGTGTTTGTTTGTTTGTTTGTTTGTTTTTCATTTTTTTTCAAGACAGGGTTTCTCTGTGTAGCCCTGGCTGCCCTAGAACTCACTTTGTAGACTAGGCTGACCTGAACTCAGAAATCTACCTGCCTCTGCCTCCCAAGTGCTGGGATTAAAGGTGTGAGCCACCACTCACTGCCCAGCTTATATCTCTCTTTAACACAGCACTAATTTAGTATTCAAACCCTAATGTCATTTTCATAACAGAAAATTAGGAGCTCCATGGATTTCAGCTAGTGTGTCTCCATTAGCACTGCAACCAGCACACTCAGTTTGCTCTGTAGAAACGTTGGAAGGGCTCCTCATAAGCAGTTCTTCTTGAAACTGAAACTCTGGAAGAATAGGAATTTTATTTTCTTGTCATATAACCAGTAAAAGGAACAACAAGTCTATAATCTCATTGTGTTTCAGATACGAAATTAACTCATAATGACAGTGAAGCAGAAAGAACTTTAAAAAGTTGTGAGGAGAAAATGAAAAACATGGACTCTGAAACTTACAGTCCTTGTGATATCCAAGAACACAGAAGAGACAAGAATTTCAGAAAAAGAAAATGTCCCTTGAAAGCTCCCTGCAGCCAAGGTTTGTATAAACCTTTATTTTAAAATTTTGGAATTAAGCCTTGTTATCAACTGTACCTCAAATAATTCCTAAATGTTTAGTAAGACTAGTGGAGAGTTTGTTTTTTTCTGCTGGAGAACATTCATTTAGCTATGAGATTATCTCATTTATATTTGTTGTCAAAGCTTCAATTGAGAATATCCAGTAGACTCCAGATATGGTATTGTCATATTACTGTCTGTGGCCTTTAGTTTCTTACATTATAGTAGATTAAACAACACAATCATCAAGATTATTTGGTGGGAGGATTAGGATTGGGTAGTGTCTTTGATTCTTAAGACACACCCATTTAGCCCTTTTAACTTAAGGAATATTAAAGAAATGTGGGCACTATTTTTTGTCATTAATCAGCTATCTATATTTGTCTAATGAACTACTTTTTCTTTAGGGGTTCTTAGAGCTAATCCTGTGATGAACAACAACCTGGATTCCTCAGGTTAAATATTAAACACTAAAAAAGTCAATTTATGTGTAGTTATGTGGGATATTGGATAACGCATTTTTCTGTGTGAGCCCTATTTTGTATTTATGTAAATTGAGACCTTTATAATCATACTTCCTACAGTGGATTGTATTATAGTCCTTCCATAAGGAGTCTACTTCCCAGTCTCTGGAAACAGTGAATAACACCTCTATAGTAAACAATTGAATATTACCCTCTTTTGAAAAGGAATATTTACATAAATAATCAAGTTATGGTCATTGAGGCAAAACCATTCTCAATTATCTTAGAAGAATCCTAAATGTAATGAAAAGCTTCTTTATAAGAGAAAGATAGAGGGGAATTTGAGATACATAGAAGACAGAATAGGGCTGGAGAGATGGCTCAGTGGTTAAGAGCACTGACTGCTCTTCCAAAGGTCCTGAGTTCAATTCCCAGCAACCATATGGTGGCTCACAACCATCTGTAATGGGATCCGATGCCCTCTTCTGGTGTGTCTGAAGACAGTGACAGTGTACTCATGTTAATAAAATAAATCTAAAAAAAAGAACATAGCTGGAGAGATAGCTCAATGCAAAAGCATACAACTCTTGTAGAAGACCCAAGTTCTAAAGAAAAAGAGGAGGAGGAGGAGGAACAGGAAGAAAGAAGAAAGAAGAAAAAAGAAAGAAGAAAGGAGTTCATGTAGCCTCAAGCTGGTGAAGCCAAAGAATGTCAACAGCCACAAGAACATGGAAGAGACAAGGAAGATTTGTACCCTACAGCTTCTAGTAGACATCCCTACTGGTAGTGTCTTGATTTGAGATTTCAGGTAGCAAAGTAAATTTCCATTGTTTAAACCCAACTAGCTTATCTAGCTTATAAGTTTTTAGAGCTGACTCAAGAAACCACCATACATACCTAGTAGCACTTAATTATATTTAAGTGTGACTTTGTGTATGCATGCCATTCCACTAAACTCTAAGCAACTCGAGCTGGGGATTAAGAATTACAGTTACTGATTTTCTATCTGGTCTCTCAGAGACCAGTTCGCAGAAGAGTGCGCAGGCCGCAGAAGCAACAGAGCCTCTTGGACAGGGTCCCTTTGGGTCTTCATCCTCAGCCAGGAGGCAGAGCTGATCCTCAGACCTCAGTGCACCTAACCTGCCAGAGGATAGCTTGCCTGTAGAGACTGCTCTGACTCCTGGGACACAGGAGAGAGCTGGTCTCCCAGGAATGCTGACAGAGGCTAACAGAATCACTGGGAGGAACAAGCTCCAGCCAGAGACAGCTAGAACATCTAACATCAGAGATTAGCAGATGGCGAAAGGCAAATGTAAGAATCTTACTAACAGAAACCAAGACCACTCGGCATCATCAGAACCCAGTACTCCCACCACTGCGAGTCCTGGATACCCCAACACACTGGAAGAGCAATATTCAATTTAAAATCATATCTCATGATGCTGATAGAGGATTTTAAGAAGGGCATTAATAACTCAAAGAAATACAGGAGAACACAGCTAAACAGGTAGAAGTCCTTCAAGAGGAAACACAAAAATCCCTTAAAGAATTACAGGAAAACACAACCAAACAGGTGAAGGAATTGAACAAAACGATCCAAAATCTAAAACTGGAAATAGAAACAATAAAGAAAACACAAAGGGAGATAACTCTGGAGATAGAAATCCTAGCAAAGAAATCAGGAGCCATAGATGTGGGCATCACCAACAGAATACAAGAGATGAAAGAGAGAATCTCAGGTCCAGAAGATTCCATAAAAAACATGGACACAACAATCAAAGAAAATGCAAAATGCAAAAGGATCCTAACTTAAAACATCCAGGAAATCCAGGACACAATGAGAAGACCAAACCTAAGGATAATAAGTATAGAAGAGAGTGAAGATTCCCAACATAAAGGGTCAGTAAATATCTTCAACAAAATTATACAAGAAAACTTCCCTAACATAAAGAAAGAGATGCCCATGAACATACAAGAAGCCTACAAAACTTCAAATAGACTGGACCAGAAAAGAAATTCCTCCTGACACATAATAATCAGAACAACAAATGCACTAAATAAAGATAGAATATTAAAAGCAGTAAGGGAAAAATGTCAAGTAACATATAAAGGCAGACCTATTAGAATTATACCAGACTTCTCACCAGAGACTATGAAAGCCAGAAGATCCTGGACAGATATTATACAGACCCTAAGAGAACACAAATGCCAGCCCAGGCTACTATACCCAGAAAAACTCCCAATTATTATAGATGAAGAAACCAAAGTATTCTATGAAAAAACCAAATTCACACAATATCTTTCCACGAATCCAGCCCTTTAAAGGATAATAAAGGGAAAACTCCAACACAAGGAGGGAATTGACACCCTAGCAAAAGCAAGAAAGTAATCCTTAAACAAACCTAAAAGAAGATAGGCACAAGAACAGAATCCCAACTCTAACAACAAAAATAACAGGAAGCAACAATTACTTTTCCTTAATATCTTTTAATATTAATGGACTCAATTCCCCCATAAAAAGATGTAAACTAAAAGACTGGTTATGTAAACAGGACCCAACATTTTGCTACATACAAGAAACCCACCTCAGGGACAAAGACAGATACTACCTCACATTTAAAGGCTGGAAAACAATTTTCCAAGCAAATGGTCTGAAGAAACAAGCTGGGGTAGCCATTCTAATATTGAATAACATCGACTTCCAACCCAAAGTTATCAAAAATGACAAGGAGGGGCACTTCATACTCATCAAAGGTAAAATTTACCAAGATGAACTCTCAATTCTGAATATCTGTGCTCCAAATCTAGGCATCCACATTCATTAAAGAAACTTTAGTAATGCTCAAAGCACACATTGTACATCACACAAAAATAGTGGGAAGCTTCAACACCCCACTCTCATCAATGGACAGATCCTGAAAACAGAAATTAAACAGAGACACAGTGAAACTAACAGAAGTTATGAACTAAATGGATTTAACAGATATCTATAGAACATTTTATTCTAAAACAAAAGGATATACCTTCTTCTCAGCACCTCATGGTACCTTCTCTAAAATTGACCATATAATTGGTCACAAAACAAGCCTCAACAGATATAAAAATATTGAAATAATCCCATGCATCCTATCAGATCACTACGGACTAAAGCTGATCTTCAATAACAACATAAATAATAAAAAGTCAATATTTCATGGAAGCTGAACAACACTCAATGATAACTTGGTCAAGGAAGAAATAAAAAAATTAAAGACTTTTTAGAGTTTAATGAAAATGAAGACACAACATACCCAAACTTAAAGGACACAATGAAAGTAGTCCTAAAAGTAAAAACTCATAGCTCTGAGTGCCGCCAAAAAGAAAGTAGAGAGAGCATACACAAGCAGCTTGATAGCACACCTAAAAGCTCTAGAACAAAAGGAAGCAAAATTTACCAAAGAGGAGTAGACTGCAGGAAATAATCAAACTCAGGGCTGAAATCAACCAAGTGGAAACAAAAAGAATTATACAAATAATCAAACAAACCAGGAGCTGGTTTTTTGAGAAAATCAACAAGATAAATAAACCTTTAGCCAGACTAGTATTCTAATTAACAAAATCAGAAATGAAAAGGGAGATATAACAGAACCTGAGGAAATCCAAAAACATCATCAAATCCTACTACAAAAGGCTATTCTCAACAAAATTGGAAAACCTGGATGAAATGGACAGTTTCCTAGACAGATACCAGGTAACAAAGTTAAATGAGGATCAGATTAGTGATCTAAATAGTCCCATATCCCCTAAAGAAATAGAAGCAGTCATTAATAGTCTCCCAACCAAAACAAAAGCCCAGAACCAGATGGGTTTAGTGCAGAGTTCTATCAGACCTTCAAAGAAGACCTAATCCAATTCTCCTCAAACTATTTCACAAAATAGAAACAGAAGGTACACTACCCAATTCATTTTATAAAGCCACAATTACTCTAATACCTAAACTACACAAAGACCCAACAAAGAAAAGGAGAACTACAGACCAATTTCTCTTATGAATATTACTGCAGAAATACTCAATAAAATTTGAGCAAACAAAATCCAAGATCACATCAAAATGATCATCCATCATGATCAAGTAGGGTTCATCCCCGGAATGCAGGGATGATTTAATATACAGAAATCCATCAACATAATCCACTATATAAACAACTCAAAGTAAAAACCATATGATCATCTCTTTAGATGCTGAGAAAGCATTTGACAAAATCCAACACCCATTCATGATAAAAGTCTTAGAAAGATCAGGAATTCAAGGCCCAGACCTAAACATAATAAATGCAATATACAGCAAACATCAAACTAAATGGTGAGAAACTTGAAGCAATCCCACCAAAATTAGGGAATAGACAAGGCTGCCCACTTTCCCCCTACCTATTCAATATAGTACTTGAAGTACTAGCCGGAGCAATTTGACAACAATAGGAGATCAAAGGGATATAAATTGCAAAGGAAGAAGTCAAAATATCACTATTTGTAGATGATATGATAGTATATATAAGTGACCCTAAAAGTTCCACCAGAGAACTCCTAAACCTGATTAACAGCTTCAGTGCAGTAGCTGAATATAAAATTAACGCAAACAAATCAGTGGCCTTTCTCTACACAGAGGATAAACAGGCTGAAAAAGAAATTAGGGAAACAACACCCTTCACAAGAGTCACAAACAATATAAAATACCTTGGTGTGACTCTAAGAAAGTCAAAGATCTCTATGATAAGAACTTCAAGTCTCTGAAGAAAGAAATCAAAGGTCTCAGAAGATGGAAATATCTCCCATGCTCATGGATTGGCAGGATCAATATAGTAAAAATGGCTATCTTGCCTAAAGCAATCTACAGATTTAATGCATCACCATCAAAATCCCAACTCAATTCTTCACAGAGTTAGAAAGGGTAATTTGCAAATTTATCTGGAATAATAAAAAACCTAGGATAGCAAAAACTATTCTCAACAATAAAAGAACCTCTGGTGGAATCACCATGGCTGTACTACAGAGCAATTGTGATAAAAACTGCATGGTACAGCAACAGACAGGTAGATCAATGGAATAGAGTTGAAGACCCAGAAATGAACCCACACACCTATAGTCACTTGATCTTTGACAAGGGAGCTAAAACCATCCAGTGGAAAAAAGACAGCATTTCAACAAATGGTGCTGACACAACTGTTGGTTATCATGTAGAAGAATGGGAATTGATCCATTTTTATCTCCTTGTACAAAGCTTAATTCCACATAAAACCAGAGACACTGAAACGTATAGAGGAGAAAGTGGGGAAAGCCTCAAAGATACTGGCATAGGGGAAAATTCCTGAACAAAACAGCAATGGCTTGTGCTGTAAGATCGAGAATTGACAAATGCGACCTCATAAAGTTGCAAAGCTTCTGTAAGGCAAACGACACTGTCAATAGGACAGAAAGGCCACCAACAGATTGAGAAAGGATCTTTACCAATCCTAAATCAGATAGAGGACTAATATCCAATATATATAAAGAACTCAAGAAGATGTACTCCAGAAAATTAAATAATACTATTTTAAAATGGGGTACAGAGCTAAACAAAGATTTCTCAACTGAGGAATACTAAATGGCTGAGAAGCACCTGAGAAAATGTTCAACATCTTTAGTCATCTGGGAAATGCAAATCAAAACAACCCTGAAATTCCACCACACACTAGTCAGAATGGCTAAGATCAAAAATTCAGGTGACAGCAGATGCTGGCGAGGATGTGGAGAAAGAGGAACATTCCTCCATTGCTGGTGAGATTGCAAGCTGGTACAACCACTCTGGAAATCAGTTTGTCAGTTCCTCAGAAAATTGGACATACTACTACAGGAAGATCCAGAAATACCTTGCCTGGGCATATACCCAGAAGATGTTCCAACTTGTAATAAGGATACATACTCCACTATGTTCGTAGCAGCCTTACTTATAATATCCGAGAGCTGGAAAGAACCCAGATGTCCCTCAACATAGGAATGGATACCAAAAATGCAGTACATTTATACAATGGAGTACTACTCAGCTATTAAAGACAATTTTTGAAATTCTTAGGCAAATGGATGGAAGTAGAAAATATGATCCTGAGTGAGGTAACCCAATCACAAAAGAACAATAAGTGATACTCACTGATAAGTGGATATTAGCCCAGAAACTTAGAATACCCAAATTACCATTCTCAAACCACATGCAACTCAAGAACAAGGATGACCAAAGTGTGGATACTTCATTCCTTCTTAGAATGGGGAACAAAATACCCATGGAAGTAGTTACAGAGACAAAGTTTGGATCTGAGGTGGTAGGAAGGACCATCCACAGACTGCCCCATCTGGGGATCCTACCCATAAACAACCACCAAAACCAGACACTATTGCATATGCATATGATTTTGCTGACAGGACCCTGACACAGCTCTCTCTTGTGAGGCTATGCCAATGCCTGGCAAATACAGAAGTAGATGCTCACAGTCATCTATTGGATGGAACACTGGGCGCCCAATGAAAGAACTAGAGAAAGTACCCAAGGAGCTAAAGGGGTCTGCAACTCTATAGGAGGAACAACAATATGAACTAACCAGTACCCCCAGAGCTCATGTCTCTAGCTGCATATGTAGTAGAGGATGGCCTAGTCAGCCATCAATGGGAGGAGAGGCCCTTGGTCTTGTGCCCCAGTACAGGGGAATGCCAGGGCCAGGAAGCAGGAGTGGGTGGGTTGGGGAGCAGGGCAGGGGAGGGTATTGGGGACTTTCAGAGAGGAAACTAGGAAAGGGGCTAGCATTTGAAATGTAAATTAAGATAATATCTGATAAAAAAAAGTAATCACAAGGGGGCTGGAGAGTTGGCTCAGCAGTTAAGAGCACTGACTGCTTTTCTGGTGGTCCTGAGTTTATTTCCCAACAACCACATGGTGGTTCACAACCATCTGTAACAGGATCTGATATCCTCTTCTGGTGTCTGGAAACAGCTGCAGTGTACTCATATATATAAATAAATAAAATCTTTTTAAAAAAAGTAATAACAAAAAAATGCACATTGAGAAACAGCTGTAAGAAAGGATAGAATTTCATTATATATCCCAGATGAACTAAAGGTTCTTTTGCCTCAGCCTCCAAACTGAGTGTTGGGATTGCAGGCATGCACTATGACAGGCAGCCTGAAAATTTCTGTAATACCAGAATTTGGTTATCTTAAGGGAAAAAAATGTACTCCATTGTCACTCATCTGATTGAGATGAGTGTGGAACTGAAGCAAGTTTGTTTTAACCAAGTGTTTGAGTATTTGCTTGAATCAATGCAAACCACTGTTATTACTTCTCAATCTAAGATTTGAACCAAAAGCAGCAAACAATTTTTTCAGTCCAAGAAATCATGATATAGTTTTTTTAATTATTTTATAGCTTACTTATCATGAATTAATTCTGAAAATTAACTGATGTGTTCCCAGTTTAGAAACACCTTGAAGTTTTTAAAAAAATTATTTTATAGCTCACTTATCATGAATTAATTCTGAAAATTAACTGATGTGTTCCCAGTTTAGAAACACCTTGAAGGAACATCTAGTAAAAGGAAATATGATATCCAGTAGGTAGTATCAATTTTATCATTAAAACTTCCCAGTGTTTCCAGGAGTTTTATCTATTATATACCTTCTACATACTTAAATATAATCAGTTTGCAAGATTCTTAGCCAGTTATCTCAAACTCCTGTTCCTGCAAATCCCTACATAGTGATGGTCTCTTACCTGGGATTGTGACAAAAAATAAACACTTCATCTTTATTTAAAAAAAATTAAAAAGTTACATGTTTAGTGTAGTATGTCCTCTTTATAGTATTATCAGGAAATAGATAATGTATTTTCTAAGGTCCTTTATAAACAATGAGCATTTTGCAGAAAATAAGGCTCGGATTTGCTTGATATAATTACAGGCATGAACACAACTGGAATCAGTAAGAGGAACAACAATGGAGAAAGTCAGCTCCACGTGGCTGCCAGAGGAGGAAATCTTTCCCTAGTGAAAGTGCTAATAGAAGCTAGAGCAGATGTGAATCTCAAAGATAATGCAGGTTTGGGGCCTTTTAATCATTTGTTTTTTCATTTGAACTCACTGAAATACTGTTTTGTTTTGTTTTTTCCTTTGCCCCTAATTTTGATACTGGGTGATACTTAGCTAAGTTTGAACTGTATTTTTATACCACATTTTAGTTTGGTAAATTAGTGAATAATAAGATTTATCATCGTTTCAATGACTGTCTCCTTTGAAACAGTTCTTATAATTAGGACATTCAGAAGGATACACAGAGTGAGAAGGGCAGGGAGTTAGGTTCCTCCTGGAAGCTCTAATCCCATTCCCTGATTCAGGAGGAAATACAAAACGTCCCAGCTCCTGTCTACTCTCTGCTCCCTTTATGCGATTCCTTCTTTCCCTCTTTTGTTCTTTCTTGTTCTAGACCTATTCTAAAAATCATGTTTGTGACATTATGCTTATACAGAAAATAATCTTGTGTAAACAATTAAAGAGGGAAATGCAAAGATTTAACTGAGTCAGGTACCACTTTAAATAGAAATTTAGTAGCACTGAAAATCTGAGATATGAAAGCTAGGTATTATTAAAGCTAAGCTGAAATGATTAGCAGTTTTCCTGTTTCTGTTTTGCCACTTTTTAAGGAAGAGATTACCCTTTTTCCAAAAATGAGGCTTATATGTTTTAAAACAATACTTCTAAAATTATTTCTTATTCAATACTTAGTACATTTTCATGTATTTTAATAGTTACTGAGTTCACTAACACAAGACCCCTCAAAACAAAGATACTGCATGAGTCTTAATGGTTATGGAGCAACTTTGTTATTTTTTCTTTTTTAGGTTGGACACCCCTTCACAAGGCATCTAATGGGGGATTTGATGATGTAATTATAGAGTTATTACAAGCTGGTGCAAATGTAAACTGTGAGAATATAGATGGGATTGTGCCTTTACATGGTGCTTCTGCGGGGAATCATTTAAAGGTAATGGTGCTTGTCAGATTAGATGTCTATTTTCTTAGGAAAATGAGTGGGAAATGAAAATATTTAAAGTGAGAACTAACATGATTGCTTATACTAGTAAGTGGTTTTAAAGCCTGCTTAAATTCTGAATGAAGATACAATGTTGTTAGATTAGAGAGAACAGTATGTATATTAATGACTTATTTTTCCATTGTCTGTCACATGTCATGTAAGTCAGAAGAAAACAGTCTAGGAATCTAATTTTATTTTTAATTGTCTAAGATGTTTCCGTAAAGGGTCTAATATTAGTCATGACACATGTGACAGATATTTTGGTTTTTGACACAAGATCTTAATGTGCAACCAATGCTGGCCTCAAATTTAGAATGCTTCTGCTTCAGCCGCCTGTGTGCTGGGAGACAGCATGAGTCCGACACCCATCTGAGGCATTCTTTTCTAACCTACAAGTTCTCAATAGCTTTGAGGGGAGACTTGAAGTGATTCCTGTTTGGATGTATGTTGTTGTTTACTTTCCTTTTTTCTACCAAGCAATTCAGTAAACATGCACAGGAAGCTAAAAGGCCATTGTTTCAATAGCATACTATTTCAAATATTGACCTTAAAACTCAAAGAGTTTTGTTTCTAGTTTTTAAAAAGAGAATTGTCGCTGTTGTTGTTGTTGTTTGTGTATGAGTGTTTTACCTGCATTTAATGTGTGTGTACCACATCCATGCAGTACCCTCAGGGACCAGAAGAGGACATCAGATTCCCTGGAACAGAAGTAACAGAGTTGTTACTTGGGCTGTGGTTGTTTGGAATCCTACCTACCTGGATCTTCCTAAAAGAGTAGCCAGTGCACTTAACCACTGAGCCATCTCTCCTACCCCAGAACTCACTTGTTTTAAACTCATCATCAGTACTCCTCTTCCTTCTTTTTCTTCTCCTCTTATCTTTTTGACAGATCTAGGGAGGAGAAATCTTACTATTACCAAAAATAGCATAAGTATTGTCTTGTGTTCTATTCTTTACAAGACATTATTCTCTTCCTAAACAAAAGTACGAATATGCATCCAGTGTTACTGCTTAGTGAAGCTATTTAGAGTGACTCAGTACCCAGTATTTTTATTGTTGTGTGTGTAGGTCTATGTGTAAGTAGAATTTTCATACCTGTGGAACCCAGAGGTCAATAGCAAATTTCCTGCTCAGTCATTCTCCAGTTTAGTTTTGAGACAGGCTCTCTCAGTGGATGTATAGTTTACTTACTGAGCTAAAGCGCTGGCGAGAATACCACAGGCATCCTTATTACCCTCCTCCATCTTTGAGATTCTATTTATTTTATGTGTATTAGTGTTTTGCCTGCATTTGTGTCTGTGCATCCTATACATGCAGTGCCCAAGAAGGCCAGAAGAGGGCATCAAATCCTTTAGAACTGGAGTTACACATGGTAGTATGTTTTACTTTAATCTTTTTGGATGTGGATCTAATCTTTTAATGGCTGAGCCATGTCTGCACCTTATCCTAATTTTTAAATTAGTTAATATGGAGCACAGACCTTTTGAATAAATAAGGGTTAAGAGAATTCATTTTCTAATTTTTTGCATTCAAAATATTAAGTATAAGGCTGAATAATGTCTCAGTGGTTAAGAGCACAGACTGTACCCTCCAAACTATACCCACATGGCAGCTCACAACCATCTGTAATTCCAGATTCAGATGATCAGATGCCCTCTGAGGACACTGCATGGTCATGGTGCATAGAAAGCAAAATGCGAATACACATTAAAAATAATATGCAGCAAAATACCTACATACTTACAATAAAATAATAATTCCCTAATGTTTTTGCAAAACACTTGAAACTCAAGAAGAAGGAAGACCAAAGTGTGGATAATTTGTTCCTTCTTAGAATGGGGAACAAAATACCCATGGAAAGAGTTACAAAGTTCGGAGCTAAGATGGAAGGAAAGACCATCCAGAGACTGCCTCACCCGGGATCCATTCCATAAACAACCACCAAACCCAGACACTATTGCATATGCCAGAAAGATTTTTCTGACAGGACCCTGATATAGCTGTCTCTTGTGAGGGCTCTGCCAGTGCCTGGCAAATACAGAAGTGGATGCTCACAGTCATCTATTAGATGGAACACAGAGCCCCTAATAAAGGAGCTAGAGAAAGTACCCAAGGAGCTAAAGGGGTCTGCAACCCTATAGGAGGAACAATATGAACTAACCAGTACCCCTACCCCACCCCCTAGAGCTGTGTCTCTAGTTGCATATGTAGCAGAGGATGGCCTAGTCAGCCATCAATGGGAGGAGAGGCCCTTGGTCTTGTGAAGATCATATGCCCCAGTACAGGGGAATGCCAGGGCCAGGAAGCAGGAGTGGGTGGGTTGGGGAGCAGTGCAGGGGGAGGGTATAGGGGACTATTGGGATAGCATTTGAGATATAAATGAAGAAAATATCTAATAAAAAAATAATTTCCTAATGTCAAAGTTCTTTAGTAAGAAGAAAGACTGTGCTACAAGGAAGAGTAGATTATAAAGGATGAGATTCTATATGTGATAATTATGTAAACTTAAAGAATTTCACTTTGTAAGTATCTTCAAAAGAAAAGGTTAAATGCTTGGAAGAAAATAATATTTTACTGTGAGACTCATGTATTCAAGTAAAGTAAAAGATAAAAGTGGCCAAAAGAAATGGATTGTGAGAAATTTAAATAATCTATTGTAAAATTCATATAATAAAGTTATTTACTATTAGAAGAGATATGTGACAAATTAAAAATGTCTCCTTGACTAAGTACCAAGACATGGTGACTTCTGATCCCTGCATCCACCTGTTATGAGAAGAAGAGAAAAGGGGCAAGAGAATGTGTACAGAGGCAGAGGAGGGTAAAATGTGTGCCCTAGAGTGCTCTGGTGTTTAGTTATGTGTGGTTTTGTTTCCCTTCAGCTAAGACCCTGTGACAAAAACCACAAATAAATAAACCCATGTTTACTAATTATAATTTCCAATGTAAATGATTCAAACTCTGATAGTCAGCTTTGTATAACTGTAACACATACTTGAATAAGTTATCTTATAAAAAGAACATTTTTATATTTAGTTCATGGTATCATAGATTTAGTCTATGGTTGACTGGCTATTGCTTTAGGCATGTAGTGTATAGAATAGTGGCAGAAAGCACATGGTTAAACAAAGCAAAAGTGAGGAAGTCAGTCTCCATATCCATCAGCACAGGAGTGATAGAGATGATTGGTATATATGCTCAGTGGAATTTTATTCAGGTGTAAAGAATGAAATTATGTTGTTGGCAGAAAAATAAAAATTGCCATATTCAGAAGGACAAATACTAGGCTGGAGAGATGGCTCAGCAGCTAAGAGCACTGACTGTTCTTCCAGAGGTCCTAAGTTCAATTCCTAGCAACCACATGGTGGCTTACAACCATCTGTAATGAGATCTGATGCCCTCTTCTGGTGTGTCTGAAGTCATAATCCAAGTCAGAAGGATAAATACTGCATCTTTTATGTCATATATAGACTCTAGATTTAATATATATACATACATGATATACATGAATGTATCTGTATTTGCATATATGTGTGTATGTGTGTACATATATACCTAGTATATGAAAGTAAGAGGCCCAAAGTGGAGAGAAGACTTGTAAAGACAGGAAGGAAGAGGGAATATGAGAAGCTAATGGGAAAGAAATAGAAATAATTATATTTTCTCTTATATCCAGAATCTAGATTTAATTATATATACATGGGACCATTAGGACAAGAAAGAAATCAGCCAGAGAGAGGAGGAGGAATGAGGAAGGGAAGTGGTGTGTGTGTGTGTGTGTGTGTGTGTGTGTGTGTGTGTGTGTGAGTGTGTGTGTGTGTGTGTGAGTGTGTGTGTGTATAAGAGCAAGGCTCAATAATATACATGCATGAAAATTTCATAATAAAGCCTATTATTTTGTATTCTAAGAAATTTATTTAAAATTTGGAAAGCAATAAAATTCTAAGCTCAATGAACAATAATTTGTCTGAAACTATAATAGATATACCTA
The DNA here is from genome assembly GCA_902729485.2 of Mus minutoides. Lineage (NCBI taxonomy): Eukaryota > Metazoa > Chordata > Mammalia > Rodentia > Muridae > Mus > Mus minutoides. Next base: position 2,400,875 of record LR749636.1, read on the forward strand.
ATAAAGAGAAATATCTCTTTTAAAAAGTAATGCTGTCATTTAAATACAATTAAGTTATAATTAAACAAACTTAAGCTAATAAAAAGAACATATTTGGAAAAATTATTAAAATATAATGTTGACTCTAGAAATTTATATAACTATAACATGACCAAACAGAATTTATATCAGGGATATGAGATTAGTCTTTTGAAAGTCAGTATAATCTATCAAATTAACAGACTGAAAACAGAAAATGCCTGGTTATTTGGAAAGGTGAATTGTATCCATGGATTAAAATACTTACTATTACTTATATGTTTGTTCTTAACTAAATTACAAATAGATTCAGTGAAATTCAAAATCTCAACAGAGATTTTCATAAAAATTAATAAGCTTGTTTTGAAATTTATACGGAACTGAAAAGAATGTGAAATTGCTGAGACAGTTTTGAAAATGCAATCTTAGTTCATACCATCTATAGAGTTGTAGATACTTATTCTATACCTATAATAATAAAGAAAAGCACATCGGGCCAGAGTATCTCAACAATAGCACCACTGACATTTGGAGATGAATCTTTCTTTGTTGTGGAGTACTACCATGTACATAAACAGGGTGTTTAACAGCATTACTGAGCTCTAGCCACTCAATGCTGGTAGCTTCCACAGCCTCTGCTTGTGAGAACCAGAGTGTCTCCAGACATTGATGAATATTTCCTGCTGCATACATCCTGTGGGGCGCAAAAAAACCCCACCCCAATTAAGAACCACTGAGTTTTATACACAAATTGGACAGAAATACAATTAAGTTATAATTAAACAAATTGGACAGAAAGCAGCATGTAGAAATAGACCCACAAATGGGATCAGTTGATTTTCACAATGATACAAAGATGACTTGGATAGAATGGAGATTTTTAGATTTTTATTTGCAAATTTTAGAAGCCCTTAATATATATATATATATATATATATACTTAAAATGGGCCTGAAAGAGTTAATTAAGGCAACCTCCTTAAGAAAACAGAAGAAAATTTCATGATTTTTCAGATAGGCAATATTTCTTAAATATAGTCTAATAGGTATCATTTACCAACTTTGGTAAGTTAGACTATGAAAATAAAAAAATAAAAATAAAAAACCCTTCAAAGCCATGAGCAAAGTCAAAGAGGATGTCTCAGGCTAGGGGGAGCTCTATTTCCTACGTCATGATTATGGTAAATAGTCGTGTCTGTTGGCTCAGTGGCTTTTAAATGTCTCCTTTTTCTCTTTATATAAGCAGAAACATAAAATCTATTGTCACGTAGTGTGCATCCATTTTACTCAAATCCTGACCATAGTTTTGCTGTCAGATGTTTCCATAGTTTTGGATCTCTGGCTCTTGGCTTGATTCACTCATAATGTATTCTAATGGTTAGCTGTTCTTAATTTTGTTACATTACAAACTTCTAACACACAACTTCTTTTAAACTTACTTTATTTTTTAAAATTTTATCTATGTGTGTGTGCCTGAGTGTATTTGTGTACCACATGTGTGCAGGAACCTGTTGAGATCAGAAGACATAAACAGTTGTGATCCACCACCATGTTAACATGCAACTTTTTGTTTTAGTTTAGTTTTTTATTACATCCATTTATGTTGGAGGGAACTATATGTGTGGGCACTTGTAAGGTACTCAGGCATACACAGAAGTTCAAGGATAACCTGTAGTAGTAGATTTTCTTTTATTATGTGGATCCCAGGTATCAAACTCAGGTTATCAGGTTTGGCAGCAAGCACCTTTATCCACTGAGCCAATTCTCTAGCCCTCCTAACACTCAACATTGAGTGGCTGAGGGTAATCTTATTTATGGTAGAAATACTTGGTCATTTGTTTTCTTTCTGTAAAATGCCAGGGTTAGAATAGATCATTTGTAAGTGCTACCTCCATCTTTGATATCTTATGATCATAACTACTAGAATATGTATTTCTATAGAGAAAATTTTAGAATGCCTATTAGGTTGGTAGATTAATTTCCCTGAGATGCTCATGCAAAGAGAGCTTCATTAGCTACAGTGGATTGGAACTTGCAGTATAAATGTACTGTAATGTAGTCCAGAGGCAAGGCTTACCATCGTGTTTACTCTGTCCCCCTGCTGCGTGGGCTGTACACTAGGACTGTATCAGCGATTACACATTTCCATACAAACGACTCAGTCTTTACTGTGTACACCTGTGCTGTCCAGTACAGAAGCTATGAGCCACATTTTGCTATTTGAATTTGAATTAATTTAATAAAGAATTGTGTTACTCATTTTCACTGTGTTTTAGATACTCAGCAAGGGCACATGGTTTGAAGCTACTTTTTGGGAACAACTGGTACAGAAATAATTCTGGACAGAAGTGACTAGAACTGGCATTACCTGTGCCACTCTTTACCAGGGCCAGCCAAGCTCCATCAAAGTTACTGTTACCATATCAAATTTACCCAAAATGTTTCTTGTCCATACCTTGAAGATATGTGCTTAGTGGTGATATCTTAAGATGAAAGCAGATATATGTAGATATAACTTTTAAAAATTACCTTTCAGGCAGCTGAGATACTCTTAGAACATGGAGCAAACCCTAATCAAAAAGATAAGAAAGAGAGGACTGCTTTAGATGAAGCAGATGATAAAAAAATGAAAGAACTACTAAAATCCTATGGTGCTATTGAGTCCACAAATGGAGAGAAGAGTAACTCTACAGTTCTAGGTATGCATGTCAATATTGCTTTCTCTTTTATACATGTATATGTCTCTGCTTAGCAAAGTAAAATCTTTGCATATATAATATAATATAGTGTTATTTCCTAGGTGGGGTCGGGGAGGTCCCTCTGTTCATTAAACTCTCAAAACTGCATTATTTTTAGAAGTTAGTATTCTACAATTTGATTTAGAGGCTAAAGCAATGGCTCAGCAGTTAAAAGTACAAGCTGCTGTTCCAGAGGACCCAGGTTTGATCCCAGCACTCACATGGTGGCTCACGATGATATGTAACTCTAGTTCCAGGGTCCCTGCTGCTCTTCTGGCCTCTGCAGGCACTGCATGTACTGGGCACAGTGACATATGTGGAGGCAAAACACCTATATACATAAAATAAAAATAAATAAATCTTTAAATATAATAAAATTTATAGATCATATATTAATATTAGTTTTTCCTTTACCACCTTCCTTTTAAACTTTTTAGTACAAAGGATGCTATTTTAATAAAATTGTCATAATATTTTATCTAGAATTTTTAAGAATCTTTTACTTTATATAAAAATTTCCTGAACTGGTGAGATTGCTCAGTGGTTAAGAGCACTGATTGCTCTTCCAAAGGTCCTGAGTTCAAATCCCAGCAACCACATGGTGGCTCACAACCACCCATAATGAGATCTGATGCTCTCTTCTGGTGTGTCTGAAGACAGCTATAGTGTACTTCCGTATAATAATAAATCTAAAAATAAAAAGAAAGAAATTTCCCTGAGGGGCAATGCAGTCAGGCACTTACCTAATGCCTGCATGTTTTAGTGCCTTTGGAAGTCTAGTCCCTGAGTCCATGAACTCTGCTGTGGCCTGCTGAATGGTTCTATCTGTTGTTACTGGTCTTATAGAACCCACTTGTTTGGATGGTTATGGGACCTTCTGAAGTTATGTACTTCTGTATCCTTACATTTTGTTATCCAGGAAGACACCAACTGGCCATTGGACACATAGCCTAATAACACAGAACCCTGAAGAGCACCAGTGTTCATTTTAGAGTTGCTTGGATGACCAGAAGCTGCAGTGTATAGCTTATACACCAAGGGAGGGGTCAGCACATACTGATTGCTAGAGGAGGCCCCCAAATCCACATAGGTTTCTATGAAATGTTTACTACTCTCGCATCATCTTAAAGCTAAAAAATGCAAACCAAAACATTGCCGAGTCTGGAGTACCTGTCTGTGTGGATATGACACCCTAACTATAATATATTGTCTAACAAAGGACAATGAGCAGCTGTTAACATCTCTATTGCCCAGAGGGTATAAAGTAGTGGTATTCAATTCTGGGAGAAATTGGAGATATAGAAACTGTATGTAGATGTTGAGGATTGAAAGGAATATAGGACCTGTGGGGGGAAGAGGAAGTCAGTGAGGAACTCTGTGGATACAAGGAAAGTTTGAGCAAGTTGTGAGTGCTAGTAGCACAGGATGGGTGAGCTTGATGTGTGCTATGGGAGCAACAGAGAGAAAGGGGCAGGAGAGTATTTCAATGAAAGGCAGGTTTATCTCTTGTCAAATCTTACACATTTGAAATTATTCCTTCCATAGATGTTTTTCTCTTACACAATTACCATGAACCTAGAGTTTATAAGTATAGTGTTAGGGATCCAGCCCAGGGGTTGTGCATGTGTGTGTTATTACTAAGCTATGATACCAAGCCTGGATGGTACTATTGGATTGGAATTACTGAGGGGAAACATACACCATCAGCTAATCAAGCAGTAATCTCCCTACCTTGGTTTTGAGATAGAGAAGTAATTGAAACCAAGCTGCTGATTTATTTCTAGAAGGACAGGTAAAGGGTAAAGGGTGACATTATATTGAAGTACATGCAGCTAAGAGTTCATTCTCTTAAAATGTATAATGAATAATCCTGAAGTTATTAGATTCATAGTAAGAAGAATATTTCAAGAAAATGTATAGCTAGGCAAAAATTTATCAAATAATTTTGAAATAGTTTCCACTTTATAAAGTGTTAAAAGAGAGTTGTTTTTTTTCCTTGTCCTCATGAGTGAACCTTGACTCAAGACCCTCAGGAGCGCATCTGCTCTTCCTGTGGAGAACGGAGGAATGAGAGCAGATATGTTCTAGCTTACAGTGCTTACCACCACCTGTTGATTTTCAAGGGTAGTTGAATTTCACTGTGACTGATTAAAACCAAAATTACTCAGTGTGTAACTATTAGTGATCTAGATCACATGCAGATCAAGGTCAGGACTGCTCAAACTCTTTTCTTTCTTGGAGCCCCATTGAGCATTTTCTCCCTTTCTGCAGCCATAGCTGAAAACTCGGCTCTCATGATTTAACTGAGCTTAGCACACTAGGGAATCTCCGCATTGGATATATTGGGATTACTATGTCTACTGATTCTTGAAGGTATATTTAGTAGGGTCCCAGAAGGATCAGGAGCATAGAGCAAATGGTAATATGGGCAAAAGGAACTCATAGTAGGAAGAAAGAAAACCCAAGAATACTACAGCGTAGTGAATCATAGTTGTTGCAAGCATGCTCTTGGATTCATATAACATCTAGTTTCAGAATTAACTGTGTGCCAGATTTCATGAATTCTGACATTTCAGTTCTTCTAATAAAATTTGTAGCAAACTACCTATTTCAAGGGGTTCTTATGAATATTTAATAATAAATAAGATGATACACCAGTAAATAATCTAGTATGTGGTAAGTGCTCATAAAATGTTGTCATACTGAAGAAGTTAAGTTTTTAAAGATGGAGTCACAGATGCCACTGTTAGTTAGTTATGAGAACCTGAACTTTTAAACTTTTGTACTCTTGGCTAAGGCTCTTAGCCACATGCCTGGAACATCCTGATAGGAGAAATATCATCCTGATAGGAAAAATATTTCCTAGAACAACCACAGAATGTTCCAAGGTACTTACATAAGAGTTTGATAACAGGTTCAGCTATGGGTCAAGCTGTACTTTAGAAATTTTTCACTGCCCTCCCTCAGCCTATATAAACTCTGTACAATCGTTGGTCGTGGTCGACACTCCTCTATACATGTTGTGGTGTATGAGTCTCGACCCAGCATGCTGATCAGTGCACTTATCGGAGCTCCAATTAAAAATCCTCTTGCAGTTTTTGCATCAAGACAGGTCTCTCGTGGTTCTTGAGATGTGCGAATAGCCCGTGTTTGAAATAAGAGTATTTCTGGTTTAATCTTACAATACTTAATAATATGAGAAGCTACCTAGCAATAAAACAATAATTGTAATCTTGTTCTTTTCATCCTTTTCAATTCAAACTGATAAAAGAATATTTTGAACATGCTAATTTTCTAACTTTATTTCTCTAACTTATTTTTTAAGTAAAAATTCCTACTGTTCGGCCAAAAAGATATAAGCAGTTTATCTGTGACTATGACAAAGCAGTTGGTTCTCCTGTCCCCTCACATAAAGCAAAGAAGAGTGAGAGCCTTCCTGCGGTAAGTGGCATGGAAGTCCATTTATGCTTCAGTCTGGAGAATGCCATCCCTTCAAATAGCCAGCCATTGGATATGGACATGGATTGAATGTGTGTTTTCATAACAGTGTCAGTTGAACAGAATGAGTCAAGAAGATATACTGTGTGATTAACTCTCAGTTGTCTGCACTGACCAAAGAAGTACACATTAACCTCTGTCCTTTCTACCCTGCTTGAGCCTTTGAATACTTTGAATACAAAGTCTCTGTTGTGTCTTCACTCACATTTGAAGATATGTAGCTCATAGAAGACTCTAGAGCCCACACAGAGAACAGCAATGTTACTGGCTTAACTGTCCTGAGTCTCACATATGATGTTAGAATTTGTGGGAAATATTAAAAATGAAACAGCAACTTCCTGCACTATACCTTGCTACTCTCTTTCCTGGTGGGCTGGCTGGATATGCACTGGCAGCAATGGCTGGCTTGTTCTTATCTCAAGACTCTCTGACTCAGAACTCCAAAATCTCTCCACCCAGAGAGATTCCACTAAGTTTCCACTGGCAGGTTATTACTATGCTAGCCCCACACTTCAAAACCCCCATGACCTTTGTGGTACACATCAGGCAAACCCAAGCTTTGCCACTGTTCCTTTCTCTCTTGAACCTAGATGTGAAGGAAAACACAAACAAACTTACTTCAGGAACAATGGGTGACTCAATCACTAGGTGAAACAACTAAAATCCTAATTTTTTTTTTCTTTTAACAAGAACACTATTCCACTTTTATTTATTTGTTTTTCATTAGTGTAAATCCAGGAGGGGTATAGCATCACATAGTCTGTGTCTGATGGCTTTCATTAGCAGGAAGGTTGCTGCACAATTTGGAATTTGGCATGAATCATGCTGCTATTTCCATGGGCCAGGTTACCTTTCTCCAGACTGCTCTGTCTTTGTTCAGTTGGCCTCCAGGCTCAGGGTGTTGGGTTTTTTCTTTGCTTTATACACATAAGCACGTCTTTTGCCTGTTAAGAATTTAGTTTCATCTCGGCCATAAACACCTTCAGGTTTTTTGTTTGTTTGTTTGTTTTTGTTTTTTGTTTTTTGTTTTTCGAGACAGGGTTTCTCTGTATAGCCCTGGCTGTCCTGGAACTCACTTTGTAGACCAGGCTGGCCTCGAACTCAGAAATCCACCTGCCTCTGCCTCCCCAGTGCTGGGATTAAAGGCGTCGGTTTTAAGAAGAACCAAGTTTCTGGAGACCCTGTTTACAGCCAGCAAAAATGGCCTTGCATTATAACCTTCCAGACATATTTGCTTTTTAGAAGTCCTGTTCCCAGGAAGCCGCAGTAATCTGTCCCCATAGTTTAAAAGCAGGAGCTTGCCTGACCTTCAAAGATGCTAGGATGGCAGAAGGAGACATAAAATTATAAAATGGTCACTACAGTATGGTCATTTAAAAGAAAAATTCCAAAGTCTTTTTTTTCCAACATTTATTAGATAATTTCTTCATTTACATTTCAAGTGTTATCCAGAAAGTTCCCTATACCCTCCCCCCTCCCGGCCCTGCTCCCCTACCCACCCCCTCCCACATCTTGGCCCTGGCGTTCCCCTGTACTGGGGCATATAAAGTCTGCATGACCAAGGGGCCTCTCTTCCCAATGATGGCCAACTAGGCCATCCTCTTCTATATATGCAGCTAGAGACATGAGCTCAGGGGGTACTAGTTAGTTCATGTTATTCTTCCACCTATAGGGTTGAAGACCCCTTCAGCTCCTTGGGTACTTTCTCTAGCTCCTTCCTTGGGAACCCTGTGTTACATCTAAAAGCTGACTGTGAGCTTCCACCTCCATGTTTGCCAGGCATTGGTATAGTCTCCCACGAGACAGCTATATCCGGGCCCTTTCAGCACTATCTTGCTGGCATATGCTATAGTGTCTATGATTGGTGGCTGATTGTGGGATGGATCCCTGGCAGCCACAGTCATTGGGTCCATCCTTTGGATTCAGCTTCACACATGATCCTCAGTAACTCCTTCAATGTGTGCTTTGTTCTTAATTCTAGGAAGGGGTAACGTGTCCACATTTTGATCTTCCTTCTTCTTGAGTTTCATGTGTTTAGTAACTTGTATCTTGGGTAGTCTAGGTTTCTGGGCTAATATCCACTTATCAGTGAGTACATGTTATGTGAGTTCTTTTGTGATGTATCAGGATGATACCCTCCAGATCCATCCATTTGCCTAGGAATTTCATATATTCATTGTTTTTAATAGCTGAGTAGTACTCCATTGTGTAAATATACCAAATTTTTTGTATCCATTCCTCTATTGAGGGACATCTGGGTTCTTTCCAGTTTCTGGCTATTATGAATAAGGCTGCTATGAACATAGTGGAACATGTGTCCTTATTACCAGATGGAAAATCTTCTGGATATATGCCCAGTAGGGGTATTGCAGGATCTTCCGGTAGTACTATGTCCAATTTTCTGAGGAACCGCCAGACTGATTTCCAAAGTCTTATTAAATCTAAATCCTCTGATGGTGAATCCTGATGGATCCACCATTGAAACCGGAGGCACTTGTAATTATATCTTGTCCTCACACTATCCCCATCCAAAAGGACCCTCTCTCTCCTGCTTTCTCTCTTCCCCCTATCCAACCCGGAAGTCCAGCCTACTCGCCCACTGATTGGCTCCTTTATTCATTAGGGGATGGTTCACAAGAAGTCACCTGAGTATATGACTAATTCCTAGCACAACCCCTCCCAGGAGAGAGGAATTAGCATCAAAATACAAGCAAACCCACAGCCATCCACAACAGAACCTCACTATTGCTCAATAAATACCATTTATATATATATAGGTTGATTTGATAGATATTTTCAGTTAAAAACTACTAAGTTTTTTAGACACAAACTTAAGTAAGGTACCATCTTCAATATTATTTTGAATATGTCGTAGTCCATTGTTGGAAGATCTACATATATAATCAAGATCTACAATATGACCTAGACAGGAAAATTGGCACAAAGGGAGTATCTTTAATGAAACCTAAAGGTAGAGGTTTAGCCTGAGCACAAATTTAGACCTTCTGTTTGCTTTTGTAATCATAAGTGATTTACTATGTGAAGAGATAGGCCTTGGGTTTTTTGTTGTTGCTGTTTTGTAATTTCATATTTTATAGTTTTACTATGATGCATTTAATAAAAGGCAATGCAAAGATTGCTTTACTATCTCTAATTTAAAGACAATTCACCAAGTAAAGGCACTTGCCACCAAGCATGACAACCTGAGTTCCAGCCCTAGAATCCAGATGGTAGGAGAGAACCAACTTCCAAAACTTGTCTTCTGTCTTCCAGTGTGTACACACACAACTAAATAAATGTAAAAATATTTCTAGGCTTTGACATATAATTAAAATAATAAATATATAGAGAGAATTTATGAAAAGATAGGTAACATTAGTCCATTAATTACCATTTATTGAATGAGAGATATGCTCACATGATTTTGGAAAGTGTACTGGCTAGTTTTGTGTCAACTTGACACAGCTGGAGTTATCACAAAGAAAGGAGTTTCAGTTGGGGAAGTGCCTCCATGAGATCCAGCTGTGGGGTATTTTCTCAATTAGTGATCAAGGGGGGAAATGCCTCTTGTGGGTAGTGCCATCTCTAGGCTGGCAGTCTTGGGTTCTTTAAGAGAGCAGGCTGAGAAAGCCGGGGTAAGCAAGCCAGTAAAGAACATCCATCCCTCCATGGCTTCTGCATCAGCTCCTGCCTTCTGACCTGCTTGAGTTCCAGTCCTGACTTCCTTGGTAATAAACAGCAGTATGGAAGTGTAAACCAAATAAACCCTTTCCTCCCCAACTTGCTTCTTGGTCATGATGTTTGTGCAGGAATAGAAACCCTGACTAAGACAGAAAGCATACACAAAATAAAACACAAATTCCTGCTTATAAGAACTGCAGAAATATTTTATAAAAATCATTAAATGGCTCTAAAATTAACTAATTTACTGAAAGATAAGTCAGGAGGGATTATGTTAGGCAGAGGCTTATGTTTGAGATGGATATTATAGAACAACACTTTATACTGATGTTGTTCTTTACATTTTACATGAATATTTCCCCTTAGCTCAGACATAAGAGTGAAACTAACTTGCAGCAGTCAGTAACTTGGGAAGAGGTGGAGCCAGGAGCTCACACAGGTAGTCTGCCTCTGGAGCCCACTCCATACTTCTTAAAAGAAGGGACAGGAACTGGGAGTGCATTTCAGGCAGGAAACTTAGCAGTGCCAAGGGCACAGAAAGGTCCAATTAAACCCCTTCTTGTGCTTTTTTCTAGTGGTGTTTCATATATCTTGGGTTGTGCGTAGGATTTTAATAAGGTGCAATGATAATCATGCACTCTTAAAGTGGACGTGTTGCATATGTGATCATGAAATAGTATATATTAGTTTTTTTCCCATCTTACAGTCTTGTATAGTTACTCCTTCTCTTCTGTTTTTCAATAAATCCACTACAAAAGGCAAGGTACATTTAAGTCTGTCTTTATATATCTTTAGCATTCATTCAATTAAAGTCATATAAAACATGAGAGCATTTTGAAAATAGGAGAGATGAGATTTTAAGCTGCATATTCTTTGTATTGGTCAGACTATCAATGTGCACATCTTTCTTATAATGGAATCCTTAACATTTCTGTCTAGCAGCATCAGACCATCAGTGCCATTCTACAAGATATAGAAGAGAAACAAGAAAATCTCTTAAAGTTTGAAATAAGAAACTCTGAAGATGAAGGTAAATATGTACTTGTTATTTCAACATTCAGAATAGCTAAAAGTGGGGAGTCTGTGTGTGTGTGTGTGTGTGTGTGCGCGCGCGCGTGCGTGCATGTATGTGGTGTGATGTGTGTATGCTCAGGCAGGCATAGACCATGAAGCATGCATGGAAATAAGACATAGATCCAGGATGCTTTTATCCTCTTTCATTGTCAGCATACTATGATATAGAAGCTAATTTTAAAAACTAAAGTGAGCCGGGCAGTGGTGGCACACACCTTTAATCCCAGCACTTGGGAGGCAAAGGGAGGCAGATTTCTGAATTCAAGGCCAAACTGGTCTACAGAGTGAGTTCCAGGACAGCCAGGGCTACACAGAGAAACCCTGTCTCAAAAAAAGAAAAAACTAAAATAAAATAAAGAGGAGTTAGTTATCTTTGAAACTTTGAAGAAAAATTAAATACGTGAACGATTTAAAAAAGGAGAAGGATAGAACTCTTTAGTTAATCAATGTTTTGAGGCTGATGGATAAACTCAGTCTTTTTGTAAAGACTAGAAATAAAGTTGCTTCCCATCTTAATCTGAAAGATGTGTTTATTATTTTCTTTTTAGAGATCATGTTCTTTGTTCTGGAAATAATAAAATTGATATATTGATGCCATGCACCACTTACATCTTTAAATTCTGAGTATCTTGTCCTGTGTATTCACCATATATTTTGCTCTAGCACCATTTAAGAACACCTTGTTTTGTGAAGTTGATACACTTTTGAAAAGTAGTGTCAAAAAGATTAAATTACAGTGAGTAACATTTTTCTCTAAGGAAAATAACTATTCAGTCATTTTAGTCTAAACAATGAGCCTTAGTTTCAGTGAGGAACTGTGTCAGAAAATAAGGTGGGGAGCCTGTGAGACACCTCAGTGCTTGCTACAGGCCTGGCTGCCACATGCCTGTGTGTGCGCATGCATTTGTCTACACAGAGATAGACATTTGCAAACATTACACACACACCATCACCACATACATTACAGACAGGAAGAGGAAGCTGATCATACAGATAGATGAGATGAATGAATCCCAGCTCCTACAACTTAAATCAGTGGGATAGCAGAATTAGAATTTAAGATGGACTGTTCTTTCATGGTACAGTGTTCTTATCTGAGTACCTCAGGCATTTCATTAGGATGATATAATTAAATAATCTTTGATTTAAGTATCTGGGACACATATTAGAAAGTAGGCAGGAATAATGAAGATTTAAGCCCCATCTCAAAAAAAAAAGGACAATAAGTCTAAATTTATGTGAATAGATTTAGCATTTGCCAATCTTCAATTAGCTGACTTTTATTTTATTACTGTGTTTCTAGAACAATACATTGGAAAGATGTTAGAGATAAAAGAAGTTATGGATAATATACTTGCTCAACAGAAAACAGAAAGGGATGATCTAGCTAAAAAATACAGGTGAGTGGGGAAAGGACTTAATTATATTCTTATAATGCCAGAGTTTAGATTTGGAATATTTCCCAAAGGCCCATGTGTTAAAAGCTTGGTTTCTAGCTTTTGGCACTGTTGGAGATGGTATAAATTAAAGTGAGGCCCAGTAGAAGCTTTCCAGTTGTTGGGAGACAAACACCACAAGAGTACAATGAAACCCTGGTGCCCCCTTCCAGTTTTTGCATCTTGGCCATGAAGTAAACAGCTGTGTTTTGTCACACACTATTACCAAGATGTGTATCTCACAACATGATGTATAGAGCAGTAAGCTAGCCATGACTGAAACCTCCAAAAGCACGATCCCCAAATAACATTCAGGGATTTTTTACAGTCACTGAAAGCTATGTGGTATTTTGTAAAACGCCCACTTTCCCGCCTTGCCTGCAAGAAAGGAATAATGGGCCAGAATTCTTCTGCAAGTATCTCTTTATTAATCCATGTGGAGAAAGAGAAAGAGAGAGAGAAAGCGTCTCTAGAAATACCTCGTTCAATTATACCTCAGTGTGACGTATGTCGCTTGGGTTGGCTGGCTGCTCTTTACCTCAAGATACGCCCCGGGATGGGCGGTGACTTGTGGCTTTGTCATAGACGCACGCGCACTGAGCTTGTTTATGTATCTAGGCAACCGGCGCTGGAGCGCGAACTCGGGAGCCGCGATGGGCGGTGACTTACGTGATCTCGTCACAACGCCTGCGCACTGAGCTTGTTTACGTTTTTAGGCAACCGGCTCCTAGGTAACCCGCTCGGGAGCGCACCGGCTTGGGAGGGAGTCGCACGCGGCTCCCTACAGTATTTGTAGTTTTCCGAGAATTTAGTTTTTAGAATCTCTTACTAAATGTATTCTCTGGGCGATGGATAAGACTGACAGTACAGCTTCTATGTCTGGTTCTAGCTTCTGAGGAACCTCTCACGGATTCCATAACTTGTACCAGTTTCACTCCCTACAGTAGTACACATGGGTTCTCCTTTCCCTTTATCTTCTCCTGTTTTTGTTGTCATTTTTGAAGATAATTATTCTGACTAGGGTGAGATGGAATCTCTGAGTAGCTTTAATTTGCATTCCCTGATAGATGATGTTGAACATTTAAAAAAATGTTTATCAGTCATTTCATTTCTTCTGTTGAGTATTTTCTGTTCTAATACATGACATATCTTTTTAAACTAAGTTTTCTTCCCCTCCCCCAATCCCCATGGTTTCTCTGTGTGACCCTGACCATCCTGGAACTCACTCTGTAGACCAGACCTGCTTCTGCCTCCTGAGTGCTAAAGGCATGGGCCACTATGTCTGGCTCTGGGTTGTTTCCTTGATGCTTAGTTTATTTACTTCCTTGTATATTGTAGAATGTATCCTCTGATGGATGTGTAGATGGCAAATATTTCTCTTATTCTCTGGGATGCCTCTTTAGTTTCCTTTGCTAAACAGAAGGTTTTAAATTTTATGAGCTTTCATTTGTCATTTTCTTTTTCTCTGCACTTCTGTTTAATGCTCTTCTTTGTCTTCCCACTCCTTTGAGCTTTCATCTAACAGTCAGCTCCTGTCTTTTCTCACCACAGCAGTGTTTGTATCAGATTCACACATACGTGAATTTTTGCTATCACAAATGTCATTCTGAGATGACAAATAAGTTAATTACTTTTGTGGTTTTATGTACATCTAATTCCTGGAGGCCATTAAAGAACTGTATAATGCTAATATTGGTGATATATTTCTTGTGGGTTTTTAAGAAAATATTCTATAGCTTTTTGTCCTTTGAGCATATTTAAAAATTAGTTTCTTTTGAATGCCCTCTTTATTTATTTATTTATGTTCAAAATTTCTAAATATTTTATTTACATGTTTTGCCTTATAACCACCACTTGACATTTATTGTATATCTACCTTTTCTGGATTTATTAAATAATCAGCTCTTAAAACTTTAGTTATGATTACTTCATTTTTTATATGTCATACTGGCTTAATTGATTTTAGCTATGTATACAAATACCCACTTGTTGAATTAATTATGTAGTATTTCTGGTTTTAATTTTTATTGACATTTTTAATATAATACATTTTCATCAACTTTTTTTCCCCACCCCAATTCTTCCCAGATCCTACCCACCCAACTTGATGTTATTTCTCTCTTAAGTGCACCACACACATGCACCCATGCATGCACACACGTATATACACATATAGAGAGGAGAGAGAAAGAGATCAGAACTAACAAGTAAAAGGCTGTAAGACAAATGCCTAAACAGAGAAAAATGAGACAAAACATCAACAAAAATCTCATTGAATTAATTTTGTGTGGGTTTGGGGTCTGCTCTGAAGTGTGGTTAATATGGCCAGTGAGATTTCGTTGGAGAAACCTGATTTTTTCCCCCTTTACCAAGGGGTATCAATTATAGATAGCTTCTTGGCTCCAAATGAATACTGGAACCTCCATCTGGCTTGAACCTATATTGGTCCTGTTCATGCTGCCACGGTCTCCAAATTCTTTTCCAGGACTGTATGCCCCAAAGTCTATCACTCTGCATTGTCTCGTTGTGAGTCTCTGTATTAGCTTCCATCTGCTGCAAGAAGAAGCTTCTCTAATGACTGAGTGAGGCACTCACTCACTCACTCACTCACTCACTCACTCACAGGAATGCATTGTTAGGAGTCATTTTATCACTATGTTCCTTTAGCAGAGTGAAAGTATTGGGTTTTCCTCTTGTCACATAACCTTTTGGTCAGGTTAGTAGCATCAGGCAGGGTTCCATCTCATAGAACAGTCCTAAATCCAATCAGAAAGTTGGTGGTTACTCCCATAGTATTTGTGCATGTCACTGTTATAGGTTATAGGGATGGAAACTGGGAGATACTGATGATTACTTTCCTCCTCTGCTGGTGTCCACAGTACCTTCCAGTACTATGAACACTAGTCAGTAGGGGATGAAGCTTCTATTTAGGTACCAGTTCAAATTCTTCATGTTCCATGACATAAGTAAGTGTCCTCAACATTAGGGCCTTACCATCAGGTTGTAGAGAATAAACAGTATCCTTGACAATGACAATAGCCTGTGTATTTGGGGGTTTTCATTGGGGACTCTTTAGCCAGTGACTCAATAAGTCATTAACCTATTCCTGGCACGGAGGTTTTATTTAATGGCATAAGATGTCTAGTTGGGGTATTGTATCCCCTGTTCTTTGATGACTCCATTTACTTTCCTTTTGACTATGTATATATTTTAAGAAGCTTTTATGGTGTAATTTTCTTTATGGATTTTTAGATGGCTTTTATTGTTACTTGTCCCTCCCCATATTCCCTCCTTTATCCTTCTCTTCCATTCTCCTCCCCATTTAAATCTCCTATTCTAGTTTCCCATTTCTCTCTCCATAATGATACATTGTTTCCCCTTCCTTGGGGAATGCTCTTCTTAGCTCTAGTTCCTTACTAGGTACCTAACCTCTATAGCTATTTGGATTGTAAAACACATATTATCAAAGCCCTGAAAGATAATATCCACATGTAAGAGAAAATATACAATATTTATTTATCCTTTGGGGTCTGGGTTACTTTCTAATTCCACCCATTTACCTGCAAATTTGATTTTTGTTAACAGTTGAGTAATATTCAATTTGTAATGTACAGTACAGCATTCTCATTTTTCAGTTGATAGACATCTAGACTCTTTCTAGTTTCTGGCTGTTATAAATAGAACAGAATTGAAATGGATAAGCAAGTGACTGTGGGTGTAGACTCTTGGGGTATATGCACAAGAGTAGTATAGCTGGAACGTGAGGCAGATCTAGAGGTAGATCGACTTCCAACTTCCTGAAAACCACCACACTGGCTTCCATAGTGGCACTCCCATCAGCAATGGCTAAATATTCCCCTTTCTCTGTATCTTCACTAGCACATTTTATTGATCTTAGCTGTTCTAATCTGGTATAAAATGAAATCTCAAAGTAGTTTTAATTTACATTTCCCTGATGCTAAGAATGTTGGGTATTTCTTTAAGTGTTTCTCAACCATTAATGCTTCATCTTTTGAGAACTATTTATTTTCATGCCCCATTTTAAATAATTTATTTTCTTGATGTTTAGGGTTTTTTAAAATTTTTAATGCTAATTCTTATGGGATGTATAATTGGTTAAGATATTTTCCCATCCTATAGGCTGCTGCTTTGCCTGAATGATGGTGTCTTTTGCCTTACAGAAGATTTTCAGCTTCATGAATTATTGATCATTGATCTTAATGCCTGTGCAAATTTATGTCCTATTCAGGAAGTTCTTTTCCTATCACAATGAGTTCAAGCCTATTCTCCACATTCTTCTAAATCAGATTTAGGGTACCTGGTTTTATGCTGAGGTCCTTGAGGCATCTGGAGTTGAGTTTCAGGCCACTGGATAGATAATGGATCTATTTTTTTTTCTCTTTTCTACATGCAGCCATTCAGTTTGACAGTACCATTTCCTGAAAATGCTGTTTTGTTTTTTTTCAGTATTTTGTCTTCTTGGTTAAAGTCAGGTGTCTATGAGTGTGTAGACTTACATCTGGATCTTTAGTTCAAGTCCGTTGACAAAGTATCTGATTTTGTGCCAATCCCATGTTCTTTTGTCATTATAGCTTTGTAGTATAACTTGAAATTTGGGAAGGTGATAATACTAGCACGTCTTTTATTATTCAGGACTATTTCAATTATCCTAGGTTTTCTATGTTTTCATATGAAGTTGATTTTTTAAAATTTCTGTGAAGAATTATATTGAAATTTTGTTGGGGATCTCACTGAATCTGTAAAATATGGTAGGATGGCCATTTTTACAATATTAATCATACCAATCTATGAGCATGGGAAATCTTTGAATCTTTTAGTGTCTTATTCGGTGTCTTAAAGTTTTTGTCATACAAGTCTTTCACTTGCTGGTTAGAGATGCCCTAAGACTTTTTTTCCATAGGCTAATATGCAAGGTGCCATTTCTCTGATTTCTTTCTCAGACTGTTTGTCATTTGTATATAGGAAGGCTAGTGATTTGTGTGTTAATTTTGTATCCTGCTACTTAACTAAAAATATTAGCTGTAGAAGTTAACTGGTGGAGTTTTTAGGGTCTTTTATGTGTCATCTGCAAATAAAGATTCTTGGACTTCTTCCTTGCCTATTCCTATCCCCTTGATCTCCTTTAGTTGTCTTACTGCTCTAGTTAAGACTTCAAGAACTATATTAAATAGGTATGGAGAGAGTGGACATCCTTGTTCTGTCCCTGATTTTAGTGGAAATGCTTTGAGTTTCTCTATCTTAATATTGGCTGTGGGGTTGCTGTAAAATGCTTTTATTGTGTTGAAGTATGTTCTTTGTATCCCTAGACTCTCCAGGCGTTTTTATCATAAAGGGATGTTGGATTTTGTCTGAGACCTTTCTCAATGAAGTGATGATATGGCTTTTGACTTTCACTCTGTTTATGTGGTACACTGCATTTACTGATTTGTGTCTGTTGAGCCATGCCTGCATCTCTAAGATGAAGCTTTCTTGATTGTTATGAATACATTTTTTATGCGTTCTTGAATTTGGTTTACAAGTATTTTATTGAAAAATTCTGCACCTATGTTCATACGGTATATTGGTCTGTAATGTTTTTATTTTTATTGGGCCTTTATGTGTTCTTGGTGTCCAGATAATAGTGGTCTTGTAAAAAATAAATTAGAAAATGTTTCTTCAGTTTCTATCTTGTGCAGTAATTTAGGAAGTGTTGGAATTCTCTGAAGATCTGGTAAAATTTTTCACTGAATCTTTCTGGCATTGGCCTTTTGGTATGTGTGGTTGGAAGACTTTTAATTATTACTTCTATTTTGCTAGGGATTGTGGGTCTTTTTAAATTACTTATTTCATCTCATTTAACTTTGGTGTGTTGCCTAGAGAGATAGATCAGATGTTAAGAGCTCTGGCTGTTCTTCTGGAGGTCCTGAATTCAATTCCCAGCAACCACACGGTGGCTCATAACTTTGATATGTCATATAACAAAAGAAATTCATCCATTTCTTTTAGGTTTTCTGATTTGGTGGATTATAGGTTTTTAAGTGTGTCCTCTTTTCATCTGTAATTGTATTAGTTTGGATTTCCTCTCATGGTCTGTTAGTTCATTTAGCTAATAGTTTGTCAATCTTGTTGATTTTCTCAAAGAATTAACTCTATGTTTATTTCATTGATTTTTTTTTAAAATATTGCTCTTTTTTGTTTCTATTTCATTGACTTCAGCCTCAAGTTTGATTATTTCTTGCCATCTAGTCTTTTTGGCTGTTGTTTTTTTCTTGTTCTAGAGCATTCAGGTGAGTCACTTATTTGCTAATATAAGGTCTCTAATGTTTGTTTGTTTGTTTGTTTGTTTGTTTATTTGTTTTTTGGTTTTTCAACACAGGGTTTCTCTGCATAGCCCTGGCTGTCCTGGAACTCACTTTGTAGACCAGGCTGGCCTCGAACTCAGAAATCCGCCTGCCTCTGCCTCCCGAGTGCTGGGATTAAAGGCGTGCGCCACCACATCCGGCAACATCTAATGTTTTTGATGTAGGCACTTAGAGCTATGAATTTGTCTCTTAGAACTGCCTTTATTGTGTCCCATTTGTTTGGGTATTTTTTTTAAATTTTCATTTAGTTCTAAAATGTTTTTAATTTTCCTTTTTTGCCATTAATTTATTCACTTTACATCCTGGTTGCATCCCCACCTTCCTCCTCTCCTCCCAGTCCCACCCTCACAAATCCCTCCTGAATTACCCAAGGAGAAGGGGAACCACCCCCTGGGTACCACCCTGCCCTGGAACATCATGTTGCAGCAGGACTAAGCACATCCTCTCACACTGAGACCCTACTAGGCAATCCAGCTAGGGAAAGGAGATCCAGTGCTAGGCAACAGAATTAGAGACAGCCTCACTCTAATTGTTAGTGGGCCTACATGAAGACCAAGCTACACATCTGCTACAAATGCATAGTGGGCCTAGGTCCAGCTCCTGCATGCTCTTTGGTTGGTGGTTTAGTCTCTGTAGGTCTTCTTGGGGGTGTTCTTGAACCTTCCAACTTGTTCCATCCTATCCCCCACTCTTCTACCCAACCCCCATGTTGTGTGCCTACCCCGTCCAGCGGGAATAAGATGCAGGACAAACCAGGTTTCTTCTCAGGACAGTTTACTCAGGAAACATATCGTAGCAAATGACAATGCAGAATGGCCATGCATGCAGTTACAGAGTGAAAATGGTGAATGGCAGAATGGGGCCGAGAAGAGTGGAGTAGCAGAGTGGAGTGGTAGAATGGAATGGAGGCACCAAGCCAACCCAGGAGCAGCTATTTAAACCCTGTCCTGGCCAATCACCGAGCTGCCCCGTGGCTCTAACACATACACCAGGTGGTCTCAGGCTTCCCCATGGCTCTCGCTCGGGCACAAGATCAAACAACAGCTGACACTGCCTAATGCCAATTAAGAGTTGTTTATGCCAGTACAGCTGAGTCGGTCTGTGCCATCTTTAAGGAGCGGGTGAATGGCTCCCTACACCCCCACCCTAAGCTTTGCTTCAAATTTAGCATCTGTTCTGATATCGGTATATATTCAGGTATCTGCATCTGTTTCCATCCACTATAGGATGAAGCCTCTGAGGAAACAGTTATGCTAGGCTTCTGCAAGTATAACAGAGTATCATTAATAGTGTTAGAGGTAGGCTCTCTCCCATGGAATTAGTCTCAAGTTGGGCCAGTCTTTGGTTGGCCCTCTGTTCCCCATACATCTTTATCTCTGTACATCTTGTAGGCAGGACAGAGTTTGGGCTGAAAGTTTTGCTGGTGAGTTTGTGTCCCCCTCCCTCCACTGGAGACCTTCCTGACTACAGGAAATGGCCATTTTAGTCTCCATATCCCCCCACTGCTGGTAGTCTCATGTAGGATCACTCCCATTGACTCCCAGGAGTCTTCCCCAACCTGGGTCTTCAGCTAGTACCAGAGATGCACCCCACCAGTTTGTATTCACTCTCCCAAACCTCTCCTGCTTTCCATCTCCCACACCTGATTCCCATCCCAGTTCCCCTCCTCTCTCTATCTTCCACCTAGTTCCCTCCCTTTACCCACCTTAAATGTCTGTTTTATTTCCCCTTCTGAGTGAGATTCAAGCCTTCTCCCTTGGGCTCTCCTTGTTACTTAGCATCTTTGGGTCTGTGGATTGTAGCATGGTTATCCTGTATTTTATGGCTAATGTCCACTTATATAAGTAGTACATACTAGATGTGTCTTTCTGGGTCTGGTTACCTCAGAGATGCCACACTACACCACAAGGACACTTGGTCAACTCTGTTCATAGCAGTTTTATTCATAATAGCCAGAAAGTAGAAACAACCTAAATGTCCCTCAACTGAAGAATAAAGAAAAGATATATCTACACAATGGAATACTACTCAGCTATTAAAAACAAAGACATCCATAATTTTCCTGATTTCTGTCTTGACATGTTCCTCATTCAGTAATGAGCTGCTCATTTTCCATGAATATTTATACTTTCTGTTGATATCCAGCTTAATCAACAGTGATCAGATAGGACACTTGTGGTAAATCTCCTCCCGAATATGCCCTGGCAATGAAAACACAACACAGTTGATATGATTACATGCTGCATGCCTAGATTGGCCAGATCTACCACTACACTACCATCTTCCACAGTTTGTGAGACCCTTTAGAACTTGCGGTTTCTCCAGGCCATGTGCATCTGCTCTGCTTTTCTTCTTCCTCTTCCTCTGCATCCTCTTTCTCTTCCATTTTCTCCTTCTTCTTTCTCCCCACCTTCATTCAGCTCCACCTTCCCTTTTATCTGGCCAATCATCAGCTCTCCTTTATTTTACAAATTAAAGTGGGAAGCAGGTTTACTAGAAATCACCTGAGTGCTGACTCATTCCTTGTTTGCAACCACTCACAGCAGAATGGAATTAGCATCAACTATAATTAGCCCCAAAGCTATCAACCACAGACTTCAATTTTCTTACATCTTTTGAAACTTGCTTGTGTCTATAAGTTTGTGGTCAACTTTGGAGGAAATTCCGTGAGCTACTGTGGTTTTGGTGAAATATTCTGTAGCTATGTGCTAGATCTGTCTGATTTATGATGTTATTCAACTTTAGCATTTCTCTTTTTAGCTTTTTGTCTGGGTGACCTGTCTATTGGTAAGAGCGAATTGAAGTCACCCAAATCACTTTGTGAGGGTCAGTGTTATTATTATACAGCTGGTGCCCTTGTATTTGATGTATAGATGTTTTCAATTGCAGTATTTTCTTGATGCATTATTTTCCTTTGAGTGTGCAGTGTTCTTTATATCTCTTCTGATTAATTTTGATATGAAGGTTATTTTGTCAAATATTAAATATCAACACCCTCCTGCTTCTTAATTCCATTTGCTTGGAATATCTTTTCCATCTTTTTATCCTAAGTGATGTCTGACCTTGGTTGTATAGTTTCATGGGTACAGCAGGAGGACACATCCTGGTTTCTAATCCAGCCTATTAGTCTGGCTTTTTATTGAGGACTTGCTACCAGTGATATTGAGAGTTATTGATAAGCAGTGTTTATTGATTCCTGTTATTTTATTGTTACAGTGTGACTTCCCCTTTCCTCTTCACTCACTATTCTGGTGTATCTTTTTAGGTGTGGTAACCTCTTCAGACTGAAGTTTTCCTTCTACTGCCTTTTTTGAGCTAGATTGGTAGCTTGGAATTGCTTAAATTTGGCTCCTTTCTGGAATGTGTTTCTTTCTCCATTAATTATGATTAATATTTTTGCTATGCATAGTCTGGACTGGCATCTGTGATCTCTCAGAGTTTATAGAACATTTGTCTAGGCTCTCCTGGCTTTTAGAGTCTCCAGTGGTTCTGCTTTTATATGTTACTTGGTCTTTTTCCCTTGCAGTAGCCCTGGCAGAAATCTGCCTGCCTCTGCCTCCGAATTGCTGGGATTAAAGGCATGTGCCACCACTGCCCAGCTCCCTTGCAGCTTTTAATGTCCTTTTTCATTGTTGTTCTGTATATTTAGTGTTTTTTATTATTATCTGTCAAGAGGATGTTCATTTCTAGTTCTGTCTGATTGGTCATCTGCTTGCTTCTTTTTCTGTGAAAGGCACCTCTTTCTTTAGATTAGGAATTTTTTCTTCTATGAATTTGTTTTAAAAATATTCTCTGTGTCTGGGTTTTTTTCAGATTTAACATTTTCTTTGACTATAGTATCCATTGCTTTTACCTTGTCTTCAACCTGGTATTCTCTCTTCTGTGTCTTGTACTCTTTTTTTAAGGCTTACCTCCGAGCCTTTTGTTTGACATTCTAAATTTTTCATTTTCAATTATATTTCAGTTTGAGACTTCTTTAGTGGTTTTATTTCTTTGTTACATTCTACTATTAACATGCCTTGAATTATTTTATCATTTCATTCAGCTATGTGTCCATGTTTTCATAGACCTCACTGCGGGACTTACTCATATCCTCTTTAAGATTCTTGAACATATTCATAATAGGTTTTTTGAAGTCTTTATCTTGTGCTTCAGATACAAAGCATTTCTCAAGGCCTATTACAATAGGGTTACTGTCTTATACTGGAGGATACTGACTTCTCCTATCATGCTGTTCATGTTTGTGTTTTTATGTTGATGTCTAGGTTTCTGGAGTTAAAATGTTTGAGGTATTTCTTGGTGTTGATATTTAGTTTTGCCTCCATTTTGTTCTTTGGTTGCTGTTGCCCTCTTTGGATCCTAGGCAAGAGTTATGGCTGTTGTGTCCCTGGTAGAGAGTGCTTCTGCAGGTCAGTGAGTAGCAGGGATACAAGGAGAGAGACTAGAAGGAAAGGCTGAGAGAGGGGGGCCATAGAAAAGATTCTGAATGTGGGAATGCAGGTAGAGTGAGAGGAGGGGCTCCTACAAACAGGCAGCTACAAAGCTAAGAGTGGGGCTAGAGACAGTGCAGTGAGTGACAAAAAGGTTAATGAGAATTTCCTACCTGAGGCCCCTTCCTCTGTGGCCACTGGGAATCCCTGGTAGAAAGTGTTTCTGAAGATAGTAGTCTGACAACAAGGAATGAAAATGGGCTAGAAGGGAAAGCTGAGAGGATTGGCAGAAGATCCAGTCTTTGGGGTCTTGCACCAAGAGCCAGAGTCCCCACATAATGACCCTGGGGTGGGAGGAGGGACTCCCATGGGGCAGTGTGAAGCAGGATAAACAATAAGTGTGGAAACACAGGGATGAAAGCTTAATTTTGCTTTACTCTCCCACAAGTAAATATTAATACATTTTTTTCCTAAATAGTTTTCCAGATAAACAGCAAGCAAGTCAATTTCTGTTAACTGATAAGAAATTAGCTATAGGCCATTTTAGGAAATTTTGAGCATCTCCTAGCTTCAATTCTCTTTTCTTGTCCTATGATAAGCAGTGTACCTGGAATTTTGAAATGTTCCCAATTCAGTTGGCGTTCTGGGTATCTGAAGCACATTACTGTTGCTGTAAGATTTGAGTCTTGATGTGGGTGATCTAAAGAAGACACTTTCATATTATGTGTGAATTTCTTTTTTTACATAATTTTAAGCATGATGATATTTTCTTTCTTCTTTATCTGGCATATTATAAATTATGCTACCAGTTGTTTCTATTCTCACTTCTTATTGCCCTCCATATGTACTAGTACTCTTTTCATAGCCTGTGTTCAGTATTAGTACCTAGACACTTTATTAGGAAGGCACACTAGTTCTATAATGCTTTTCCTTAAAACAGTAGCTCTTAAAGCTTATACTATAGACCACTGGTATGTCCTTGAGACCATTTTATGTAAAGTTAAAGCTGTGTTCTCTAATACTAAGATGCTATTTGTTCTCATTCACTTCTGAGTAGTCAATAGAATTTTCCCAAAGGCCTATCCTTCTTTAGAATTTTTCTGTTTTAAATCTAAAATAATAAATAGTGGTAGATACAACCTGTACAAAGAAAACTGTTTGGATTACTCAAGAGTATGTATAAGTTCTAAGGTCCAAAAGCTTCAGAGCCAGTGAAGCCAAGGTCAGTACAGGACTTGTACGTAACCAAAAGACAAATGTGGTAGTGTGATGAGTCCCTTCTTCTAGCTTAGTCTTTAAGATTCTGAGGTCTTTGCGTTGAAGATTTTTGGGCTAATATTTTGTCTAAGGGATCCTTCTCAACTTGAAAATCCTCAGGACAGATTTAGAATACAAATTAACTAACTACATTCTCAGGTCTCATTGAAGTATTATTATTCAAAAAACAGTCTTGTACTCTGTAGCTATAGAAGAGTAGAGCTTACTCCCATTTATAATATATAATGAACCATTTCTTCTTTAAACCAGATAAACAAAGTGAAAATTTAGTAACAGTAGTACTATTCAGCTGCCAATGACTACCTGCCAACCAATATACTATCAATAGTCCAAGTTCTGTTTTCATTTTAGGTTCACTCCAATAATGTAATATTCTGTTTTTAACAGAAGGCAACCTGGAACTGTAGAGTTGTCTCAGAGGCTAGGAGCACTTGTTGCCCTTTTAAAGGATTTGGGTTCAATTCCCAGTTCCTACATGCTGACTCACAACCATCTATAACTCCAATCCCAGGGCATCTGTGACTTCAATCCCAGGGTATCCAAAGCCTTCTTATGATCTCTAGCACCAGGCATGAAAGTGGTGCACATATATCATTCAGTAAAAACACTCATATACATAAAATAGTAAAAGAGGTAAATTTAAAAATATCTTAAAATCAAACTCATGCGGGGCGGTGGTGGCACATGCCTTTAATCCCAGCACTTGGGAGGCAGAGGCAGGCGGATTTCTGAGTTCGAGGCCAGCCTGGTCTACAGAGTGAGTTCCAGGACAGCCAGGGCTACACAGAGAAACCCTGTCTCGAAAAAAACCAAAAAAAAAAAAAAAAAAAAAAAATCAAACTCATATGAAATAAATGTCAGTTTCCTTACAAAGGAAAATATATCTCAAATATATTATACTTAAAGTTGATGCACATTAAGAGAGGGAGTACCTTTTATATCTGATAGTCTCTGATGAAAATCTTCTGTGTAAATTTTTTTTTCTTTTTCTTATAGGGTGTCCATGGAGTCATTTAAGCACGGGGCCTTGAGAGAACAACTGGCCAACCTGGCCATGAGACAAAAGAGTCTTTTAGTTGTAGCACAGAAACAGAAAAGGATAAGACTGAAACTTCAAAACCATAAGAATGCTACACCAATATGTGGTGTTGGTTTAAGGAAGCTGCCATGTAACTCAGACATCAGTAGTAACAAGAAGAGCCAAGAGACTCCTAGCATGGGAAACTCAGCACATGCCCAGTCAGGCTCACTTGCTCCTGACAATCTGGTTTACGGAAGCAAACAGGAAATACCATTGTGTCCTGAACTAGAGAGTGAGAGCCAGAATATTAACATTTGTTTAAATGCAGAGGCAATAACAAGAGAAGAATTCTCTGGAAATGACACAAATTCTAAACAAAATGTCCAGGATTGTGCCTTGGGTGGGTTATTAAGATCCAAACCCCCAGGTGACACTGAGAAAATTACATCATCATCCCAACCTACTGCTCTTACTCCTCAAGCAGAAAGCTCACAAGCAGAAAATATTTCTACAGAAACTACAGTCAAAGGCTATGGATTTGATAGTTCTGCACTAACTGGCACTATAAATATTTCAGAAGATAAAAGTCTATTTTCCCCAGATGTTGCCTGTCTACCAGCTGTTCCTCGGAGTCAGGAGCTTTCCCACTATAATCCAAAAAGAAGAAACAAGAAGACAGCTTCCCAACAACCATCTGAGGGAGCGGCAGAGCCTCTGCCTCAGGCCACTGCTGTCTTAGACACCTACACTGCGCATCAGGCAATGCCCTGTCTTAGAGACTCAGCTGCTGCTGCTTCACACGCAGATAGCACTCAGTGCTCTCCTTCCTCTGCGTCTGCCCATCAACATTCTACTAAAACCAGTCCACACCACAGCACAGCTCCCAGAAAGAAAGCTGTGCAGCTGAAAGACTTGATAATACGGGGGAGAATTCATCCAGGAAACAACATTCTCGAATTTAAAACAAAGGTATTTTGTTTTCTCTAAAGTCTTGCAGATTTTATAAGTAGTGTTGGAATAGCATAATAAAGACATAAAGGAAATAGGATTTGGCTGTGCTTTCTAAGTGGAAGGACATACCTATTAAATCCTTAATAAGAAAATCCATACCCTATTCTGAATTTGCCCTGATAGAATTTATTCATAAGCACCTTTGGTTCTCAACGACAGTCAGTCAATAATATTGTAGCAGGAAGAATTTAAAAGCAAAGATAGGAAATTTTTGTTATTAGTTCCCAAACTAGGTTCAAAAGCTGCCAGTAAACTGCTAAGACATTCCCAGGTATATGTTAGTTTTTCTTTCATAGAGGCTTAGTTTAGGACCACACTTGAAATTTCAGTAAGAAAGTTAACTAAAATATATGCATAAAAGTGGGTGGTAAGAGCCTGGCATGGTGGCACACGCCTTTAATCCCAGCACTCGGGATGGTCAGTCCTCGAATTCTAGCCTTGCTAAAATATAGTGTGTGAGATAGCGTGTGTGTGTGTGTGTGTGTGTGTGTGTGTGTGTGTGTGTACTGCTTTATCATTATGGTTTTAATTTGCATGTCCACAATTAATGATGTTGAACATATTTTCTTGTGCTGTTGACCATGCATATTTACTTTTTGGTTCAGGTATTGGTTGGTTCAGATCCATTGCTCATTTTTCTTTTTTCTTTTAAATTTTATTTAATCTTTTTTTTTGGGGGGGGGGTTCGAGACAAAGTTTCTCTGTGTAGCCCCGGCTGTCCTGGAGCTCACTTTGTAGACCAAGCTGGCTTCAAACTCAGAAATCCACCTCCCAAGTGCTGGGATTAAAGGCATGCACCACCACACCCCGCTTATTTAATCTTTTTTTACAGTCCAGATTTTATCCCCCTCCCTCCCAGTTTACCCTCTGACTGTTCCTCATTCCATACCTCCCCACTCCATCCCCCATCTCCATAAGGATGTCCCACCCACCCACCTACCCACCAGAGTTTCTCCCACTCCCTGGGGCTTCCAGTCTCTTGAGGGTTAGGTGCATCTTCCAGACCCAGCAGTCCTCTGCTGTATATGTGTTGGGGTCCTCATACCAGCTGGTATATGCTGCTTGGTTGGTGGTCCAGTGTTTGAGAGACCTCAGGGGTCCAGGTTAATTAAGACTGCTGGTCCTCCTACAGGGTCGCCCTTCTCCTCAGCTTCTTCCAGCTTTTTCCCTAATTCAACCACAGAGGTCAGCAGCTTCTGTCCATTGGTTGGATGTAAATATCTGCATCTGAATCTTTCAGCTGCTTTGTTGGGTCTTTTGGAGGACAGTCATGATAGGCCCCTTTTTATGAACACTCCATAGCCTCAGTAATAGTGTCAGGCCTTGGGGCCTCCCCTTGAGCTGAATCCCAATTTGGGCCTGTCGCTGGACCTCCTTTTCCTCAGGTGCTTCTCCATTTTTGTCCCTGCAGTTCTTTCAAACAGGAACACTTCTGGGCCAGAGCTTTTGACTGTGGGATGGCAACCCCATACCTCACTTTATGTCCTGTCTTTCTGCTGGAGTGGAGGTGGGCTCTACAAGTTCCCTTTCCTCACTAAAGGACATTTCATCTAAGGTCCCTCCCTTTGAGTCCCGAGAATCTTTCACCTCCCAGGTCTCTGGTACATTCTAGAGGGTCCGCCCCACCTCCTACCTCACAAGGTTGCCTGTTTCCATTCTTTCTGCCAGCCTTCAGGATACTTGATCATGCTCACCTTTTCCCCTCTCTGTCCCCTTTCACACCCAGCCCCTCCCCCAGCCCACCCCTCATGGTTGCTTTCTTTTCCCTCCCAAGTGGAGTTGAGGCATCCTCACTTGGACCCTTCGGTTTATTAACCTTTTTGAGTTCTGTTGATTGTATCCTGGGTATTCTGTAGGGTGGTTTTTTGTTGTTTTTTTTTTGCTAATATCCACTTATTAGTGAGTATATACCATGCATGTCCTTTTGGGTCTGAGTTACCTCACTCAATATGATATTTTCTAGTGCCATCATTTGCCTGCAAAACTCAAGATATTCTTGTTCTTAATAGCTGTGTAGTATTCCATTGAGTTGTGGAACATCTGGATTGTTTCCAGCTTCTGGATATCACAAACAAGGCTGCTTTGAACATAGTGGAACATGTGCCCGTGTGGCAGGGTGGGGATCTTTTGGGTATGTGCCCAAGAGTAGTATAGCTGGATCTTCATGTAGATCTGTTTCCAATTTTCTGAGGAATCTCCAGATTGATTTCCAGAATGGTTGTACCAGGCTGCAGTTCCACCAGCAATGGAGGGGTGTTTCTATTTCTCCACATCCTTGTCAACATGTGCTGTCACCTAAGGTTTTGATCTTAGCCATTCTGATTGGTGTAATATGGAATAATTTCTTTAGGTGCTTCTCAGCCATTCGAGATTCCTATGTTGTAAATTCTGTTTAGTTATGTGCCCCATTTTTTTGATTGGGATGTTTGGTTTCTTGGTGGTTAGCTTCTTGAGTTCTTTATATATTTTGGATATTAGCCCTATGTCTGCTGTGGGATTATTAGTGAAGATATTTTTCCCAATCTGTAGGTTGCTGATTTGTCCTATTGACTCTGTCCTTTGCCTTAAAGAAGCTTTCTAGTTTCATGAAGAAATTCACTTATCAATTCTTGATCTTAGACATGAGCCATTGGCGTTTTGCTTAGGAAATTTCCCCTTGCCAATGAGGTCAAGGATCTTTCCCACTTTCTCTTCTATTAGAGTCAGTGTATCTGGTTTTATATGGAGGTCTTTGATCCACTTGGACTTGAACTTTGTGCAAGGTGACAAATATGGATCTATATTCATTTTTTTACATACAGACTGCCAATTAGACCAGCACCATTTATTGGCAATGCTTTCTTTTTTCCATTGTATATTTTTGGCTTCTTTGTCAAAAATCAAGTGATTGTAAGTGTGTGGTTTTATTTCTGGGTCTTCAATTCTATTCCATTGATCAGCGTGTCTGTCTCTGTACCAATACCATGCAGTTTTTATCAGTATTGCTCTGTAGCAAAGCTTGAGGTCAGGGATGGTGATTCCTCCAGCCATTCTTTTATTGTTAAGTATTGTTTTTGCTNTTTGGCTTCTTTGTCAAAAATCAAGTGATTGTAAGTGTGTGGTTTTATTTCTGGGTCTTCAATTCTATTCCATTGATCAGCGTGTCTGTCTCTGTACCAATACCATGCAGTTTTTATCAGTATTGCTCTGTAGCAAAGCTTGAGGTCAGGGATGGTGATTCCTCCAGCCATTCTTTTATTGTTAAGTATTGTTTTTGCTATTCTGGGTTTTTTGCTTTTCCAGATGAATTTGAGAATTGCTCTTTCCATGTCTTTGAAGAATTGTGTTGGAATTTTGATGGGGATTACGTTGAATCTGTAGATTGCCTTTGGTAGGATGGCCATTTTTACTATGTTAATTCTGCTAATCCATGAGCATGGGAGATCTCTCCATTTTCTGATATCTTCAATTTCTTTCTTGAGATCTTTCACTTATTTGGTTAGAGTTACCCCAAGATATTTTATATTATTTGTGGCTATTGTGAAGGGTGTTGTTTCCCTAATTTCTTTCTCAGCCTGTTTATCATTTGTATAAAGGAAGGCTAATCATTTATTTGAATTAATTTTATATCCAGCCATGTTGCTGAAGTTGTTTATCAGCTGTAGAAGTTCTCTGGTAGAATATTTGGGATCACTTATGTATATTATCTTATCATCTGCAAGTAAGTGATACCTTTACTTCTTCTTTGCCAATTGATTTTCCCTTGACCTCTTTTTGTTTACTTATTGCTCTGGTTAGAACTTCGAGTACTATATTGAATAGACATGGGGAGAGTGGGCATCCTTGCTTGTCCCTGATTTTAGTGGGATTGCTTCAAAGTATGATACTTAAGAATTGTTTGCATTAGTAGGTTCTCCTCTAAGACCCATAGACTCAGTAACCACAATGTTAGGTAAGTTTCCAGTACCAGGCATGATTTCCCTCCTGTTGAACAGACTTTAGTTCTAGTTAAACAGCTCTTGATTAGTGCCATTTTGCACCTTTAGGAGTATCTTTCATGATTGGTCATTTTTGTGATTCATAGACATCACAGCTAGGTAGGACTGTTGGTTGTTTCTCTGCCTTGTCAGCTTGCATAGCACCTTCTGATACTATGAAAGCTAGCTTCAGCAAAAGAGGCTTTCAAGTCAGATCCAGGTCAAATCTTCCAAGTCCTTTGTCCAAAGTTGTAGTTGTCCAGCAACCATCTATGAACTGGGTAAATTTTCAGCTCTGCATTTATATAGGGAAAACCCACAGACACATCCTTTGTTTCAACTCGATTGAGTTGCAAAGCAAGCTCAGCAGGTAGTCAGCTCCTCAAAGCTCTGTTAGGAAATTACAAATGTGAGGCCAGGGGACTCCAGCTAGGTTGTAAAACCATCTGGGTTGGTTTAGCCTACTCAAGGCTAGGGGAAGGGCACACAACATACATGGTGTCTTAGGGACATAACCTTCAACCTCTGGGAGACAACTAAGGGCAACAGCAATAGTCTGTGTTGTCTGGGGAGTCTCTTGGACTACCCTGACTAACAACTCAAAAAGAGGTTTTATTCAAGGTGTGTGTGTGTGTGTGTGTGTGTGTGTGTGTGTGTGTGTTACTCATTCCCACTCCTTTTCTTTCTATATTGACCTCCCTCCCTGCTAAGGCCACATCCCAATTTTATATATTTCTCTTTCATATAACTTATATCCCTCTCTAGCAAGACTGCCCCATGGTCCTTTTTCACTTTCTGCAGTTACTATGGTTATATATTCACTTGTGAAGATTTAAAGCTAGAAACCACTGATGAGAAAGAACATGTAATGTTTGACTGGGTCTGAGTTACCTCACTCAGTATTTTCTAGTTGCATCTATTTATCTGCAAGTTTCATGATTTAATTTTTTTCTATAGCCAAGTAGTATTCCTCAGTATTTGTACCACATTTTTTTCCCTCGTTCTGGTCAACCTTGCTCGTTCTGGCCTGCCCCGCTCGCTCCGGCCAGCCCCGCTCGCTCCGGTCGGCCCCGCTCGCTCCGGTCGGCCCGCTCGCTCCGGTTGGTCCCACTTGCTCTCTCCGGTCCAAGGATTCGTTTATTATTATTATTCATAAGTACGCTGTAGCTGACTTCAGACGTACCAGAGGAGGGCGTCAGATCTCATTATGGGTGGTTGTAAGCCACCAAACCATGTGGTTGCTGGGATTTGAACTCATCACCTTCGGAAGAGCAGTCGGGTGCTCTTACCTGCTGAGCCATCTCACCAGCCCTGTACCACATTTTCATTTGCATTAACAGATGAAACACTGCATTAACAGATGAAACACGTGTCTGCTGTTCCCATTCCCTAGCTATTGTGAGTAGTGCAGTAAAGAACATGGTGAGTAAGCCATGGGATAGGACACAGAGTCCTTTGAGTATATGCAATACGTAGTATAACTGAGTCATATGGTAGGTTTATTTTTAGCTTTTTTTAAATACTCTGATTTCCAGAGTGACTTACCAGTTTGCAAACAAGGAGACTTAGTCTTCCCAAGAATGAGTGCCCTAATTGGTACCAAATGGTCAGCACTGAAATCATGTACTTAAAAGCAACACTAAACAGATTCAGTGGGTTGTATTTATATATTTATACATTTGTGGTTCTTAGGGTTCTACAGAGAGGTGCACAACTTGTGGAGTTACATTAAAGGGATTTATTAAACTGATCTACAGGATGCAGTCCAGATAGTCCAACAAAGGCTGCCTCATAGTGAAAAGGCCAGAAATTCAAGTTGTTCAGTCCACTAACTTTGATGTCTCTGCAGTCCCAATCTTGTGCTTGAGTTCCAGAGGATTTCTGGAGAACTTCTGTTTTTCAGTCTACTTTGGAGTTCTGAAGAAGTTGGATTTAATACTTTCTACAGCAATAGAGGAGGGACAAACTTGCCAGTTATAGTGAAGGCAAGCAGGCAAAATTAAGGTTTCTTCCTGTCCTTTTATGTAGGCTGCCACTAGAAGTTGTGACCCAGATTTAGAGTGGGTCTCCCTACCTCAAATTATTTTTAATTAAATGATAATTTTATTAAGATGAGTTGGTAAGATTTTTTAATCTTAATCAAATTAAGGAAAGCCCTCACAGGCACATCCAGCATCTTGGGTTTTAGTTGATTCCAGATGTCATCAGGCTGACAATAAAGATTAACCATCATTCACAATACATATAAGAAAAAGAAGCCATGAATTTGAATGGAAATGAGGGGAGGAGACATGGAAGAGGATGGAGGGAGAGGACGGAGGGGTTGGAGGGAGGAAATGATGTAATTATATTTTAGTTTAAAATATAAAAACAAAACAAAAAACCCTATATTCCAAATGAAAGTGAAAAAAATATTTGCCTGACTCAAAATGACAACTATTTTCCTCATAGAATTCTGACAGGGTTATTTTGTGAAGCAAAGTTAGTGAGTTTGTTAAGTAGTTGTGTAAGATCCATCCAGAAATACTCCTATTTCAAACACGGGCTGTTCGTGCACCCCACGAATCACCGAGACCTATCTTGATGCAAAAAAGCATGAGGATTTTTAATCGGAGCTCCGGGACGACCCATATCCCACGCAGGGGACAGGGGGATCGACCTCGTGGCTGGAAAATCAGGAGCTTTTATAACAATGGGGTAGG